>CM056503.1:15100373-15554231 GCA_029783415.1 Anisodus acutangulus | reverse complement strand
CGGCATACCGTCTTCTAAAAAGGATAAATAGATCTTATAATGAATTCAATTCCCGATTTCCATTTTAGAATTATGTAATTTATGTAATTAAGGGACTCTTCTTTTTAAATATTTTAATGATATTTTCAACCTTAGAGCATATATTAACTCACATTTCCTTTTCGATCGTTTAAATTGTAATTACAATTCATTTGATAACCTTTTTAGTCGATGAAATCATGAAAATGATCCAATTTGACCACTGTACATTGCTAACATGAGAAAATGGAATAATCGAGAATCTCGAGTTTTTTTTCTCTGAATTAACTCTTCCCTGTTCTTGGTCTGAAAATAAAGAAAGGTCTTTCAAATTTAAACTAGATTTTGCAAAAAATAAGTTTTAAATCTATTGGACTTATTTAGTGAAAATAAATATTTGATGCAGGCCAACAAGGTCACAATTAGATATATCTGGAAGGAGGCAAATAGAACAGTGTGCCGATTTTATAGCAAATGAAGGACACAACCATAAAGAGGCTTTGATACTCTTGAGTAATGCATTTAAGGACATGGAGTTTCTACTTCTAGCAAACTAAGGCCCGTTTGGACATAATTTAAATCACGATTTGAAATCAGATTAATTTCAAGTTGAAATTTTATAGCAAATGAAGGACACAAAAATTAAGTCATATTACTTATGAACGATTTAAAGATTTTTATTTAGTTTGTTTTTCCACCATACCGAAAAAGAATATACACAATTCAGAGTTAACATGTTCTTACTTAAAACTTACGGTAAAAAAATTCCGAATTCTTCATTGAGTTTGATATATTACTGTGAATAAAATCTGTAATTCTTGTCTAACTTCAATTGAAATTCCAAACTAGTTTTTCGAAAATTACAGATCCTTTGGTCGACTATAGTCAAACTAAAATATACCCCTCCGTCCATATTAGTTATTATGTTACGCTTCTTAAGAGTCAAACTATATAAATTTTGATTAATATTTTAAATATATTTTCCCATCAAATTAACATGAAAAAAATTGCAACTTGTAGTAGTTATCGTATAGCTTTTGAATACCTAAATTTTAAATATATAATATTAAATTGATCTAATTCAATTTAACTTCAAAATGAATCAAAACAACTTTTGAAAAAGAAACATGAAAACTAATTTGAGACGGCAAGATTACTAATTATATACTACCAGTTTTTATGTAATGAAAAAGAAAAAGGAAGTCATAACGGCCTTTGAAAGCTATTTCATTCCTGTTGACAGTTGGATCCTGACTCTTAACTTAAGTGCTTCTAAAGAACTAAAGAAGATTCTTCGAGTTCTCTAATAAAACTAATTTAATTCCTGATCTATTGATCACCTGTATCCCATCCCATCTTAATTCATATGCAGCTCCAATTTTTCCAAGATTCACCTGATTCTTCCTTCAATCTACTTTTGAGACTCGGTTTACAGCTCAAAGACTCAAACCAAATTATTTATTCAACACTTTTATTTGTTTACTATTAGAATATGTTCATGTGTGATTAACAACACAAAGCCAACTAAGAGCCATAGGTGATCATTTTAGAACAGAAATTATCTGTGTACAAAGCAGTGACGGAAGCAGAAATTTCACTAAGGGGTTCGGAGAAGTTACACGTGAAGGTTACAAGATAAATGGGGTTGGTCGGGTCGACACTAATCTTAACCCGCTAATTTTTAACTCGCCTTGTTATGCACTCATTTAACATTTCTTTCTACTTTTGCCTTGCTCCATTGAACTCTCTTAAAAAAATTTGCGCTTTTTTTCTCCACTTTGCAGTGTTCTACTTTATTTTAAACTTTTTTCTTCCGAATTAGCGTCCTTCAATCATATATTATCTTTGAAAATCACCAAGATTCTTGAAGGGGAAGGCACTGATATAGTTTATGAACAATAGAGAAAGAGGAACAAAATAATCGCTAATTTTTTAAAAAGGTAAAGACTATACGAATAAAAGCGATAGTATTTCGTTTAGCTGTGCTTTATTAATTATAAAATCTGCTATTAGGGAAATAATCCAAAAATTATGGTATTAATATAAATATTTTTCTATAAGAGATCTACAGTACAAAAATAAGAAACTAGTTACTTGGGTTGGTCATTTCTAGTTTATTTCTCCTGTGAAATGCACAATTGAAAAGAAAAGAGAAAAAAAGGATACTGATCTTCAATTATGTTCATATCTTGGGACAAAAAGTATCTTGAAATCGTTTAAGTTGGACTTTTTCCATGGGAAAGTAATTGTCGGCCTTAATGGATACAATGAAAGGAAGAGTAGCTTACAAAAATCACTACCTTTTAAAACTTTTAACAATCGGTAGCTACATTTTAAATATTTACGTTTTCTAGCTAATGTAAGATAATTCACAGTATTTTAGTGTATTTGAATATAATGTTCAATTGTAGCCAATCTTATTTGATATCGCGTATATTTGGATGTATTTGAATATATGCAATCTTAATTTTATTATATTTCAATGCATTTAAATACACGACGAAATTATGTATTTTAATATATTTATATATTAGTCTATTCTTTTGATTTTGGTTGTATAGCAAAGTGGCGGTCGGAGAATCGCAAGGTTTAACGTATTTGACTATATTTGAATATATTTACACTAAATAAAATGACCAAATGAAGAATACATCAAACCCGATAAAAGGCTAATTCCAACTCCTCTTCCTCCAGAATTAGATGATGTGCTTCAGAAGGCCCAAGAGATAATAGATAGGACACCCAACTGTCATTTTCTTCGCGAGGACAAGAACTCTGCCAATCCAAAGGTGTCTTTACAAATAACTTGTTCATTTGTTATAAAAACATCACACTTATCAAGTATCCATGTGTAGATCCATTATGAAGCAACTGGACCAGAATATGGAATTGTACCGGACGGAAGGTTGATATTTTTATTGCTGGGATTGGGACTGGAGGCACAGTGACAGGAGGTGGAAGCTTTCGCAAGGAGAAGAAACCAGAAATAAAGGTTAGGTTATTTGTGCAGTGGCGATTTTCAGATCTGGCCGAAGAGAGCAAAGAGATAGAGAGGTGAGGGAGATGAGAGAAGAGAGGAGAGAGACCGCGGAGATGGAGTGTAGTGATTTGCGGAGACGATGAAGGGTGGAGATGAGAGAAGGAAAGAGAGACAGAAAGGCAGTTGTTTGGTTGGGCTCCGGTAGAGATCCGCCGGAGAAGATGACCGGCAACGGTCGGAGAGAGGGTTGAGGGAGGAGAGGGGAGAGGGGGGTTTGAGGGAGGAGAGAGAGGGAGTTGAGGGGAAAAAAATGATACAATGAAATAATTTATGAATATTTGGTATAGCTATAATGGATAAATTAAAAATTTATTATAATTATAAAAATAATTATTATTTATAAATAACTCCCGAGTTGGCAGGTAGTTATATTGTGGGACTTAATTGATACTAATGGTGAGAAAGAAATAGTGGGCAGGGCCTGGGCCGCCCTTACATAATGAGTGAAAGCTGAATGTTGAAACTAAAAAAAGAGATAATTCGGCAGTTAGCCAAGAATGGAACATGGGACCTTAAAGGAAACTTACCCTTCACCAATAAGCTAAGCTTCTCAACTATGTTAAGGAGTTTATTATGCATTATATATAAAAAATATTAAATTTAATCTTATATATAAAGTATAATTTTCTGGTGAAGAAAGTTCAGATGAGCCTTCCGCCGCCCTAGCTCCGACCCTGGTACAGAGTTTGTGATAAATTAATTAATAGTAGTACTAGTTTAGGATGTTTGCGCTGGCAAATTGTCACGTACAAGCAATATAAGAGGTGATCTGGTTTGTCATTTTTAAGGTTATATATGTGAGATTGACTTTTATCTAACAAGCTAATTAATACGATTAGACAGTGATGAGTGCAATATCGAATTCATGATTTGAAGTTTATAGATTTTGAAATTGAAGATTATGGATTATGAAGTTTAAAATATGTACATATATTCAGTGAATTAATTTCTCAATAAATATATAAGATTTGAATCAAAATACTGCATTCTACTGCGAATCCGTTCTTCCCATGCTAACTCCACCCCTAATGAGAGGAGATTGAAGTTTCCAAATAAAGATATAGAACTTTTATGCAAGTACAAGATATTACAAATATAAAACAAATAAATAAAAAAATATATGTGTTCCCTATTTAACAACTTAAGTTTATAGATGAGATTCTGAAATACTCCCACATATTTATTGTGAACTTTCAAATGAGTTACGTATTCTCTATCAAGTTTATATTGGTTTTGCACAGCATATTTATTGCCTTAAGGTTTTGTATTGGATTCCTTAGCTTCTTTAACACAGTATCAAGAGTCCAACTTTGGTATGTTTGTTTCACGATCATTTTTCTCATATCTTCTCTCTCGACTCTCCCAATGAGAAACTCAAGGCTTCTCCCTCAATTTATCTTATTAAGTATATTAAATTTACTTTGTTCTACGCCTACTATTTAATTTTTGAGCATTAATCAGAGGTCATGGGGTTTGAGTAGTAAGTACTCATTTATTCTTATTTTTTTTTAGTTTTTCTTCCTTATCCTTAACTTTTATTTTGTTTTTTCATCCGTTATAATGGAGTGGTAAATACTCTTTCATCTTTAAGCAGAAATTTTGGATTCGAGACCTACTGAATACAAATTCGCCTTTGTTATGAGACACATTACCCTCCAATATGGGACTTCCTGTCCCGAATTTGGAGGCCGAAGTGCACATATATACCCGAAATTTGACGCCACCATTTAACTTGTACATGCTTTTAAAATTGTTTTGCACGTGTATCGGACGACTTCAGATACAATGTTTGAAGATTTATATAACTGAAGTTGAGGAACATATGTGATATGACTTACTTCTTCTCCATGATTCTCAGACATCATCAACAAAGTAATCCAACTAAACGATATAAGAGATTAACTAATCTTGTAGTGACAACCCTCGCCCCCTCTTTTAAATGATAATTATTTGTAAATATTACAGTATTGACTGATCTTGTAATTTTATGAAAGAAATAATTCCTTTATTATTTTCATTAATGAAAGAGTATATATACAATTTACAATTTCTATAATAGGAAAATCATATTCCTATTCTACTCCTAAAATCCTATTTTACTTGTACAATAATTATACAATTATGGTAAGTGTACAACTCTAATTTAATTACAACATACCATAACCTAAAATAGACTACTAAATTGTGATATACACGACATGCATACACCGTGTATATCACGGGATTTAACAGCCTATTATGCAACAATCTGCCCGTGATATACACAACATATATATCGTGTATATCACATGTATTTATCACACCCCGTAGTCATAGCGGGCGGTCTTCGTACGTTGAGACTGTTCCTAAAATCCTCAAATAGGACAGAGGGAAGACCCTTAGTGAAGATGTTTGCAATTTGATACCTGGAAGGAACATGTAGGACACGTACTTGTCCACGAGCTACCTTTTCGCGGACAAAATGGATATCCATATCAATATGTTTAGTGCACTGGTGTTGAACCGGATTCCCAGAAAGATAAACGACACTAATATTATCACAATATACCAAGACAACTTTTTGAATGGGAAAGTGAAGCTCCAAGAGAAGACTACGTAACCAACATGATTCAGAAATCACATTGGCCCTCGATACTCGGCCTCGGCACTGGAGCGTGATAAGGTAGCTTGTCGTTTGATAGACCACAAGACTAAGTTATCACCAAGAAACATGCAATAACCGGACGTGGAGCATCTGGTATCTGGACAGCCACCCCAATCAGCATCGGTACGAGACAAGTGTAGAGGCCGAAGATAGATATAGATGCAAGCCATAGTCAAATGTCCCCTAGATGTATTTGATAATGCGTTTAAGCACATTCATGTGCTCTACCCTATGATCATGCATAAATAAACACATCTGTTGTACGACATACATAATATCCGGTATCGTGAAAGTAAGATACTGTAGAGCCCCAACAAGACTGCGATAGTGAGTGGGATCCTCGTAAGGGGAGCCAGCCGCAGCACCCAGCTTGGGTTTAGTATCAACTGGAGTGGAAGTAGACTTGCACGAGGACATACCAGCTCGCTCAATGATCTCAGTTGCATACTTCCGTTGTGACAAGAATAACTCACCAGCATGATGAGTGACAACAATTCCCAAAAAGTAACTCAAGGTCCCCAAGTCTTTCATAGCAAACTCAGAACTGAGCATTGTCATGATATACTTGCGTAAAGCATCAGAAGAGGCAGTCAAGATAATATCATCCACATATAATAGAATATAAGCCAGGGAAGTACCTCGATGATATATGAACAATGAATTATCAGACCTGCTGTGAGAATACCCAATAGATGACACATAGTCGGCAAATCTCTTATACCAAGCCCGATGGGCCTACTTAAGCCCATACAAGAACTTCTTCAATAAACAGACATGATGAGGATATTTGGGGACTAAAAAACCTAAGGGCTGATGCATGTAAATGGTCTCCTTAAGATCACCATGTAAGAAAGCATTCTTCACATCCAACTAATGAATGGGCCATGCCTTCGAAAGAGCCAAACTGAGAACAATGCGAATGGTAGCCGGCTTGACCACCAGACTAAATGTCTCACCACAATTCACTCCAACCTGTTGAGTTTTACCATCACCTACAAGATGAGCCTTATGTCTCGCAAAAGATCCATCAAAATTATCTTTATGAGTAAAAATCCACATAGACCGAATAATATTAACACTAGAAGGACGGGGCACCAACTCCCACGTCTTATTTGTAATAAGAGTATCATATTCGTCGTTCATAGCCAATTTCCAAGTCGGGTCATTTAACGGAGACACTGGGTTACGGGGAAGAGGGGACTTAAGAACATTAGAATTTAGATTAAAATGTCTTTTTGGTTTAAAAATACCCCATTGACTAAGAGTGACCGGTCTGTGACTCGGGGGAGAATTGGGCGAATTTTGGGAAAAATTTGTATTGGTGACGGACTGGGTCAGGTAGTGGGCCTGCTGGCCCAACACGGGATGCTGGATCGAGGGGGGAAATAGTAGCAGGTCCAGCACTACTGGGCTGGATAGTCGGCCCAGGTGCTGAACCCAAGACCTGAGGGACTGGCCCACTGGGCAGACGTGACGGAACAAGAGGTCCAGCGGGCAGTGGGCCCGCTGGAGGATTTTGGGTGCGAGACAAGTCTGAGAAATGGTGGATAATATATGGGGAGACATCGTCATCTAAAAAATTATACGAACTAGGCCCGGGACTACTTACTTTAGCAAACGGAAATTGGGATTCATAAAAAATAATGTGGCGACTAATTATGATTTTATTAGATGATAAATCAAAACATTTGTAACCACGATGATTGGATGGATAACTTAAAAACACACAAGGGGTAGAACAAGCTTGAAGTTTGTTAATTGTAGTTGACGAAAATAGCGGATAGCATAAGCACCCAAAGACCCTAAGATGTGAATACGAAGGAGTCTTATTATATAGACAATGAAGGGGGGATGAATATGTCAACCCTTTGGTAGGAAGTATGTTAAGAAGATATGTAGCCATTTGTTGAGCATGATGCCAAAAGGAAGGGGGTACAGAAGCATGGACCAATAAGGTTAAGACAATATTATTAATGGTACAAATTTTTCATTCGGCTTTCCCATTTTGAGAGGACGTATGAGTACAAGAGAAACGAAAAACTATGCCATTATTTTCACAAAATTTTCGAAATAACCCATTATCATATTCTTTGTCATTATCACATTGAATATTCTTGATTTTCTAGTCGAAGTGGGTATGGATGAATACTCAAAATTTTAAGAAAGTGAAAAAAACTCGAGATTTTTTCGCTAATGGAAAGGTCCACAAAAAGTTAGAATAATCATCCAAAAATAGAACATAATAACGATGGCCCACAGAACTTAAAACGGGAGATGTCTATAAATCGCTATGAATGAATCAAATGGCATTAAAGTACGAGAAGTAGAGGCTACAAATGGTAATATAACATATTTTCCTAGAGGACATGATTGACAAATTGGAGTACTACACGAACCTTACAAGAAAAAAATATTTTTATGTAAGGAAGAAACAATAGACGACCCAGGGTGACCCAAACGTGCATTCCATAAGGAAGGAGCTAGAGCTGTAAAAGTAGATAGCAAGGCTTGAATCGAGAGACCGGATGCGGGCGTGAGAGGATAAAGATCTCCCCTACTATCACATCTCATGAGAGGAATCTCCGTCTTGAAAATCCTTCACAGAAAACCCAAAAGGATCAAAATCAACAGAAATCCAATTATCAGTGGTGAATTTACGGACATACACTAAATTTTTAATTAAGTTAGGGGCATGAAGGGCATTTTTAAGACAAGAGGTAGATGGGGGAAGACAACATTCTTTTACCGTAACCACGAATTGGAATCGAGTTGCCATTACCAATAATTATGCCACGATTGTTGCTCAAATTAGAATAATACGAGAAAGTACCTTGGTCAGACGTCATGTGAGAAGTGGCACCAGTGTCCATGTACCAATTTGCGTTCGGAGGATTCAATCCAAGTGTATGCATGACGACTTCAATATCCGTAGGTGTCGGAATCGGAGTGGGGCCCGCAACATGATAGGCCTGTGGGGTAGAGGCCTAAGCACATCTGCTTGCTGCCCCAGCCCAGCGAAGTTGCGGAAGCCAATGTTCCCAGTTGAATTGGACCTGAAGGACTGTTGGGCGGTCCATTGTCCAGGGGCTGAAGATGCTGGGAAATAGGGGTTGTTGGGCCACTGGTTACCTGCCCAGGCCCACTGCCAAAGGGCCCATAGCTGGGACCAGTTGTCCTGAGGCCCACCACCACCGTACCGAGGCCCAATGCCACTGTTCTGTCCACCCCCACCACCGCCGGAACCACCATGATTGCCACCGCGATTTTTCCCATTATTTTTCTTGCCACCACCGTGAGCACGGTGGTGGCCCAAATTATCAATAAAACCTTGAGAATTAGCGGATGACGTCATCATGACCACGGGGACTAGCGCCGGTAGCAGCCTTTTTAGCCAAATCGGCTTCTTCTAATGTGAGCATCGAACGGGCTTGATAAAAAGGTGGAAGCGAATTACTTTGATGGAGGAGAGTCCCCACGTCATTATGGGCCTCAGATAGGCCTGCAACAATCTGTAGAACAAATCGATTATTGGTAACGGGCACTCCAACGTTACGAAGTTGGTCTGCTAATTCCTTGAGCCGTTTACAAGAAGTGGAAACATTCGGGAAATCTTCCATGCGGACTGGGGAAAATTTCTGCTCAAGGGTGACAACGCGAGAATGTTCGTTATCTTGGAATATATCACGCAATATATTACATGTAGCCATAGCCGTAGTGTACGGCTCAATAATCGTTTGTAAAAGGTAGGTAGAAATAGTGGAATATATCCACTGAAGGACGGTAGCATCAAGAGTAATCCATAACTGAGGATCTTCCGCAGGAGTAGGGGTAGCGGGAGGAATTATGTGATGAAAAACTTGATGGGAGATGGCGTGAATTTTGAACAACTCCGTCCACATCGCGTATTGGACGTTTTCCATCTCAAGAACAATAGAAATGTGGTTATTGATGTTGGAAACAGTAAGGGAAGATGAAATACGTTCTTTGACGTAGACATAACGAAAGAACAATAGGTGATTTGAGGAATTTTGGAAGAAAATTTGGGAATAGAGAAGGAAGACTCAGCACGGAAACCGAGAGAAGGCTCGGAAATCGAGGCAGCCGAGACAAGCGGAAACTTGGGAGAGAAGGATGTATGTGAAACCTAGATTTCTGATACCATGAAAGAAATAATCCCTTGATTATTTTCATTAATGAAAGAGTATTTATACAACTTACAATTTCCATAATAGGAAAATCCTATTCCCATTCTATTCCTAAAACCTTATTCTACTTGTACAGTAATTATACAATTATGATAAGTGTACAACTCTAATTTAATTACAACAAATCATAACCTAAAATAGACTACTAAACCGTGATATACACGGCATGCATATACCGTGTATATCACGAGATTTAACAGCCCATTATGCAACAATCTGCCCGTGATATACACAACGTATATACCGTGTATATCACGGGTATTCATCATTTTACTTCAAACATTCTTTGATTAACTTTCTAATATTATAGAAGTAATTGGATCTTATGTTCGTGGTACAATTGGGTAATTAATCTTTATCAATTACTTAACCATGTAAAATGTGTTTAATTCTTGTTTAGACAGCGACATTTAATTTGTACTTAATTTTATAAAAATATACGAAATGTTGGTGAAAATACAAATGTAACAAAAATGAAAAAAATAAGAAAAATTTCCGTGCAAATATCTCGCTTTTTATGGAGTTTAAACCTGCTATAGTACATCTTCGTCAGTTCAATAATAATATTCTTAACTTATTTTATCAGCCATATATAATAGTCTGACAATGATATGACTAAACAAAGTTTGAATAACTTATGGAGTTCAAAGCTCCACCGTATAGAAGTAGTTAAGAACACCTTCCTTAAACATGTAATCCCCCGACTCTCTCTATTTTTGCACTATTACATTTTACTTTTGATGCACACTACTTCACTTTTTTCATGTAAATGACACAAAAAAAGAAAGATTTTTATACATTATTATTACCAATAACCTAATGGGTTAGTTGAATGAATAAACTTGAGCCCATATAGAATTTTCTAATATGTGTCTCACACAACTGACATTAATTATGTGAGGCTCCTTTTCATAAAATAAAAAGTGGTCTTAAAATATGTGGACTAAAAAATGTAAGATGTGGTTTCACTTTTTTGTCTCACAAAGAAAAGCCTCACACAACTAATGTTAGTGTGAGGCACATAATAAAACTTTTCGCTCATATAATCTAAGATGCACACAAAAGGGATATTGTCGTAACGATACTACAAAAAATATAGAATTGACAATAAAACTTTAACAACAATAAATATATTATTGCTAAAAAATATAAATGGCAATAAAATTTAATACATGGTTGCTAAAAACGTAAATAACAATAAAAATTTAATATATTGTTACTAAAAAACATAAATGACAACAAATTTAATATATTGTTGTTGGTAAAACTTTTCACATCGGAGGTTATTGCAACGATATGTAATAACTTTTATTGTTATGAAAAATATTTTTGACAATGACATCTAAACTCTGTCAATAAAAAATGTTATTGGTAAATATTTTTGTGGTGGCAGTGAGAGGTTCTACAATTTTTTTGACCAAGTCAAGTAAGGACTTCAACACATATAGGCGAATGAGAAATGTCAGTCGAATGCCATCAATAGAATCGACATGCAAAGAAATCAGCTGAATACGTAACATATTATAGTGCCTCGACTAGATTTCCTTATTTTAATACAATTGGAATGTTGGACTTCTCTTTGTATGAATAAAACATCTTGTATAATGATGATTACAATCCGATCAATACGCAAACAATTAGTAAAATTCGCACTAACTCAAGTACATTTCAAGTATTCCTTATTACTTCCTGTCTTTAATCGTTCTTTTTAATAGCATTCCTTATCACTTTAAATGTATTTAGGGCTGTTTATTTTTATTGTTTATAAGCCATCACCAAAGGTTGTGAATTGTGATACCTGAAGCTTAGGCTTAGACCCCTACCATGTCAATTCATGCAAAAACTTACAGAGTAGAGGGACATGAACCTTACTTCTAACATACAAGAGACCAACATAAAAACTGTCCAAAAAGAGAAGAAAGGATTAGCCTATATAATAATTTCAACTAACAAAAAAATTACATTTTTCATATCTTTTTCTAAGAGAAGGAGATTGCCATTTATCTTGTTGAATCAAACCTTTCACCTCTCTAGAAAGTTGCTGATAAGAGGAATAAAAGATTACAGTTCCAGTAGCAGATGCCAACTTAGCTAAATAGTTAGCCACTTGATTGGCTTCTCTAAAATAGTGAATTTAGGGCTTAATTTTCTGTGCATCAAACATTCACAATGTAAGCTATTCTTCACACTATCAAATCGTTCAATATTTAAAGAATATTTTGATCAACCAACATTTATATTCATGATTTTACAATAATATAAATAGATATAGATATAGATATAGATATAGATATAGATATAGATATAGATATACACTCAGGAGTAGAAGTGTAGAACTACACAGTATTAAATATATACAGAGTTCAGGCAAATTCAAACTATATGAAATACACTTTAGTTTTTTTATTGAATTACTTAGACAATGTCTGAGTGGCGCTGTATCAGCAAAAAGGGGCCTCAATACAACACAAATTTACGGCTACCTGGTCAACCAAAAATCCAAAGGGTTAAGTAAGTTACATTTCCTCTGGTACCAACTATATATATACAAAAAAACTTACACAAAAATTGGCTTTATCAAATTTTGTCCTAATACTAAGCATCTGCCTGTAATTATTTTACAGTTAACCTGATTTGTGTAAATATTTCTTATATCAACAGTGCATAAACTCAAACTCATAAGATAAATCCAACATTTTGAACCATCAACTTTTTCATTTTCATGATCGGCAAAAAACAAGTTCAGACTAGGAGAGAGAGAGGGAGAAAACAAAAGTTGTTGGGAGTGTGAGTGTGTTAATGGCATAGAGTGGAAAGAGGTGAAGAAGGAGTTAGCAAAGATCAGATGAAAGATGAGAAACGGCTGGAATTTTTTTGGATTCTTTTTAGTTGATAATGAACAAGGTATGCATGCATGCTGCCAGGCGTATTCCTTTTTTTCTTTTCTTTTGTAACGTCTGCCACGTCCCCTTTTATTGTTCCTTCTCTTCTCTTCACCTTCATAAATTCTACATACTCCCCTAATACTCTTCCTACCATCTCCCTTCTTTCTCTCTTTATCAAAAATCTTTTTTAGTTGTAATATCTTTTTTATTTCATGGGGTCTCTTCCACTATCACCGCTATCACCACCACTACCACCCCTAGTATCACCGATATCATCACCACCACTATCACCATACTCAACACCGCCATCATCGCCAGGGCCGCCCATCGAAGAGCCTAAGACTTTAACTGAACAAGAACTCAATGCTATTAGGGTACTTTCGATATATATGTGCCTTCTTAGCTATAGTGTTTGGACATAGATTTGGTTGAAACTTGAAAAAAAGATATTCTTGAAAAAATGTTAAAAGTTTTGTGGGTGGAAGAAAAAGTTTCACCCAGAAACTGGCAACTTGAAAATTTTTCTTCAATTTTTTCTTAAACTGATCAAATTCCATGAGCAATGTTTTCAATTTTTTTTTAAGAAGTAAAAAATATTTATGTCCAAATGGGCGCTTAATTTCTTTTGAATTTCCTAAAGCATATATTGAGTTTACAAATAATGTTGATGTTTTAAATTGTTGTCATTTGCTTGTTAATTTTAGGAGACGGCTCTTCACATCATCAACACTCATACCCCTGAAGAGGCTACAAGAATTTTTATGGAGGTAACTTATATAGACTTGTTCCTTTTTTTTAACGCTGATGATGTCTCTCTGTGTCTTTGTTTGTGTTAACATTTAAGGTTTTTACACTGTATAACAGCGCCCAACAAAGTTTATAATAAACAATAATTTTTATTTTTATTTTTTTATCCATTTTTATATACGGAGTATACTTCAATGACGACCACAAAACGGCTATGATTAGGTGGTGAATTTCTTTTAGCAGCCTGACTAAAAATGTTAAGATCTGATTCCTAAAAACAAGATCGAAATAAATGGAAGAGATTCATGAGATACAGCCATTAGTTAGTGTTGTAACAATGTAACAACATAAGAGTTCAGATGTATAGTTTAATTCCGAAGAATTCCCTTTAATTGATCTCTTGCTTTTTTCTATTGACAAATTAAAAGATCACTAAAAATAAATAAATTAAAAGATACTACTAATACAGGAACAAAAAGGAAAATTTTCAGCGCTAAAAGAGAGTATATAAACTAGTTTTATTTATAAGAGAGCAGTTGAATGATGTGGTGTGAGAGTTAAGATTATGAATAATATGTATAATTTCAGTGTTAAATATACACAATATACACACAATATACATGTGTATATTGTGTATATTGAGTCTCAGATTTGCTCCCATAATGACTCTCGGTTTTGCCCTATTAGTCAATGTAATTTATGGTAAATATGTAGTATCCTAGTTTAGGTAATGTTGTAATATAATTAGTAGTGTATTACCATAATTAGTGTACCACAAATGTATAGAATAAGATTTTAAGAATAGAATAGGAATATGATTCTCCTATTATGTAACTTGTATATATAGCCTTTCAATTAATGAAAATAATCAAGGGGATTATTTCTTTCATGGTATCAAGAGTCTAGGTCAAACAAACAAATTTCTCTCAAAATTTTTTTTGCTCTTCTCGGCCAAAGACCGAAACCCCCCCCCCCCCCGGGTTTGCCATTTATTCTTCCGCTCTCCAAATCTCTCTTCCAAATCCCTCTATCACCTAGTGTTCTTTCGTTATGTCTACGTCAAAGAACGTATTTCACCCAGCCCTTGTTGTTTCTAATGTCAAGAATCATATCCCTCTAATTCTTGAAATAGAAAACGTCCAATACGCGACGTGGACCGAGTTGTTTAAAATTCACGCTCGTTCGCATCAAGTCATCTATCACATAATCCCCGCGGTTCCTACTGATACAGAGGTGCCTAAACGCTAGGATGATCCTAAGTTATGGACAACACTTGATGCCACCGTCCTTAAGTGGATTTATTCTACTATCTCCACCGACCTATTGTAGACGATTATTGATCCAGACGCTACGGCGATGACTGCATGGGATAGACTGCGTGACATATTCCAGGATAATCAAAATTCCAGAGCTGTTACTCTTGAACATGATTTTTCCCACGTCAACATGGAAAATTTCCCAAACGTTTCAGCATATTGCAAAAGGTTGAAGGAATTGGCGGACTAACTCCGCAACGTTGGTGCGCCAGTTAGTGAAGATCGTCTTGTTTTACAGATGGTTTCTGGCCTATCTGAGGCCTATAGTGGCATTGGAACTCTCCTTCGTCAAAGTAATCCTCTTCTAAGGTTCTATCAAGCCCGATCCATGCTTACCTTGGAAGAAGCCGGTTTGGCTAAAAAGGCGGCTACTAATGCTAGTCCCGTGGTCATGATGACATCCTCCCCCAGTCCTCAAAACTTTGGTGACAATTCAAACCAAAACCGATCCCACGGGGGCAGCAAGAATGGCCGGAAAAATAATGGAAAAAATCGCGGGGGCAAACGCGGCGGCTCCGACAGCAGTCACGATGGCCAAAACAGTGGCAGTGGACCCTATTCAGGTTACAGTGGGCCACCGACCCACTGGTCTCAGCCTTGAGCCTCTGGGCTGTGGGCTTGGACAAGTGGACAGTGTCCCTACGACCCACCTCCACAACAATTTCCAACGTCTGGCCAGTGGGCTTTCCAGCAACCCCAACATCCCACTGCCCACTGCCCACTGCCAACTGGCCCAGTAATTCCAGCTCTAGCAGTTACGGCCCAGGATAGTCTAGGTCTGGAATTCTTGGGCATATGGACACCGGTGCCACTACCCACATGACATCCGATTAAGGTACTCTCTCATCTTATTCCAATTTGAGCAACCCTCATGGTATAATTATTGGTAATGGTAATTCTGTTCCAATTCGGGGTTATGTTCATAAAACATTAACTCCTCCTCATCCCCCTCTTATCTTGAAAAATACCCTACACGCTCCCAAATTGATTAAAAACTTAGTCTCTGTCCGTAAATTCACTAATGACAATTTCTTTTCTATTGAATTTGATCATTTTGGTTTCTCTGTGAAGAATTTCAAGACGGGGAGTCCTCTCATGAGGTGTGATAGTAGGGGAGATCTTTATCCTATCACACCCAGTCTCGATCCATCGAGTCAAGGCCTGCCATCAGTTTTTGCAGCCATCTCTCCTTCCTTGTGGCATGCTCCTCTTGGTCATCCGGGGTCCTCTATTTTGCCAGCTTTAGATAAAAATAGTTTTATTTCATGTAAGGGTACGAGTCGTACTCCAATTTGTCAATCTTGTTCTTTAGGAAAAATTATTAAGTTGCCATTTGTAGACTCAAAATCTCAAACATTAATGCCATTTGATATTATTCATAGCGACTTATGGACGTCTCTTGTTCCTAGTTCTATGGGTCATCGATATTATGTTCTCTTTTTAGATGATTATTCTAAATTTCTATGGACGTTTTCCATAGCGAAGAAATCTCAAGTTTTTCCATCTTCCTAAAATTTAGAGCATTCATTAACACCCAATTCGACTGTGAAATAAAAAATATTCAGTGTGATAATGGAAAGGAGTATAAAAATGGGGTGTTTCGAAAATTATGTGCTACTAATGGGATAAATTTTCATTTCTCTTGTCCTCATACATCTTCACAAAATGGGAAAACCGAACGTAAAATTCATTCCATAAATAACATTATCCGCACCCTATTGATACATGCATCCGTACCCCCATATTTTTGGCATCATGCTCTTCAAATGACTACATATCTTCTTAACATAATTCCTTCCAAAGGTCTAACTTATTCTTCTCCCCTTCAAATTTTATTTAATAAAACTCCTTCTTATTCTCATCTTCGGTTTTTGGGTGTTTATGTTATCCGTTATTTCCATCCACCACAATTAACAAACTTCAGGCCTTGTCTACTCCGTGTGTGTTTTTGGGTTTTTCATCTAATCATCGTGGCTACAAATGCTTTGATTTATCCTCCAATAAAATCATCATTAATCGCCATGTAATTTTTGATGAATCCCACTTTCCATTTGCTAAAAATCATTCTCCCGTGCCTAGTTTGTATAATTTTTTGGCTAAACAAATTCACCGTATATTATTCAGCATTTTTTGGACATCTCCCGCACTTTTAAAATTCTCCACGGCCCATCGCCCGCTGGTCCCATCGCCCGTCCACAGTCCCTCTCGCCCGCTTTTGTCATCGGGCTAGTTTCAAAGAATTGGGCGATCCCCAATCGAACTGGTCCAGTTTCTATTTCCGCCACCGCATCGCGCTTCCGTGTTGGGCCAGCAGTCCATCACCTTGGCGATCCGTCCCAGGCTCGGCAAATTCCCGACATCCACTCAATTCTTCCTCGAGTCATTGACCGGTCACTCGTAGTCAGCGGGGTATTGTTACACCTAAAAGATATTTTAATTTACATTCTAATGTCTCTAAATCCCCCTTGCCCCGTAATCTTGTGTCTACCTTAAACGACTCGAATTGGAAAATTGCTATAACTGATGAATATAATGCTCTTATTGATAATAAGATGTGGGAGTTGGTGCCCCGTCCATCTGGTATTAATATTATCAGGTCTATGTGGATTTTTTCTCATAAGGAGAATTCAGATGGTTCATTTGCTCGACATAAGGCGCGGCTTGTGGGTGATGGTAAGACTCAGCAGATTGATATAGATTGTGGGGAGACATTTAGTCTGGTGGTCAAGCCGGCTACCATTCACACTGTGCTTAGCTTGACTCTTTCGAAGACATGGCTTATTCATCAGTTGGATGTCAAAAATATTTTCTTTTATGGTGATCTCAAGGAAACAGTCTATATGCATCAGCCGTTGGGGTTCATGGATCCCAACTATCCTCATTATGTCTGTTTATTGAAGAAGTCCTTATATAGGCTTAAGAAGTCTCCACGGGCCTGATATATAAGGTTTGGTAACTATGTTTCGACTATTGGATTCACTCACAGTAGGTCAGATAATTTCTTGTTCATCTACCGTCGTGGTTCGTCCTTGGCCTACATTCTGTTGTATGTGGATGATATCATTTTGACTACCTCTTTCGATGCCTTACGCCAGTCTATTATGACCATGCTCAGCTCTGAGTTTGCTATGAAAGACTTAGGGCCCTTGAGTTACTTTTTGGGGATTGCCGTCAAGCGTCATTCAAATGGATTGTTTTTGTCCCAACGAAAGTATGCAACTGAGATCATCGAGAGGGCCAGGATGTCATCCCGTAAGTCCACTTCCACTCCAGTTGATACTAAGCCCAAGCTTGGTGCCACGGCCGGCGTCCCTTACGAGGATCCGACCCGCTATCGCAGTCTTGCAGGGGCCCTTCAGTATCTTACCTTTACCAGACCGGATATTACGTATGTTGTCCAACAAGTGTGTTTATTCATGCATGATCTCAGAATTGAGCACATGAATTCACTCAAATGCATCATTCGGTATATTCAGGGTACACTGGACTATGATTTGCATTTGTATCCTTCATTGACATCCACACTTATCTCATACACAGATGCTGATTGGGGGGGGGGGGGTGTGTCCAGATACCAGATGGTATACGTATGACTACTGTATGTTCTTTGGAAACAACTTGGTCTCCTGGTTTGCGAAGCGTCAGGCGACTCTATCCTGCTCAAGTGTCGATGCTGAATATCGAGGGATAGCCAATGTGGTCTCAGAATTATGTTGGTAATGTAATTTGCTTTTAGAGCTTCATTGTCCCATTCAGAAGGCAACCTTGGTTTATTGTGATAATATTAGTGCCATCTATCTCTCTGGTAATTCAGTTCAGCACCACCGCACTAAGCATATCGAGATGGACATTCACTTTGTCCGTGAAAAGGTTGCTCGGGGTCAAGTTCATGTCTGCCATGTCCCGTCGAGATATCAAATTGCCGACATCTTTACAAAGGGTCTTCCCTCGGTCCTCTTTGAAGATTTTAGGGACAGTCTCAGCGTTCGAAGACCGCCCGCTATGACTGCGGGTGTGTGTTAAATATACACAATATACACACAATATATTGTGTATATTGAGTCTCGAATTTGCTCCCATAATGACTCTCGGTTTTGCCCTATTAGTCAATGTATTTTGTGATAAGTATTTAGTATCCTATTTTAGGTAATGTTGTAATATAATTAGTAGTGTATTACCATAATTAGTGTATTACCATAAATGTATAGAATAAAGTTTTAAGAATAGAATAGGAATATGATTCTCCTATTATGTAACTTGTATATATAGCTTGTCAGTTAATGAAAATAATCAAGAGGATTATTTCTTTCATTCAGCATATTAAAACAAATTATCACTAAAAATGAAATTAACTATGAACTTTATCGCTAATGTGTCGCTAAATTGCTCGTAGTTAATAGACCTTTTTGATAAATCCGTCACCACATAGGATTAGCGATGAATTTTATTGTTTAGCTACAAAATTTGTCCATTGCTAATTCCTGTTTTTGTAGTAGTACTATCTGAAGTAGGTTTTCTTTTGGTTAGTTTAACTTTTTAATTAACCATACGATTCTTTAGGGCGGTGTACGAAAGCTAATAAACATGTAGACAATCTTGGGTTCGAGCCCTAGAAATGAAAACAATGCCGGTAGAGAGCATTTTTCCCTTTAATGGGCCTTACACAGCGGGAATTCGAATTGATCGGGCTCCAAAATAAATATTAAACATCATATGTGAGAAACGAAAAAATATAAGCTAGGCCTTACGAAGAAGTTATCGGATTCTGAAAATTGATGGGGTTATTGCATATGCATAGGATATTCATAATCAATTTTGAAGTTTAGTAAATTTGTTACTTAAAGGACAAAATGGCTATATTTACTTTGAATAACATGAATCTTAAGTACGAGTAAATTTGATGAGGACTGAAATGTAATTAGATGAAAGAACATGAACCAAAAGTTAAGACGAGTAAAAGAAATAAAAATATAATTCGTCCTAGAAATAAACAAGTTAGTATGAAGTAAATTAGGTGCTCTAAATGATCAACTAGTTGTTTATACTTGGCTTTTTCTTGATGCATTTAGATGTTTATATCAATACAAGTCATTTGCTCATTTTAACTCTTAATCTTGTTGTGTACGTAATTTAGTGACTTTCCTTTTATTAAACGGAACTTGTGCATGATAATTATTACTAGTAATTTTCCATTTTTTTAACTTGTAAATTAAGTACTGGTATAATGCCTTTTATTTTTTATTTTGGTTGTTAGCTCATGCAAAATCTTCATTTATTTCCGATAAGAGACATTATTTTTTTATTTTTTAATTAATATTTACTTTTGTTGCATTGATGCAAAATCTTCAATTTTGTCGATCGAGTACTTGTTCTACATTTTTCTATCCATTCCTTTCTATTGCGTATTCATGGAAAATATTTATTTATCGGATAAGCTACAAAATCTTCATTCTTGTCGGGTAAGTTATATATTTTTGAGTTTTCATTCTTTATTTTTGTCGCTCTTTGGTTCAACTCTTCGTTTATTTCTGATAAGCTACATTATAATTTATTTTTTCAATTATCGTTCTTTACTTTTGTCTCACGTTAGGGCAAAATCTTCAATTTTATTGAGTCCTTGTTCTACATTTATCTATTCATTCCATTCTGTTGTGTACCCGTTGCAAATATTTATTTTGTCGGATAAGCTACACAATCTTCATTTTGTCGGTACGCTACAGTTTTTCCTTCTTTAATTCTTTATTTTTGTCGTTCGTGCAAATTTTCAATTTTGTCGGGATAAGATTGGAATCATTTTCCTTGATTTCTTTCATTAATCACAATATATAAAGTTGTACAGATGTTGATTTCTAATACAATAAGAATCATAACTTACCTTAAATGGTTGATTGCTAATACAATAAGAATCCTAAGTTACCTTAAATATACATCTATCATAATTACAAATATACTGTAAATATTCGGAGAATATTCACTAATACTCCCCCTCAGTCGGAGCGGGAGAAGGCCGAACGCTAAGGCTGGATCGGAAGTCGGTGAAGAGCTGTCTCGGTAGTCCCTTTGTGAAAATATCTGCATATTGATAGGAGAAAGGCACGTGTAATATTTTGACCTGACCAAGGGCAAACTTCTCTCGTACAAAGTGAATATGCATCTCAATATGCTTAGTCCGCTGATGTTGGATCGGATTGTGAGATATATAGATGACAGATATGTGGTCACAATAGACTATAGACGCATTTCGCAGTGGACACTGGAGCTTCAAAAGTAGATTTTGGAGCCAACAGATCTCAGCAACGACATTAGCAACTCCGCGATACTCTGCTTCAGCACTCGAATGGGATAGCGTGGCCTGCCGCTTGGCGGACCATGAAATAAGATTATCCCAAAAAAATACACAGTAGCCTGAGGTGGAGCGACGTGTGTCTGGGCATCCTGCCCAATCTACATCCGTGTAGGAGAGTAACTTGGTTGGGGCAGAGGGGTAGAGGTGTAGTCCAAAGTCCAGTGTGCCCTTTACGTATCTGATAATATATTTGAGGGCCGCAAAATGGGACTCTCGAGGGTCGTGCATAAACTGACACACCTGCTGAACGACATATGCAATATCATGCCTAGTGAATGTAAGATACTGAAGGGCACCTTCAAGGTTCCGATATAGAGTGGGATCAGAAACTGGCGCATCCTAATTGGCACTTAGCTTGGATTTCGAATCAACTGGAGTTGGCATAGTTTTACAATTTGCTATATTAGCCCTCTACACTATCTCTTCTGCATATTTGCGCTGACACAAGAACATATTAGCTGCAGATCTGGTCACTGTTATACCCAAGAAATAACTCAGCTTGTCCAAGTCGGTCATAGCAAATTCAGTTTTGAGTAGAGCAATGATTTCATTCTTCAAACTATCAGAGGAGGCAGTAAGAACAATGTCATCCACATATAATAGCAAGTAAGCAGTGCTGCTACCTCGATGAAAAATGAAGAGAGAGTTATCACACCTGCTACATACAAATTCGATCTGCATAAGATACCTGACAAAGTGATCATACCAGGCGCGGGGTGCCTGTTTCAAGCCATACAATGATTTCTTGAGATGACATACAAACTGCGAAACTTCTGGATGGACAAAGCCAGGGGGCTGATGCATGTACCAGTTTCTTTCAAATCCCCATGAAGAAATGCATTCTTGACATCAAGCTGATGAATCGGCCAATGCATGCCCATAGAAATACTGAGAACAGTACGAATAGTAGTCGCTTTAACAACCGTACTGAATGTCTCACCACAATCAATACCCTTCTGCTGATTAGTGCTATTAGCAACTAGTCTTGCCTTATACCGTTCCAAGTCACCACTGTCTCTGAGCTTGTGACGAAATAGCCACATGCACCAGATAACATTCACACCGTCTGGTCTAGGTACCAAATCCCAAGTGGTCTACTTGGTTACAACGTTAAACTCCTCGCACATGGCCGCATTCCAATTAGGGTCCAGTTTGACTGGTTTTGGATTTTTTGGAATGGGTGATAAGGTTTGTGTGGAGAGGTTGAAGTGAACCTTGGGTTTGAAAATCCCGTGTTGGGCATGAGTCTCCATGCGGTGGGTAGGCAGCAGTGGGAGGTCTAGATTGGGAGTCTGCAGGCTTACGGGTTCTGGAGGCAGCAGTGCTACTGGAGGTGCATGAGACGTGGCTGGAGGTAGCAAGGGTACTGGGGGGGTGTTCGATCGAAAGCAAGGAGTTGTTTTGTCAGAAATAGTGCCGGACAGTGGTGGGGACGGAGTTGCAGTGTCACGACCCGACCCGACGGGCCGCGACTAACCGCCCTAATGACGTCATTATCCTGACCTGTCACACATAATCCAACTAACACCTAATAAGTCTGAAATCCGGCAGCATAACGCTGCAATAACAACATATACCAGGGTAGGCAAGCCGACAAGGCTGCCTTTACGCCCGAATGTACCTGCCTCCTGAGGAGTCACAACTAGCCAACACAATACAACAGGCAAGCCGACAAAGCTGCCACTAGATAATATCATATATACATGGGGACACCCCAACAAAGAGTACAATAGCATGACTGACCAAAACAGAGTTATAACCCTTACATAAGTACAACCCACAACTGTCTACAGGCCTCTATAAGAAGAACAATGACATATGACGGGACAGGGCCCCGTCGTGCCCCTAAATATACATAAATCAAAATGATCGGGTTCTGTACCAAAATGGTAAAGCTCTGGATCAAATGAGCTTTCCAAACAGCTGCGCAGGAACCTAAACCGGAGGGTCACCAAACTGAGCACCTGTACCTGCGGGCATGAACGCAGCCCTCCGAGGAAAGGGGGTTAGTACGAATTAATGTACTGAGTATATAAACATGAAATACTGCAAATGAGATCATAAGTAGCCAATGGATAACAAGAGGCCAGTATAAAAATCAGGATCCAAATCCAACTGTGCCATAAATAATAAAAGTCAGTTGTGCCTTATAAAAATGAGAGTCAAGTCAAGAAAACATGAATGCCTGTCCATATACATATATATACCTGTAACGTAACCCGACCCACTAATGCGGGACTCGGTGGAATCATATCATAACCCGGCCCATATTGGGACTCGGTGAAGTCATATCATAACCCGACCCATATTGGGACTCGGTGAAGTCATATCATAACCCGGCCCATAGTGGGACTCGGTGAAGTCATATCATAACCCGACCCATGCTGGAACTCGGTAAAGTCATATCTCATCTATGGATCCATCCTACGTAACCCGGCCCTCTAGTGAGGGACTCGGTGAACAATGCAAGGCTGTGCACGAACATAACCCAACTCATATTGGGACTCGGTGAAGTGAAGTAATAACACTTAGCACAAGTAGATTTCATGAGTAACCATATGCAATTAAAATTTTCATTTGACTCCCAATAAAATCATTATAATAATGTCATAATAAACTCTTTATTGAAAAATCATAGGCACTTCTCATAACTAACATCTTTAGGAATTAAACTGTATAAGAATCATGTACGTCTGCCGTACCTTCATTAAATAAAAATCATGCCAAAGAAAGAAGGAATAGTTCACATACCTCTTAGACGAACTAATCAACTCAATATTAGAGTACGCCTCGTTTTAGAACTTCAACCTATAATAATGGTAATACGTTCGTCAATTCTATGATCACTGACATACTTTATATCGAATAACGACTTCCTATTTTATAAAAATTCGGGCAGCACTTCTCTTGTTTATACATGTTTCCAAAACTTCCAAACGAGGCTAATAACATCAATAGCCAAGCACCAATTAAGGCCACAACCAAAACAACAACAAAGGGGATTTACACACCCACTTCTCATATAAATTTAGCCTCTTAATCCACATTAAAACAGTCCACAAAAATAGTCCATGTTCCAACAACAACGAGGGTAGAATATGAAGCCTTTCTACACCCTTATTCCTTTAGGACTTACATTAGCAATTACCACACTTAAACATGCATAATGGTAACTAAGTTTTCAGCATTATAACACCACAAAACAGTCTCTAAAACAGTCCATATCCATCTCAACATGTCCAACGATTTCATGCAAGTTCTTGACCACAACATGTCATAATTCCATAACTCTTCTCTTAACTCCTAAAATCCAATTCCATATTTCAATACTTCCATATAACTAATTTTAGACTTTAATATCAATGTTTCCTTTCAATTTTATCATGCAATTAGTGATAATAACAACAACAATAACCAACGAATCCAACAATGACCAAAATCTGTCCCAAATTGGCAACTAGCCCAAAATTGTCACATGCATTGTTTAAATTCCAAATTTTTATTAACACAAATTCATATCCTTAATTCTAACAACATGTATTCCAATTAGATTATAGAAAGAAGAATTTTATACCTCAAA
Organism: Anisodus acutangulus; assembly: GCA_029783415.1. Lineage (NCBI taxonomy): Eukaryota > Viridiplantae > Streptophyta > Magnoliopsida > Solanales > Solanaceae > Anisodus > Anisodus acutangulus. The sequence continues at coordinate 15,529,450 of CM056503.1, read as the reverse complement.
TTTCATCCAAAACAGTCCGCACAATTTTCTCACTGCCCGGGTCCGAAAATCCCCACTGTTTTCGTATTTCTATCCCTTTTTTGTTCACTTCTTCAACTCCAATTGACATGCAAGTGTTCTACAATGTTAAGCCATCATCCCTACACGTTTTACTTCCAAAATTTCATCCCAAAAATCTTGAAATTTCTGGCCACATTCTCGGCCAACAGTGGTTGTTTTTGCCACCGTTTTTGGTGTTGTTTTGGCTTCCAATTTTTGGTGAAAATGTAGTCTAAGAAGAGGAGATAAAAACCTTAAATTTGGTTATGGATGGAGGGGTTTCTCGGCTGGCTTGGAGGAGAGAAGAGAGGAGAGTTTTTGGTTAAGTTAGAATGAAGATGAAGAGGTGAGTGTAGGTTATAAAAAAAAAATCTCAAACCCACTTCTTTTAATTTTCGAGAATTTCATAAGCCTCATATCCTCTTGTATACTAATTTTCAGTATTTGAATCCTATTTCCTTAATCTTACGAGGTGTAACATGCAGGCTCTATCGGAACAATGGGCTGCTGGTGGTACATAGATTGGATAGCCGGGGACATACTCAGTTCATCGAGAAAGGTGTAATCGGTGGTCTAAAATTTTTGAAGATTTGAAAAAGAAAAGGTCGTCTCGTCAAAGGTGACATGACGGGAGACGATTATTTTACGAGTGGCAATGTCATAGCACAGGTAACCCCGATGAGTAGGAGAGAGACCAACGAAGACACAGGGCAAGGTGTAAGGGGTAAGATTGTGAGGTGCAGTGGAGGCTATGTTGGAGTAGCATAAGCAGCCGAAAATACGGAGATGGTCATAGGATGGGAACCTACGGTATAAGATTTCGGTAGGGGTCTTGTTTTGGAGAGTGCTAGTTGGTAAAATATTAAGAAGGGATTCTACCATTTTAACAACATAAACCCAAAAAGGCGGTGGAAGACATGCATGAAACATGAGGGTGCGAATCATGTTATTGATGGTACGTATAATTCGTTCAGCCTTTCCGTTTTGGGAGTAAGTATAGAGACAGGAAAAATGGAAAACCATGCCTTGTTTAGAGCAGAAATTGTGAAATGTCGAGTTATTAAATTCACGTCCATTATCACATTGGAAAGATTTGACAGATTTTTCAAACTGTGTTTTAATGAATTTTTGAAATTCAAGGAATTTGGCAAAAGCGTCAGATTTGAATTTCAGTGGGTAAATTCAGACAAAATGTGAAAAATCATGAATACTAGATAAAATTTGTGACCCAAAAAGCTAACAACTGGAGATGTCCACAAATTAACATGAACAATATCAAAAGGAGAAAAAGTAACATTGTTTGATGACATAAATGGAAGACGAGTGTGCTTGCCGAGCGGGTAAGAAAAACAGTGTTGGGCAAGTTTCTCATTTTTACATTGAATACACTTAGTAGTCCTAAGAAAAGTAAAAACAGGGTCTCCGGGGTGTCCGAATATGTTGTGCCAAGTTGAGGGAGAGATAGTCGCAAGTGATAGAGGTGATTGCGGTCTGACAATGGAAGATTGAGTGAAGGGGTAGAGGTCTCCCACACTATTGCAGCGCGTAAGAATTTTTCCCGTATTGAGATCCTTCACAGAAAAACCAAAAGGGTCAAATTCGACAGACACATAATTATTGCTAGTGAATTTTCTAACAAAGATTAAGTTTTTAATGATGTTAGGGGTGTAGATGACGTGATTTAGGGAGAAAGGCGGGTGGAGATGTTTGGTATGTGTGTTACCGTAACCTTCAATTGGAATGCGGTGACCATTGCCGATAGTAATAAATTGAGGATACTTTAGCCGAAATAGTTGAGATAAGTTACCTGACGATGGGGTGAGGTGAGATGTGGCTCCGGTGTCCATGTACCAATTTTCATCGGGCTGTTGAAGGTTCACGGTGCTGAAGGTCTGGCCCAAATCGGTGGGGGTCAGGCTGTTCCCTTGCGGGTGTTGCTGGACTGAGACCATGTGGTCCTGCTGTTGCCGCGGGTGGGCCTGCCTGTTGGCTGGGGCGGAGCCCAATAGTCTAGTTGACCAAGCAGCCTGCTGGAACTGGGCCCATACAGTTGGGTATGGGCATGCAGGTGAGGCCCAGTTCCCTTGATTAGGCCACATTGGTTGTTGTGTAGGCCACGGGAGATAGGAAGTAGGAGTTGGGCCTGGTTGCTCGTTGCAGGTGCCTTTGTCGCGGCCCTTTCCTTTATTGTTGTTGCCGCGGCCTTTGCCGCCACGCCCTTCACCGCGGGACTGCTGCTGCTGGTGGTCTTACAGTGGTGGCTGAGTGGTGTTGGCCGCCGGTGGTGTCATGCCGTCAACGGCTAATGCCTTGTGATTGTGCTCCTCTTGTTTGGCACGACGGATCTCTTTTAACAAAAGTTGTGAACGTGCTTTGTTGAAACTTGGGAGGGGGTCGGTCTGTTGAATCATCGTTGCGAGTGTATCATATTCACCTTTCGGTAAACCAGCAACTAGTTGAAGCACCATCTTGGTTTCTGACACAGAAGTCCCTACGTTGGAAAGTTGGTCGGTTATGAGTTTCAGTTGTTTACAATATTCAGACATGTTGTTAAAATTCTCGATACGTGTATTGTTGAACTGCTCTTCCAAATACATGGCCTGAGTATTTTTATTATCCGGAAAGATTTCTTCTAGCCGGACCCAAAGTTCACGTGCCGTAGCACTTTTTTTCATGATAGTGCACAACAAGTCTTTAGAGATGGTGTCGTAGATCCATTGTTTGATGATGGCGTCAAGGCGACGCCATGTTGAGTTTGCAACATCGGTGGGACGAACATAATCATCAATATGGTCGAGCACATTGTATGCACATGCATGAATATAGAACAGTTCCATCTATCATAATTATAAATATATTGTGAATATTCGGAAAATATTCGCTAATATCGGGTGCTTGATCTGCATTTATTTGTTCATTCATTTTATTGTAATTTAGTAATACTTAATTTAACAATTTTTGTTTAGTCTATATGCCAATTTATTATTGGCACAATATTGCTTTGATTTGAGCTTGTGGTTTAATCCTTATTAGTTTCACAGGTTAGACTTTCCTAGCTATATCCTTTGGAAATGGGATATTTTAATCCAATCCTCATATCTCATATTATTTGGAATTAATTTTATTTTAACATAGACATTTACAAAAGGATAATATAGGGTTTATCAATTGAATTTTGCATTATGAAATTTGTTAATTTGTTCAAAGCTAACTTTCAATTATTTAGCTAAGAGTTTAACTTTTATACACTAATAAATATAGTTTTAACAGCTCATAAATTTATGTATCCTTTGGATCATTCAACTTTATTTATACCTTTTTTTGTTTTTGTTTTGATAGCTAGGGTTTTGTACCTGTGGATGCGGGGAACCCAAAAACAAGAGAAAAGGTCCTGAAACTGATGACAATGTCAAAAAAGGAAGTAGTGCTCGTTAAAACAAAAGATGTGGTTTGCATCTTTGTATTTGAATTTTGAGCTGTTTTGAACTAGTACTTCATGAGACCTTGTAAGTTAAATTTCAGTGTTATGCTGCACCCTCTTTTGTTTTCTGATCTTGTTCTAGTAATGTACAAGACTCATTAGCTTTGGAATCTATATTCTGCTTTTTTTTTAATTGTTACTGAAAGAAATAATCCCCTTGATTATTTTCATTAATTGAAAGACTATATATACAAGTTACATATTTCCATAATAAGAGAATCCTATTTCTAAAACCTTATTCTACCATAATTCTAACTATATAATTATGGTAAGTGTATATCCTAATTATGGTAAGTGTATATCCTAATCTAGGTAACAAATACACTACAATATACACAAAATATACTTTCCTTAATATACAAACTTTTCCCACTGTTTTGCTGCCCAAAGCCGTGATGGGCCTGGACGATTTGGGCCCATCGCTTTGGCAGTGGTGCCTAACGCTTTGTTCTTCTTTGGGCCTTTGCTTGTATACCTGTGATATATACTGATGTATATTCAGTGTATATCACAGGTATATTACCTTTGTTTAACACACCCCCGCAGTCATAGCGGGCGGTCTTCGAACGCTGAGACTATCCCTAAAATCTTCAAAGAGAATCGCTGGTAGACCCTTTGTAAAGATGTCTGCAATTTGATAACAAGACGGGACATGACATACGTGAACGTGACCCTTTGCAACCTTTTCACGGACAAAGTGAATGTCCATTTCGATATGCTTGGTACGTTGGTGTTGAACTGGGTTACCTGAAAGGTAGGTGACACTAATGTTATCGCAATAAACCAAGGTTGCCTTCTGAATGGGACAATGAAGCTCCAAAAGCAAATTGCGTAGCCAACATGATTCGGAGACCACATTCGCTACCCCTCGATATTCTGCCTCTGCACTTGAGCGTGATAGAGTTGCCTAACGCTTTGCCGACCAGGAGACCAAGTTGTTGCCAAGGAACATCTGATGGCAGAAGTCGACCGTCTGGTGTCGGGACAACCACCCCAATCAGCATCCGTGTAAGAGACAAGTGTGGATGTAGATGAAGGATACAAGTGCAACCCATAGTCCAGTATCCCCTGAATATACCGAATGATGCATTTGATTGCATTCATGTGCTCAAATCTGGGATCATGCATGAATAAACACACCTGCTGAACCGCATACGTAATATCTGGTCTGGTAAAGGTAAGATACTGGAGGGCCCCTGCAAGACTGCGATAGCGGGTCGGGTCCTCGTATGGTGCTCCTGCTGCGGCACTTAGCTTGGGGTTTGCATCAACTGGCGTGGAAGTGGACTTACAGGATGACATCCCAGCCCTCTCTATGATCTCAGCAGCATACTTTCGTTGAGACAAAAACAATCCACCTGAATGACGCTTGACGACAATCCCCAAAAATAACTCAAAGGCCCTAAGTCTTTCATAGCAAACTCAGAACTGAGCATGGTCATGATAGACTGGCGCAAGGCATCGGAAGAGGCAGTCAAGATGATATCATCCACATACAACTGAATGTAGGCCAAGGACGAACCACTGTGGTAGATGAACAAGGAATTATCTGACCTGCTGTGAGTGAACCCAATAGTCGAAACAAAGTCAGCAAATCTCGTATACCAGGCCCGTGGAGACTGCTTAAGTCCATATAATGACTTCTTCAACAAACAGACATGATGAGGACGGTTGGGATCCCTGAAACTCAACGGCTGATGCATATAGACTGTTTCCTTGAGATCATCATGTAGGAAAGCATTCTTGACATCCAACTGATGAATAGGCCAAGTCTTTGAAAGAGCCAAGCTAAGCACAGTGCGAATAGTAGCCGGCTTGACTACCGGGATAAACGTCTCCCCACAATCTATCCCAACCTGCTCAGTCTTACCATCACCAACAAGTCGCGCCTTATGTCGAGCAAATGACCCATCTGAATTCTCCTTATGAGCAAAAATCCACATAGACCTGATAACATTAATACCATATGGACGGGGCACCAACTCCCACGTCTTATTATCAATAAGAGCATTATATTCATCAGTCATAGCAATTTTCCAATTAGGGTCATTTAATGCGGACACAGGATTGCGGGGCAAGGGGGATTTAGAGACATCAGAATGTAAATTAAAATGTCTTTTAGGTGTAAAAATACCCCGCTGACTACGAGTGACTGGTCTATGACTCGAGGAAGAATTGAGGGAATTTTCTGGGCTTGGGACGGACTGGCCAGCAGGCAGTGGGCCTGCTGGCCCAAATCGGTAACTAGAATCGTCGTCTAGACCAGTTCCATAATTGGGCTGGAACTTTTCTAGTGGCTAAAACTGGGCACGGAACTGTGGGGCCAACGGGCAGTGGGCTCGCTGGAGAATTTTGTGTTACAAACTTTTCCCACTGTTTTGCTGCCCAAAGCCGTGATGGGCCTGGACGATTTGGGCCACTGCCCACTGCTTTGTTGTTGATGGGCCACTGCTTGTATACCTGTGATATATACTGCTGTATATTCAGTGTATATCACAGGTATATTACCTTTGTTTAACAGTTACTAACATTATTTCCATATGATAATTACTCTTATTTTCCTAGTTGTAGTCGTACTCTTAACTTGTCCGTGCTTGTTCTCGCTCGGCTTTTCAAGCGTAATGTCACGCTCTCAAACTAGAATAAGACGTGATTAGCACCGAGGCATATTAATGAGGCGCAAGTATAGTGCACATAATGCTCAACATTCTGGAGGTTCGTTTAGGCGTAAGTTCAAACGCTCTAAGCGTTCATTTGAGGCGTAAGCCTGAAAAACTTTTCTAGATTGGAGCCAAAATTGCTTTAAAATCCTTTTTTTAATACACAAACACTCAAAATCTCATAATTACTTCTCATTATTATAATTGATAGTGTAATATATTGTAATTATTGTAATTATAATTAGTATCTTATAATTTAGATAAGGTAGATTAGTCTTTCATTAATCAAGCATATGATGATTTTTATATATTGTATCTTTGGAAGAAGATTAATCAAGGAATCCTTTCCTACACGGTATCAAGAGTCAAAGATCCTTTGCTCTAAACCCTATTCTTTCTCTTACACGATTTCTTGTCTATTCCTATTCATATTTTTCGGCCACCTTAGTTTAGGCTTTCATACACCATAAAACCTAAACAATCCCTAAAACTAAAACACTAACCTAGCCGAATTCTACCCCCCTCCCCCCTCCTCGGCTAAACACATACTCCTCTTCCAAAAATCCTAACTAAAATCTAGGGTTCTTCCATCCACTTCAATCGAAACACCACCTACTTCCCTTCTTCTTTTGATTTCTTGTGGAACCTATGGCCGAAAAACAAACCTTTCATCCCGCTCTTGCCGTTAATAAAGTCAAGAACTTTATCTCCATAACTCTTGAAATGGAGAAAGGGCAGTATACCTCATGAGCAGAACTATTCAAAATTCACTGTCATGTTTATGAGGTGATTGACCATATCCTTTTGTCCGAGTCACCGTTGGATACCACTACGATGGACAAGAATTTATGGTCTCGATTAGATGCTATAGTCTTTCAATGGATTTATGGCACAATTTCAAATGAGCTTCTCCATACCATCTTGTAACCCAATTCTATGGCTCAATAGGCATGGGAATGGTTGCAAAACATATTTCAAGATAACAAAATTTCTAGGGCAGTTTATCTTGAATACCAATTTACGAATGTTAAATTGGATGACTTTTCCAACATCTCAGCCTATTGTCAAGAATTAAAGGTACATGCGGACCAACTATCCAACGTTGGTTCGCCAGTGACTGTTATATCCCGTTTTAACCAGGTCAAAGCGGAGTACAACATATTGGTGATTTCTAAATTAATTTAAGGAGTCGCCACCTAATTATTTTTTAAGATGAATTAGGACACATTTTTAACTAAGAAATTGCTTAAAATTAACTCTAATTAATGATCTGCTTAACTAAATGATTCTAGGTAAGAGTTCTTTATTATCCTAAAGAGAAGAGATTATGCATCATTTAAGATCCGTTAACTACGGTTATTTGATCAAACTTAGGTTAATTATATCTCTACGCAAAGGGTTTTGAAAGCTTAAAATAATCTTAACTATAGTAAACAAATGTGCAAAACGAAATTCTTTTAAAAAGTGTTAAAAATCATTAAGTGATAACGAACGGTTTAGAGAAAACCCAAAGCATAAAAGTAAACTTGAGTCGATGCCTGAACTTAAACGTTTCAAACCCAAGGTATTTAACAGTGAGTGGGGGCGTGATTTTAAAGTCATAAAAAATTTTGGGTTCATATCTTAGACTCAAAACACTTCAAAATTTTTGACTTAGCATAGAAAGGTAGAAAATACCCAGTAGTGGAAGTTTTTTAGGGAAAACTCATTTTTTTTGGTATTAAGAAGGCATATTGCGGATCCTAAACCCAAACATACGTGAGTGCTATTGGAAAATAAAGAGGTCTACTCCTATAGTGAGATGGCATACCTATTACTAACTAAAGTAAAGATTCCATGGAAACTAAGTTATTAATCTTAAATAATCCAAGAGTCTAAACTAAAAAAACACAAATCACATGAAGCGGGGTAGCTCAGGAGAAAAATCAAATGTATCAAATGCTAAAGAGGAAAAGAAAAGTCGTCATGGGCGATCCCAAGCGAGTTTTGCTTGTCGGATGTGGTTTACGGATTGAGGAATGTGACGACTCGATGTACGAATGTGGCGGGGGCGCTGAGTCTCGTTTTGAGACTATGTTTTGAGAGAGTCCCGAATTAAAACTCCAATTGCTCCAATTTATACATTAAAACAGAAGGAAATGAAGAATAAGTAGTGATGATAGTTATATATTGTAACAAACAACATTCAAAGTGCCGAAATGTATATGAAGAAAAAAAACCAGATTCATATGACAAACTAGGAATTATTAGAGTATATTCTACATCTTTAAGTATGCAGAGAAGACATGAGGCTTGAAACATATTTTACCAGACACAATATACTCAAGGAAAAGTCCGAACAAATTATTAAATAGTAACAAGCTAACGTAGATAGCTTTTATGCATCAAAATGAACCAGCAGGGCATTTACGGATTAGCAAAGAATCACATAGGAATATATTTTCATAATTGAAAGAAATAATCTCTTGATTATTTTTATTAATTGAAAGAGTATATATACAATTTACATATTTTCATAATAGGAGAATCTTATTCCTATTCTACTCCTAAAACCTTATTCTACTTGGATACCAATTATGGTAAGTATACAATACTAATTACACCCAAATATTGTTGGGATACAATTGTTTCAGGGAACGGAAAGTAAGTAACTATTACAATTTGTAAGAAAGAATAAACTAAATATTACAATAAACTGAAAATCAAGAACTTAACAAACTGCTTGTGTGATTTGCTGAGTCGAGTGATGACACTCTGCCTTTAAGACAAGATTGCCCAGTATATCTCCTTTTACGTTGTCGGGCAATAGTCTCCCAAGATACAACAACAACTTAATAATTGAGCAAAGGAAACTCAAGTGTTACTCTTGAAGAACTTTAAGTATAGTAACTTTGCTAGAGAGGAAGAAGATGAATTCAGAAAATCTGGAGTATTTTCTAAGTGTTGAGTGCAGTGTTCTTCAATTGAGCCAAAGACTTCAATTTATAGCGTAAGGAGAAGACCCTCAACTAGCCAACTAATGGCCTTCAATAGCCATGTAATGATACTTAATAGAGGGGTTACATTCAGCCAATTAATGGCTGAATTCATGTGCCAAGTAATGGAGAATCAATGCTCCAAAACCAGCCCAAAGGTCAGAACTTTCCAACTTCCTATCACAGCATTCTGCCTCCGAAGCGCCGCGGCTACAGTGACTGGCCAACCAATTAGCGCCGCGGCGCTGCCTGGGAGGCGTCGCGGCTCCGACTGTGTGGCGCCGCGGCCCTTCACGGCTCCGCAGCGATTTCCGACTCGTTTCATCTTACACTTTGTACACTTCTTCCTTCGTTTACCAACGTGGAATACTTTGTTATTTGGCCAATAACCGTCCATCATTCTATGTCTCAAACGTATTACATACGTACCAATATCTCTTTCACTAATGAAATTTGCAATACTTGGCACTACGTGTGTAGAAACGACGTTTCCGACGTGCGGGGCCCCAATTGTTTGAGCCATAAATAATGAGATATACTTAATTCCACATTAGTAAATTTCCAACAGGTTTATCATAAGTAAAGAGAAGCAATTGAGATCAAATTAACTTACCATTTTTAGTAGAAAAATGTCAAAGATAACAATTTTTAGCTCCTAAGTGACTTAAGCAGGACCACAAACCTTCATTTTTACACAATATTAACATACAAGAGATCATGAACCCAAGTCTTAGATTTTAATTAACACAGTTCATATTTCAAGCCTTGTACAAACTATATATGATACAAGTCATTGCCAAAGAGCAGTATTAAACACAACATCCATTCTATGATGCCTAACATAGCAAGTTCGAATAATAATGACTAATCAGGGGAGGTAAGTAAATCATTAAGCAGTAGCGAACTATCGATGAAAAGCACTTAAACATTCATCCTCATGTTCTACTAAGCAAGTATTGACAGTATAGATATATATGGTAAACATAAGCCTAATTCATGGTTTAACAACCAAAAAAAAAACACAGGCTTAGGTTATTTAATCAAATTAAGTTCTACATCATATTTAAGCATTAACAAACATAATAATATACACTAACCTAACGACACACGATTAACTAACAGAAAAGCACATAGGAGCACATAAAACACTGAAATAAACTAAAATCGAAAGGAAACCGAGTCTGCGAACCTTCTCCGGGTGCAGCATGTTGGGTATTGATATTGGTGAATGAGAAATGATTGGAAAGAAAAGTAGGAGTTGTCCCACATCGGTAGTGGAAAGAAAAGTGGGAGTTCCCTCTTGCTTTATAAAATAAGCATTTGTCCCACATCGGTAGTGGAAAGAAAAGTTCTTCTACTTATAAGTAGAATTACTCCTTCTTGTCAGTAAAAGGGTTGAGGGGGCAAGGACCCCTCGCGCCGTCGTCGTCGCTCGGCTTCGGCTTCGGATTCTTTTTTACATATTTAATTTCCCACCAGTTTTCAGTGGCTGTTCATAAAGGTTGCAAACCTTCAGAAACAGTACTTCCATGGCTATAAATTCGTTTGATTCCTCAGAATTTTACTTACGAATTTTCTGAACAATACAAACTTCTTCTTCTTCTGCACAAATAAATTCTGTGTGATATACTGCCGTTGAGTGGTTCGCCGCTACCTGAATTTGGAGTACTACTATTCTGGTAAGATAATCGTTCTATCATGGGAGGGGATATTCCATCAACCTCGAGTACTGTGAGGGGAATAATTTCCTTAAGGACACACTTTGAACTAAGTGGGCTCGATTATATTCTGAAAAATTATTCTTATTTTTCAACACTGATTCTGTTTATTTTCAGTTATTATATTTACTGGTTTTTTTTTTGGAATACAGACTGATAACAATCTTAAGAAAATTATATTTTTAGATTAATCTGTATTCTGTTTTGGAGACTAAAACCTATGTGATTTTCTACTCCGTATGAAATTTCATATTCTGACTTGAAGACATAAAAATTTCATTGGAATATTAAAGTTCATACTTGTACAACGATTTGAAGAACATTAAAACTTCAGCGTTGCTGTATTCTGGTTTGGAGATTAAAACTTGTGTAGTTTTCTACTCCATATGAATATTAGTATTCTGACTCGAAGATATAAAAACTTCGTTGGAATACTAAAGTTTCATAATATACTGCGATTTGAAGAAATAAAATCTTCATCGTTTAAGTATGTGATTGAATTGCTATTCTAGTTTTATTAACTAAAACAGTTAGTCAATTTGACAGTGACAAATGAATAATGGCAATTGAGACTGGAACTACCTCTGTGAATACTGCACCCGCGGTTACTCCTACAACCCGTACCGCTGTGCCACCGGCTGAGAAATCTGCGAAGTTCACCGGTGCCAACTTTAAAGGATGGCAGCAAAGAATGTTCTTTTGGCTTACCACCCTTGGTATGCAAAAGTTCACCAGTGAGGACCCTCCCGTGCCTGCCGCCGACATGCATGACAACCAACAGTTCATGGTTACTGAGGCTTGGAAACAAGCTGATTTTTTGTGCAAAGGCTACATTTTGAGTGCCTTAGAAGATGACTTATACAACGTCTACAGTGCAGTAGAGACTTCCAAAGAACTATGGAGTGCACTTGAAAAGAAGTACAAAACCGAAGATGCTTGCTTGAAGAAGTTTGTGGTTGCCAAATTCCTAGACTACAAAATGGTGGATGGAAAACCGTTGGAACCCAAGTTCAAGAGCTTCAACTTATCTTCCATGACCTTATTGCTGAAGGTATGGTAGTAAATGAAGCATTCCAAGTGGCTGCAATGATTGAGAAGTTGCCGCCCTCATGGAAAGATTTCAAGAATTATCTTAAGCACAAAAAAAAGGAAATGAAGTTGGAAGATCTTGTGATTCATCTCAAGATCGAGGAAGATAACAAAACCGCTGAGAAAAGGTACCGTAAGACTTCACCAATTGAAGGGGCAAACATCGTTGAAGATGCTGCTCTGAAAAAGAACAAGAAAATGAAGAGGCCTTCTGGAAAGGAAAAGGATTCCAACAAGAAAACATTCAAGGCAACTGCTTTAATTGTGGAAAGCTGGCCACAAAGCCCCAGATTGTCGTCTCCCGAAAAAGAACAAGGGAAAAGGACAAGCCAATATGGTGGAAAAGAATGATGATATGGATGATCTGTGTGCAATGCTATCGGAGTGCAATTTGGTTGGAAACCCAAAGGAGTGGTGGCTTGATTCTGGTGCCACTCGACATGTTTGCGCTACAAAAGAAGCATTTGCAACCTATGCTCCCGCTGACCCGAAGAGGTACTGTTTATGGGGAATACTGCAACAGCCAAGGTTGAAGGATATGGGAAGATACTTCTGAAGATGACTTCCGGCAAGGTCCTGACTCTCAACAATGTTATGCACGTTCCAACAATTCGGAAGAATTTAGTTTCAGCCGGACTACTCGTCAAAAACGGGTTTAAATGTGTGTTGGTTAGTGAGAAAATTGTAATAAGTAAGAATGATTTGTTCATAGGAAAGGGTTACCTCACCGATGACCTTTTCAAACTCAATGTAATGGTTGTTGACAGTATTAATAAGAATTCAACTTCGTCTTACTTATTGGAGTCAAATAATTTATGGCATGTTCGTTTAGGACATGTCAACTACAAAACCTTGCGAAAATTGATTAATTTAGAAGTATTGCCTAAATTCGAGTGTAATAAATCTAAATGTGAAATATATGTTGAATATAAGTTTGTTAAATATCCATATAAGTCTATTGATAGGAATTCAAATCCTTTAGAGTTAATTCACATAGATATATGTGATATGAAGTCAATACCATATCGCGGTGGGAAAACGTATTTTATAACTTTTATTGACGATTGCACTCGATATTGTTATGTGTATTTGCTTAATAGTAAGGATGAAGCAATTGATGCATTTAAGCAATAAAAAAATGAAGTGGAAAATCAATTGAATAAAAAGATAAAAATGATTAGAAGTGATAGGGGTGGAGAGTACGAATCTCCTTTAGCAGAGATATGTTTAGAATATGGAATTATTCATCAAACTACTGTCCCTTACACACCACAATCAAATGGAATTGCGGAAAGGAAAAACCGAACATTAAAGGAAATGATGAATGCCTTACTAATAAGTTCCGGTTTACTGCAAAGATTGTGGGGGGAAGCTATCCTTATAGCTAACAGAATACTCAACAGGGTGCCCCACAGCAAAACACAATCTATTCCATATGAACTATGAAAAGGAAGAAAACCCAACTTGAAATATTTCAAAGTGTGGGGGTGTTTAGCAAAGGTCCAAGTTCCTTTGCCCAAAAGGGTAAAAAACGGATTAAAAACTGTGGATTTTATTTTTATTGGTTATGCTACAAACAGCAAAGCTTGTCGGTTTTTGGTTCACAAATCGGACAATCCCGAAATTCATGTTAATACGGTAATTGAATCAGATAATGTTGAATTCTTTGAAAATATTTATCCGTATAAAACTGAATGTGAGTCGTCAAGTGAAAGATCTAAACGACCGCAGGAAGAACCAAAGGAAAATACACCAAGTAAAGCGGATGCAAGGCGTAGCAAACGTCAAAGGACATCTACTTCCTTTGGACCAGATTTTGTGACATTCTTGCTTGAAAATGAGCCTCAAATATTTAAAGCAGCGATGTCTTCTTCTGATTCAGCATTTTGGAAAGAGGCAGTCAATGGTGAGATTGAATCAATTTTGAACAACCATACATGGGAGTTGGTTGATCTTCCTCCTGAAAATAAACCTTTAGGATCAAAATGGATTTTTAAAAGGAAAATGAAAGCTGATGGCACTATTGACAAATATAAGGCAAGACTTGTGGTCAAAGGTTATAGACAAAAAGAAGGTCTTGATTACTTTGACACATACTCGCCGGTAATAAGAATAACATCTATTCGGGTGTTAATGGCACTGGCGGCCGTATATGGTCTTGAAATCCATCAAATGGATGTCAAGACATCTTTCTTAAATGGAGAATTGGAGGAAGAAATTTACATGGAACAACCTGAGGGTTTTGTGGTTCCTGGTAAAGAAAGGAAAGTGTAAAAACTTGTTAAGTCACTTTATGGACTTAAGCAAGCACCCAAACAATGGCATGCGAAATTTGACCAAACAATGTTGACAAATGAATTTAAGATTAATGAGTGTGACAAATGTGTTTACATTAAAAATACTCCAAATCATGAAGTCATTGTTTGTTTATATGTTGATGACATGTTGATAATGAGTAGAGATATTACCGATGTAAATGCTACGAGCGTATCTTTGGCTAGCAAATTTGATATGAAAGACTTAGGAGTTGCTGATTTGATCTTAGGCATCAGAATTCATAAAACTCCACAAGGTCTAGTATTATCGCAGTCTCATTATATTGAAAGAGTACTTGACAAGTTTAAGTATTTAAATTTCAATGTTCTAAAGACTCCAATTGATGTAAGTTTTGCACTTCAAAAGAATGAAGGTGAAAATGACTCACAATTGGACTATGCACGAGTTTTGGGAAGTTTGATGTATATTATGAATTGTACACGACCAGATATAGCATGTGCTATAAGCAAGCTGAGTCGATTCACAAGTAATCCCAATCAAACTCATTGGATGGCAATGAAACGAGTCTTGAGGTATTTAAAACACACCCAAACCTATGCTTTGCATTATAATAAATATCCCGCAGTAATTGAGGGATATAGTGATGCAAACTGGATCACTGGATCATCTGAAGTTAAATCCACGAGTGGATATATTTTCACCGTTGGTGGAGGAGCAGTGTCTTGGAAATCATCAAAACAGACATGCATCGCCCGCTCTACAATGGAATCTGAATTTATAGCTTTAGACAAGGCCGGTGAAGAAGCTGAATGGCTCCGAAATTCCTTAGAAGATATTTCATTTTGGCCCAAACCTTTGGCTCCTATATGTATACATTGTGACAGTCAAGCAGCAATAGGTAGGGCAGGGAGCGTAATGTATAACGAAAAATCTCGTCACATACGACGGAGACACAATACCGTTAGACAACTCCTCTCTAGTGGCGTTATCACGATTGACTATGTAAAGTTAAGAGATAACGTGGCGGATTCGCTTACAAAAGGCTTATCTAGAGAGGGAGTTAGTAGATCATCAATGGGAATGAGGTTAAGGCCGATGACAAGTCATCATGGCGGTAACTCTACCTAGCAGACTGGAGATCCCAAGAGCTAGGTTCAAGGAGATCAAACAAAGTTATGACTGACGGTTCAACATTGTCAAATAACTCAACCCATTCTCGGATGAAGACAATGTTCAGAAATAAGGATAAAACCTTATGGCTTGTTAATGAGTTAATAAAGCATTAATGTTCTTTAATGATTATCTAAATCTGGCAGTGTATGACAAGATAATGTGGCTATAGGACCACATGTTTAGAAATTACCTATGTGAGTGTTAAGTGTAAGCCGCTTTAAAGGGGAATGACAGTGAAGGCCCATTCTCTACGCACTCATGAAACCAGGAGGTGTTCATGGCTGAAACGAACACAACCGTGAGAACCATAAACGGTTGAGGGTTAATTGTGTGACTTATGTTGTCTAGATATACAACAAAGTTCGACGATTCAAAGATATCAAATCTACTGATTGATCGAGTATATCCGATATAAGTTCACTACGGAAAGTTCAAAGGGAAACCTACTTATCCAGATGCAGTCAATTCTCACTTGTATATCACACTTGTCCGCGCATTCCTTTATCTTATAGTCATTCCCCATTCATGTGGGGGATTGTTGATTTTAAATGATAGATTGAATGGGAAATGGAGGGAGTTCCCTCCTGCTTTATGAAATAAGCATTTGTCCCACATCGGTAGTGGAAAGAAAAGTGGGAGTTCCTTCTTGCTTTATAAAATAAGCATTTGTCCCACATCGGTAGTGGAAAGAAAAGTTCTTCTACTTATAAGTAGAAGTACTCCTTCTTGTTGCTAAAGGGTTAAGAAGAGGGTCTCCCCTCGCGCCGTCATCGCTCGGCTTTGGCTTCGGTCAAATGATCTGATTGATTGATAATCTTTTTGGACCAAATTTTCTTTAATTTTTAATTATTATTTAATTAAATTAATTAACTTATCCAATCCTACCCGTTAGTGACCCGGATCCGCGTGTCTGGCCCGCGGCCCGATTTCTTTCCCATATTTAAATTTCCCACCAGTTTTAGTGGTTGTTCAAAAGGGTTGCAAACCTTCAGAAACAGTACTTCCATGACTATAAATTCATTTGATTCCTCAAAATTTTACTTACGAATTTTCTGAACAACAAAAACTTCTTCTTCTTCTGCACAAATAAATTCTGTGTGATATACTGCCGTTGAGTGGTTCGCCGCTACCTGAATTTGGAGTACTACTATTCTGGTAAGATAATCGTTCTATCCTGGGAGGGGATAATTTCCTTAAGGACACACTTTGAACTAAGTGGGCTCGATTATATTCTGAAAAATTATTCTTATTTTTCAACACTGATTCTGTTTATTTTCAGTTATTATTATTTACTAGTTTTTTTTTGGAATACAGATTGATAAAACTATATATATATATATATATATATCCCCATATTGGAGGAGAATAGAGAGGATCAATTGGATGCAGGTACAACATGTTCGTCAAAATAAGAGGGAATTAATGAACTTGAAGGAAACACCAATTAGTCTTTTTCTTAGCCTGAGCTTTATGCTAATCCAACTGGTTTTAGTACCTTTTGGTGCAAAAACCAGTAGGAATTAGAATGAAGCAATAGATTCAGGAAAATACGTACAAGCACAACAAAGGAAACTATCAACGACAAGAGAAAGATGAACATAACTGGGAAAAGGGACATACACATATCGTGACCCTATTCAAATAGGGTTGCGGAATACACATTTCTACTCGCAACAATCAGCTCTACTTTGGGAAATTTCGGAATGGGAGTAGCTAAATCGTCAATGGACACAACGGCAATGCAAACGATAGATCGAAAATGTTAAACAAAGCAATATACATGTGATATACACTAAATATACATCAGTGTATATCACATATATATTGCTAATGTAAGCAGTAGAGGCTTTCGGCCAGCCCAAAAGAATAAGCAAGCAGTGGGCTTTTCGGTATAGTCCAATGGAGTAAAGCAGTCCGAAAGCAATCTAATTAGTGGTGTATATATGGTATATATATTTGTATTATATTGTAAGGAAAAGGATACCTTAATTAGTGTTATACACTTACCATAATTGTATAGTTAGAATTATGGTAGAATAAGGATTTAGAAGTAGAATAGGAAAAAGATTTCCCTATTATGGAAATATGTAACTTGTATATATAGTCTTTCAATTAATGAAAATAATCAAGGGGATTATTTCTTTCATGGTATCAAGAGACTAGGTCTACACAAAAGTTTTCTCTCAAACTTTTCTTTGTGGCCGAGAACCCCCCCCCCCCCTCAGGTTTTCTCTCCAAACATTTTGTCTTCCGCTCTCAAAAACCTCTCTTAAATTTAACCTCCTTCCTTGTTCTTTCAAATATGTCTAAGAACAATTTTCACCCTGCCCTCACGGTTTCCAATATCAAGCTCAGTGTCCCTATTGTCCTTGAGATGGAAAACGTTCAATATGCAACGTGGGCGGAGTTGTTTAAAATTCACGCTATCTCTTATCAAGTTCTCCATCACATCATTCCTCCCGCTAAACCCCTTCCTGCGGAGGATCCTGAGGTATGGATTACACTTGATGTTACCGTTCTTCGGTGGATATACGCCACTATTTCAGTGGACCTTCTACATACGATTATGGAGCCCGATACCACGGCTATGACTGCATGGAATAGATTGCGTGACATATTCCAAGACAACCAACATTCCCGTATCGTCACACTCGAGCAGGAATTCTCTCTCGTTCGAATGGACGTATTTCCGAACATTTCTGCATATTGCAAGAAACTAAAGGAATTGGCGGATCAACTCCGTAATGTTGGCGCACCAGTAACAAATAATCGTCTAGTTCTACAGTTGGTTGCCGGGCTTTCGGAGGCCTATAATGGTGTTGGAACTCTCCTTCGCCAAAGCAACCCTCTTCCCGACTTTCATCAAGCCCGCTCCATGCTGACGTTGGAAGAAGCCGGTTTGGCTAAAAAGGCGGCTACCGGAGCAAGCCCAGTTGTCATGGTGGCATCCTCTCCTAGTTCTTCGGGTTTTGTTAATAATTCGGGCCAAAACCATAATAATGGTGGCGGCAAGAATAATCGCAAAAGTAACAAAAACCGCGGGGGCAAACGAGGCGGTTCTGGTGGCGGTTTCGGTGAGCAACAAGCAGGCGGTGGGTCCCATCTAGGGTACAGTGGGCCACCACCACCATGGGCCCAGCAGTGGGGCCATTGGCAGTGGAACCCACACCCTCCAGCCACGCGGGCCGCTGGGCTGGCCAACGCCCAGGCCCAACGCCGTTGGCGGCCCATCGCCGATGGCCCAACATCAGTGTATCCAGCACCTACGGCCCAACAGCATCACGGAATGGCGTCCTTAGGCCCCGTCCTTCGCAAGCCCATCATGCAGCGGGCCCCACTCAGACCGATATCGAGGCCGCGATGCACACGTTGGGATTGGCCCAACCGGATCCAAATTGGTACATGGACATCGGGGCCACTACTCACATGACTTCCGAATCAGGTACTCTCGCATCTTATTCCAATTTGAGCACCCATCGGGAGATAATTGTTGGTAATGGCAGTTCTATTCCAATTCTAGGGTATGGTCAGAAAACATTGTCTACTCCTAATCCACCACTCCTCTTGAAAAATACTTTACATGCTCCTAAATTGATTAAAAATTTAGTGTCTGTCCGAAAATTCACAAATGACAATTATGTTTCTGTTGAATTTGATCCTTTCGGTTTCTCTGTGAAGGATTTCAAGACGGGGAGTCATCTCATGAGGTGTGATAGTAGGGGGGTCTGTATCCTATCATGCCCGGTTTCAGTTCATCGAGTCCAGCCTTGCCATCAGCTTTTGCAGCCATCTCTCCTCCCATGTGGCATGCTTGTCTGGGTCATCCGGGATCTTCTATTTTATCAGCTTTAGATAAAAATAGCTTTATTTCTTGTAAGGGTACAAGTCGTACTCCAATTTGTCAGTCTTGTTCATTAGGAAAAATTGTTAAGTTGCCATTTGTAGACTCCAATTCTCATATTTCTATGCCATTTGACATTATTCATAGCGACTTATGGACATCTCCTGTTCTTAGTTCAATGGGTCATCGATATTATGTTCTCTTTTTAGATGATTATTCTAGATTTTTGTGGACGTTTCCAATTGCGAATAAATCACAAGTGTTTTCCGTCTTCATAAAATTTAGAGCGTTCATTCGTACTCAATTCGAAAGAGAAATAAAAAATATGCAATGTGATAATGGGAAAGAATATGACAATAGGGAGTTTCGAGATTTTTGTGCTACTCATGGGATAAATTTTCATTTTTCATGTCCTCATACATCTTCACAAAATGGGAAAGCCGAACGCAAAATTCGTTCCATAAATAACATTGTCCGAACTCTCCTCATACATGCCTCCATACCTCCATATTTTTGGCATCATGCTCTACAAATGGCCACTTACCTTCTAAACATAATTCCGTCTAAAGGTCTGACATACTCTCCCCCCCTCAAAGTCCTATATAATAAGAACCCTTCTTATTCTCACCTTCGGGTTTTTGGGTGCTTGTGTTATCCGTTATTTTCATCCACCACAATTAACAAACTTCAGGCTCGGTCTACCCCGTGTGTGTTTTTGGGTTATCCGTCAAATCATCGTGGTTATAAGTGTTTTGATTTATCCTCCAAGAAAATCATAATCAATCGCCATGTCATTTTTGATGAAACTCAATTCCCATTTACTAAAGTTCATACTCCCGAACCTAAGTCATATAATTTTTTGGATGACCAAATATCCCCGTATATTATTCGGAATTTTTCGGACATCTCCCGTACCCAAAATCCTCCAGTGGGCCCACTGCCCGCTGGACTAACGATCGCCACACTACGTAATCCACCATCGGAACAGTTCCAAAGAATCGGGCTCGCTTACCCACCTCGAACTCGCCAGAATCCGAGTCTAATTTGTACCGCTTAGGCCAAGCAGCCCATCGCCGCCGCCACCCCGTCCGAGCCCAGAAAATTCCCAAAATTCTTCATCGAGTCATAGACCGGTCACTCGGAGTCAACGGGGTATTTTTACACCTAAAAGACATTTTAATTTACATTCTGATGTCCCTAAATCCCCCTTGCCCCGCAATCATGTGTCCGCATTAAATGACCCTAATCGGAAAATTGCTATGACTGATGAATATAATGCTCTTATTGATAATAAGACATGGGAGTTGGTGCCCCGTCCATATGGTATTAATATTATCATGTCTATGTGGATTTTTGCTCATAAGGAGAATTCAGATGGGTCCTTTGCTAGACATAAGGCACGCCTTGTTGGTGATGGTAAGACTCAGCAGGTTGGAATTGATTGTGGTGAGACGTTTAGTCCGGTGGTCAAACCGGCTACCATTCGCAATGTGCTTAGCTTGGCTCTTTCAAAGACTTGGCCAATCCATCAGTTGGATGTCAAAAATGCTTTTCTACATGGTGATCTCAAAGAAACAGTCTATATGCATCAGCCGTTGGGTTTCAGGGATCCCAACCGCCCTCATCATGTCTGTTTGTTGAAGAAATAACTATATGGGCTTAAGCAGTCTCCACGGGCCTGGTATACACGATTTGTTGATTTTGTTTCGACTATTGGTTTCACTCACAGCAGGTCAGATAATTCCTTGTTCATCTACCGCCGAGGTTCGTCATTGGCCTATATTCTGTTGTATGTGGATGATATCATCTTGACTGCCTCCTCCGATACTTTGCGCCAGTCTATCATGGCCATGCTCAGTTCTGAATTTGCTATGAAGGACTTAGGGCCGTTGAGTTATTTTTTGGGGATTGATGTCAAGCGTCATTCAGGTGGCTTGTTTCTGTCTCAACGGAAATATGCTGCTGAGATCATCGAGAGGGCTGGGATGTCATCCTGTAAGTCCACTTTCACACCGGTTAATGCAAACCCAAAGCTGAGTGCCGCAGCAGGTGCACCATACGAGGACCCGACCCGCTATAGCAGTCTTGCAGGGGCCCTCCAGTATCTTACATTTACCAGACCAGATATTACGTATGCGGTTCAGCAGGTGTGTTTATTCATGCATGATCCCAGAGTTGAGCACATGAATGCAATCAAACACATCATTCGGTATATTCAGGGGACACTGGACTATGGGTTGCACTTGTATCCTTCATCTACATCCACACTTGTCTCTTACGCGGATGCTGATTGGGGTGGTTGTCCCGACACCAGACGGTCGACTTCTGGCTACTGTATGTTCCTTGGCAACAACTTGGTCTCCTGGTCGGCAAAGCGTCAGGCAACTCTATCACGCTCAAGTGCAGAGGCAGAATATCGAGGGGTAGCGAATGTGGTCTCCGAATCATGTTGGCTACGTAATTTGCTCTTGGAGCTTCATTGTCCAATTCAGAAGGCAACCTTGGTATATTGCGATAACATTAGTGCCATCTACCTGTCAGGTAACCCGGTTCAACACCAACGCACCAAGCATATCGAAATGGACATTCACTTTGTCCGTGAAAAGGTTGCAAAGGGTCAAGTTCGCGTCTTCCATGTCCCGTCTCGTTATCAAATTGCAGACATCTTTACAAAGGGTCTACCAGCGGTTCTCTTTAAAGATTTTAGGGACAGTCTCAGCGTTCGAAAACCGCCCGCTATGACTGCGGGGGTGTGTTAAACAAAGAATATACATGTGATATACACTAAATATACATCAATGTATATCACATATATATTGCTAATGTAAGCAGTAGAGGCTTTCGGCCAGCCCAAAAGAATAAGCAAGCAGTGGGCTTTTCGGTATAGTCCAATGGAGTAAAGCAGTCCGAAAGCCTCTACTGCTTACATTAGCAATATATATGTGATATACACTGATGTATATTTAGTGTATATCACATGTATATTGCTTTGTTTAACAGAAAACAAAAATAACAACACACACACACACACACACAGCAGCTACTAGCATCAACAATAACAGCTACCAGCTAGGTTTTAGCAAAACACCTGATAGATGGAACACCAGATTCAAGAGGCATGATTATCAACCACAGCAGCAGTACCCATCAAATTCAAGCTTGCACGAACAGAAATGCGTCATTTGGATCGGTGATTTCGCAGATAGGAACCGATGGAGGTAATTTTACCATTTAGAAATTTGGTTCTGTTTTTTAATTGCCATTTTCTTTAGAATAGGGGTGTCAAAATTAACCCAAACCCAAATGACCCATCAACCTGTCTAAAGTTTCATGGGTTTGGTCAAGAGTGATTTTGACGATGGGTTGATTTGGGATACCTCAAGTTGACCCATCATAAATCAACAGTCCAAATAAACTCATGATAATGCCTAAACTTGACCCATGAAAATGTTCAATTTTAACGATTAGAGATCCACTCTAAATTAATTTTTTTTTATAAATAATTATTTAATTTTTTTTATTTTTCGGAACAATAAAAATACATCAACGCACCCCAACCACCCACCACACTATCCATCCACCCAACCCAACCCACCCTCCTCCCCTACACCAACCCCACACAAGTACTGAACCACCCTCACATCTCTACCCCTACCTTGCCTTCTCCACCCCACCCCATCTACCCCGACCTCCCGCCTTTTACCCCCGCCCTACCCACACCTACCCCCTCCACCCCAACCTCATTGCCCTATCTCTATCCTCAAATTTCTATTTTATATTTATTTTTATATAAAAAATATGAATTTTTTTCTTAACTCCCCCAGCCCTAACCCCATCCTCAAATTTCTATTTCATATATTTTGTTACTCTTATAAATTTTTTTATTAAAAATGTGAAATTTTTTCTTACCTACTCCCTACACCCCCACCCCATCCTCTACCCCATCCTCAAAATTCTATTTCATATTCTTTTTATTTTTATAAAAAAATTATAAAAATATTAATTTTTTTCTTACCTCCTCCCTCCTACCCCCTCCACCCCATGCCTTACCCCATCCTCAATTTTTCTTCTTCTTCTTCATATTTTGTTACTTTTATAAAAAAAATTATTAAAAATATGAAATTTTTTCTTACACCCAAACCCCTCTGCCCTCCCACACCACCCCCATGTTTTTATTTTACATATTTATTTTACTTATATATAAAATTTTATTAAAAATGAGTAATTTTTCTTACCCCATCAGGTCATCGAGGTTTTCGTCCGAGTCATCGACAGTGAAGTCAGAACGACATGTTCACTGGAAGGGCCTATGTGTCACCGTTAAACTAACGGTTCAGAACCGCCAAGCTAAGGTGTCCATCGTTCCCTTTGCCGCCGCACTTGTTGTAGGATATGATAAAACAGTACGGAAAGTAAATAAATATTACAAGTGTTCGAAATGATAAACAAATATGCAATTCAGAACTGCCGCAAGCTTGTTGAGTCTTAAATCTTGATAACCTGAAATCAAGAAACACTAAAATCTGGATTGTTACAACTGTGGCTGAGTCGAGTGATGGCACTCTGTCCTTAAAAAAAGATTGTCCCGTATATATGCTTTTACGTTAACGGGTAATAGTCTCCCAAGATAAAACAACAACTAATCAACACTACAAAGCAAATAGATTGATTCCGACGAAGAAAACAAACATGAAACGACTTGCTGAAGAATGGAAAAGGAAGGAAGAGTTTCTGTTTTCGTCCAACGTTTCTGCTCATGTTTTGGACTGACTTTCTCTTCTGTTTTGTCTCTGTGTATATAAATGTTGTCTCGTTTTTGCTGTCTTTTTTTTGTGTGTTTGTGTGTTTTTTCCTGTAACACAATTGAGCCAAAAAGCTCAAATATATAGCATAAGGGAGGCTGCTCAACTGCCCAAGATATGGCTGTTAATGGCCATTGAATGAGGGAATTAAACAGCCAAGTAATGGATGTTTATGGCCATTGAAGGAGGGTGTAATTCAACCAAGTAATGACTGTTAATTGAGGGAGTTAATCAACCAAGTAATGGATGCACAATAACACCCCCAAAAATTAATTTCTGCCTTCCGTCGTTCCTAAATTCAACTTTTCAGAAACTCTAGGGACCAAACTGTAAATATTAAATAATTTGGGATCC
Organism: Anisodus acutangulus; assembly: GCA_029783415.1. NCBI lineage: Eukaryota > Viridiplantae > Streptophyta > Magnoliopsida > Solanales > Solanaceae > Anisodus > Anisodus acutangulus. The sequence continues at coordinate 15,505,041 of CM056503.1, read as the reverse complement.
AAAGAGATAATATCATAAGAAGCCCAGGCCCAAGGCCCAAGACCCAAGACCGGACGGGCAGGCGGCTGCGACGCGCGTTTGAGCTTAGCCTTGAACCCAAGCACATCTAGGTCCTCCCTTCTTTAAACACATGGGTTACCCCTTGGGGTCCCAAACCCTTAGCCAATTATGAGACTTATAAAGAGAGCAATTCTTCCTTTTCCCACCGATGTGGTAGATTTGTCCCACACCATATTTTCATGCCTCAAACACCTTACTTCGTGGACCAATATATCTTTCATTTCTCAACGAAATTTGACGATTCTTGGCCCTACGGTCATCTACTCACTTAGTAGATTATACACGTGTGAAGAGACAAAGTCTCCAACATGTGAAACCCTAGTGTTTAATTCATTAAATATGGGTGGACGCACCTCCCCACCAAAGGCAAATTTCCAACACTTGTCATCAAGGCGTTGAAGGAACCGGAAGAAGACGAAGAACATAAAGCATAATAGAAACATCTCACTCGATGACATCATTGAGATTGCTAAGGTAATGGCGCCGAGATCCATGGCGAAGGATTTGAATGGCACAATGAAGGAAAATGCGAGAGTGGAAACCTTTGATCTTGAGGCGTCGGCGGTGAGTCACGACGGGAGTGGAAAACTTAGATCTAGAGGTGCCGACGGGTGGTGAATCACGACGGAGTGGACGCTCAAATTTGGAGGCGCCGACGGTGGGTCACGACGGAGTGAAAGCTCAGATCTGATAGCAATTGATTTCGCCGGAGCTCTGGCGGCGGTTCGTGGTGGCCAACGACGGCGGAGAGAAGAAGCTTACCAAGTTCTAGCCCTAAGATTCTCAGTCAAGATAAAAATAATAAAAATAGAGCATTCTACTTTAAATATATAATGTAGTTATGATAGGTAATTCAAATACACATTATAGTTATGCTTTGTAATTTATTTACGATGTGGGCTGAGGCTGACCAGGTCCTAACATTAATGAGCTGGTCCTTAATAAGGGCATCAGCAGCTAGCCTAGCCCAGCCCAGTATGTTACCTCTGGGCCTCTGGTGTGTTAATATGTCAATCAGCATTCACAGAAGTCATCTTCCACCCTCTCCCACAACACACACCAAAAAAGAAAAAGAGAGATAAAAGTCATTCATTGAACTTTTTAAGGGGAAAAAAGGAAATCCCAATTTCAGCTTACAAGATTCTCCAAATAGTAAGGCATTCATCAGAAGAAACTAAAGAACTAAAAGAAGGATCATGGTTTATTCCCGTAGCAATGAGGAGAAAAAGTGAGAAAAAATCATAACTGGAAATTTCTGAACTTGTGAAGAACTGGTCCAATTCTAAACAGAACAAACAGATGTCAAAGATCACTAGAGCATATCACAAGCATATTAGCACCTAAAAAATCCAGATTTCAGAACATCATTAATCAAGAACTGTTCTAAACTTGCTCAAGCTTTGACTTCTTATGGTTGCTAGATTGCTTCTCCTTGCCTATAGTTTTGTCATTTCCCACCTCCAAGGACTCATCAAGGCTTGATTTCTTGGTTAATCCCTTCTTGTCACAGTATATTGCATATAAGATAAGCTGTACTGTTCCTAAACCAAAGCCAAAACCATTTGGAATCTGCAATGCAACACCATAACTTGTTTAGTAGTAAATCCTTAATCAACTGCAACATCACTTCTTATTTCTAAATCAATATGAGATACGTAATAGGTACTTACAGCAACAAAGGGGTCCTTGCCAAGAAGGCCAAAGGCAAACCAGGAAGCGCCACATAAGAACACGAACAGTGACAAGAAAAATGGCATGAACTCCACGCTCTTCGTCTTGATTACTAGTCTCTGCAAGCATAAAATTTGTTCTTGAGATTAAAGTGGCTTAATCTATTGAGAGGCTATCAAACATTTTTGACGAAAGTAGGAATCCCATATGTTAAAATTGAACATCTAACAGCAAAATCATCCCAAGTTGAAACTTATCCATCAGTCTATGAGTGTCGGAAAGAGAACAAGAACTGGTGTTTAATCGTTTATCTTTTTCCATGTTCTGGACATTTTCTTATTACAAGAAGAGCCCCTTTATCTAAAGCTGAACATCTAATTACACATTCTCCTAACCCCCACCTTTTTGAGCATCCAAAGTTTGGACCTTTCTATCAAGTTTACAGAAATTATATTGTCAAGAGAATGAAGAACAAAAATAACTTTAATTAACTGCAGAAAAAGAGTAAGAAATGGTGTTAAGGAACTTACTATGATGGATAGAGGAGATCCATACATAATGATAGAGAAGATAGTGGCAGCGGTACCGCAGAAGAGCTTCCTGTTATTTCCATGTAAAGCGAGCATGGAAACAAGGGCTACACCAGCAAAAATAGTAAGGACTAATAGAAGAAGTGCTGAGATTTTCTTCTTCTCTTTCTTTGGTGCAAATGCAATGAAGATCAGCACATAAATGCTCTCAATTACAGCTCCAGTCCCATTTATTGTAGACACCAACAGATTGTTTGGTGACACAAATGGTAATCCATACCTATCCAATTCATCGACAAACAAACCAGTTCAGGAAAACATGCATCACTTCTACGACAAAATCAAGATGAGATGTAGACTGCTAAAAATAAAAAAAATAGGAAGAACTAACCTAAATAGCTGCCCACATTACGCTTAAACTAAAAATAGCAGACATATGTATAATATGTCTATACTCTATGTATAATACGTGTATAATCAGTGTATAATCTATGAATACGGCTAGGAAAAGTAAACAGTGAATCCGGCAGGTTATTTGTGTAAAGATCCATTTTTATGTTAATGAACAACTCTAAAAACAGATAGCCACATCCCAAGATTTGAGGAACTGAACACATTTTAACATTTTAGTCATCCAAAACTTGGGACAGCAATCTTTGTGGCAAAAGAAAAGGGAAAATCAAGTACAAGAAAGAGTAATTGTTGAGAGCTACAAAGTTAAGCACTGATTATCAGTACGCAAAAATCTTGAAATACTTATTTACCCTAAAATTACCAAAAAAGCATGATAAAGGGATCATTAATTAGAACTGAAAAAGGTAACAATACAACAATGTTCTTGAATCTTACCATGCAGAAAGTAGGCAGTTGAGTAAAGTCATCACGTAAGGCAAGCCAGAGAATTGTTCTGTGGATCTATTTTGTATAATCCTCTTGAATGTGATTCTAAATTCAGCCAACATAGAAGAAATCCAAATAAAAATTAGAATTTTGAATAACAAATTCATGAAAAAATGTCCTTTTGTCATCTGTCATTTCAAACAAAAGCTGTAAAGTATGAACACTAAGAACATAATACACAAGAAAAATAAAGAACCAATTTTTAAGAAATGTAAAGAGTTCTTGAGACTGATCTCACATTGGTGCCAAGAACAGAAACAGAGCAGTAGCATTTCCTGCAAAACAGAGAAAAAAACAAAGGAAATTAAAACTCAAATAAAATGAAACTGCGAATATAATGTGAAGAGCATTCAAGAAGAGTGAAAACCCACCAAATATTCCGAAAACAAAATGCAGAGTATGAACAACACCCATGGTTTGTTTACTAGTTCACTGCAATTTCGTTGATTCAGAGATGGAAAATAGTGGTTGTTGAAGAAAGCCCAAATGAAGAAACTTACAAAACTCTCCAAGAATTTTAAAAAAAAAATGGATACCCAAATGAGAAAACTGAACAAGAATTCGAAAATGAGAGACGTTTCTTTAGGAAATGGAGTCATACTGAAGGGTTTATATAGGGCCAGAGGAAAGTAGGACAGTAACTGCTAAAAGACACTAAATTATACTATTGAGAGTTTTTTTTCTTCTTTTTCCACTCTTTTTCTTGTCCCTATCTTACTATTGCTTGGGTCACACTCGCAATCGAATCTCTTTCTGGCTATGCAAACCATTTCTGTGTGAGAAATATTAAGGACTTTGAGCTTTTATATTTTTCTTACTACTAATAACATTGGCCATTTTAATTTCTTCAATGTGATTATAGTTTATCTGATGATAATTGGTTTTTCATACTGGGACTTATTGCCAATGGAAGAAGTCCATAGGATGTTTGAATAATCATCTAAGAACAACATATAGTATCGATGCCCGACTGTGCTTAAGATAAGAGAAGTCCATAAATCATTGTGTTTTATATCGAAAGACATTAAAGTACAAGATTCACAAACAGGAGGAAAAAGAGACATGTTTGCAATCAATAATTTTTTTTGCTAAGGAAGCGTAAAACAGAGTCTCCCGGATATCCTAATCTGTTATGTCATAAAAGAGATGAAATCCTGGCAAATGTTGATGTAGAGGAGGCTGGACGACCGATGGTGGTGGTGATAGGATAAAAGTCCCCGGTGCTATCATATCTCATTATTCGCATCCCTGTCATAAGGTCCTTCATTGAAAAACTAAAATGATCAAATTTAAGAGAAACATTATTGTCGGTTGTGAAACGACATACAAATATCAAATTTTTGATAAGTTTCAAGGCATGGAGGACATTTTTAAAGCTAACGGGGTGTGTGGTGAGGAGAGGGATGATTGTACACAACCTCAAATTGGAATGCCTTATCCACTACCAATAATAGTATTACGATTTAAATTGTTCATATTGAAATAAGATGAGAGAGTACCTTGGGATGCCATCATGTGAGATGTGGCGCCAATATCCATGTACCAACTGTTGTTTGGAACGTTGAGAGACATCGTGTTCATAGTCGCTTCAATATCCGTCAGTACGTAGGTAGAAGGAGGAGAGATATGTGCATTGTATGCCAGTTGTGGATGTGCGCCAAGAATGTCGGGTTGGGCCAGTTGGGCTGGAGGTTAGGCACAGGACGACGACGGGTAGGGGCAAGGTTGAGCAGTCTAAGCTGGCGGGTCCCACGCAGCCCATGGTGGGTTGGCAGCCCACGACGGAGGTTGTTTCCACTGTTGTTGCCGCTGCCAGCGGGTGTTGCATCCTGCTGCCGCTGCCACTATTTCCACCGCTGCCACTGTTGCCGCTGCGGCTGTTCCCAAAATTTCTTCCTTTATTATGATTCTAGGAACGTGAGCCATGTGTTGGCTCATTGGCTTATTGGTGGGATAGGGCAGGATTTGATCCCATTGGGTCAATGTGATTTCCGCATGTGGTTACGAGAGCGGCATCTGCGGTGCTGGCATTGGCCGCTGCCCGCTTGGTTTTCCAGGTTTCTTCAAGGATAAGTCTCGATCAGGCTTCATAGAACGGAGGCAATAATGTGCTTTGTTGGAGGATGGTAGCGGCGGCGTCATAAGTTTCATTCAATCCCACAATAAGTTATATCACCAATTGTTGATTTGTGACAGGTGCACCGATGTTGGAGAGTTGATCGGTAACCATCTTAAGTTCTTGACAATAGGCCGACGCATTAGGAAAATCGTTCTACTGAATGGCCTAAAATTGATTTTCTTGATACAAGGCATGTTGTGTCTTGTTATCATGAAAAATACTTTCCAAGCGCTCTCATGTTTGTCGTGCAGTGACATCGGTTTTAATGATTGTATGCAATTGATCGTTCGAGATCGTGTCGTATATCCATTGTAGGCCTACCGCATCTAAGCGGGACCGAAGTTCATCATTAGAATCATCAGGTTTTTTCAGGGGCTTTGATTTTTGAGGGATGATATGGTCGATGACTTTGTACACACGACAACGAATCTTAAATAATTCCGCCCAAGATTAATACTGAATCTTTTCCATCTCAAGAGTTGTGAGAATGAAAATTTTGATGTTGTTAACTGCAAGAGCAGGATGAAATTTAGGTTGTTCAGCCATTGAAAATTGGAGAGGAAGAGAGAAAAATTGGAGAAAGAAGGATGAGGGTTGCCGAGAGGGGGCGGCGACTTAGGGGGAAAAAATTAAGGCTTGACTTTTGATACCATAAAGAAATATGTTCCCTCCATTTCATGGATTATTGTGTACAATATGTATAGTGTTACATAATTATTTACATGGCTACAAACTAGGTAACTAATCCTTCTAATTATAATTGGAATATTATTTTACCTAATATAAAATATATACAAAAATACGGGAATATTCTGAAAATATTCTATCAATATTAGATCAATTCTAAAAAATATGTACATAAAATGTCTTGTTTTATCGAGCGACCCTAGATTCATGTGCCCCGTTTTTACGTATAAATTTGCCCATGTATGTGGGGGTAAACATCCGGTGTCAAAATTTACTATAAGAATTTTAGTGCTTTCTAACCACGAGAACTCCATTCCTAAAACCCTAAAATTGCTTTATTGTGCCATCCCCCCCCCTCTTCTATTTGTGTCGCCGACCACCCTCCTCTTTCGTCAGCCATGTCTGACTCGAAATCATCTTTTCATCCAGCCCTCACAGTTTCAAACATTAAATCTTATATTTCCATCATTCTTGAGATGGAAAATGTCCATTATGCAACATGGGCAGAGCTTTTCAAGATTCATTATCGATTGCATCGGGTTATCCATCACATGATTCCACCATAAAAAGACAAGGAGAAAGTGCCAAAAACTGGCGATAAAAGAGAATTATGGTTAACGCTCGATGCGACAGTTCTTCAGTGGATTTATGCCACTATTTCTAGCGATTTGCTTCATACGATTATTGAATCTGACTCCACGACAATGGAGGCTTGGGATCTCTTGCACGACATATTCCAAGACAACAAAAATTCTCAAGTCGTCACTCTTGAGCAGAAATTCTCCACCACTGAGATGACATATTTCCCAATGCATCCGCATATTATCAATGGCTCAAGGTTTTATCGGACCAACTCAAGAACGTTGGGGCGCCGGTAACTAACAATCTGCTTGTTTTACAACTGGTTGTTGGCCTCACCGACACATATAGTGGAGTGGGTATGCTTATCAGCCAAAGAAATCCTCGTCTACCGTTTTACCAAGCCCACTCTATGCTCATTCTAGAAGAAGCGAGTTTTACCAAAAAGACAACCACTGTGTTGAATTCCGCCATGGTTGTCGCTCCGTCCGATGATAATTCTTCACAATTTCAAAATTTGCCGCTAATATGTGGCCAAAAGGGACGAAAGAGCGGTAATGGAGGCAAAAACTGCGGTGGTGGCCGTGGTGGTGGAAATGGCGGCGGCCACTGTCGTGGTGGATGTGGCGATAGTGGTGGCAAAGACGGTGGCCAGCAGCAATTGCTAGTCCAGTGACAGCCGAGGGCACAGTGGGGGAGGGGGCCGACACCGTGGGCCTGGCAATGGCCTTGGACCGTGCCTCCCTACCCTATCCAATCGGAAACTAGGCCAGGCCTAATTCTCGACCAGCGGCTCCGCAATAACCAACCCAACAGCCAGAAATTCTTAGGCCACTGCCGAACCAGTGGCAGCAGGCCCACTCGACAGTGGAGACCCTGACCGATATCGAGGCCGTGATGCACACTCTTGGGCTTAATCCGTGCAATACAAATTAGTACATGGACACCGGTGCAACGTCTCATATGACGTCCTCACAAGGTAATCTCTCGTCCTATTTTAATTTGAGCAATAATCGTGGTATAATTGTCGAAAATGGTCATTCAGTTCCAATTCATGGTTATGGTACTACAAACTTGTCTCCCTTGAACCCACCATTAACTTTAAAAAATGTCCTTCACACTCCTTAATTAATTAAAAACTTGATTTCAGTTAGAAAATTTACTATTGATAATTGAGTTTCTGTTGAATTTGATCCTTTTGGGTTTTCCGTGAAAGATTTTCATACGGGGATGCATCTAATGAGATGTGATAGTCGGGGCAAACTTTATCTAATCACCACAACCACACATCAAGTCACACCATCCACTTTTGCTGCTTTAGCTCCGTCTTTATGGCATGAACATTTGGGTCATCCGGGAGCACCTGTTTTTACCTCCTATAAACAAAATAAATTTATTTCATGTACTAGACATCGTAACTCTCATGTTTGTCATTCATGTCCGCTTGGGAAACATTTTAAATTGTTTTTTGTTGCTTCTAATTCTTGCACTGTTATGTCTTTTGATATTATCCATAGTGATATTTGGACATCTCCCGTTTTGAGCTCTTTGGACCATCGATATTATCTTCTTTTGTTGGATAATTACTCTAATTTTTGTGGACATTTTCTTTATCTAAAAAGTCACAAGTATTTTCCACATTTCTCTCCTTTAGAGCATTCATCCGAAATCAATTTGAACGGTACATTAAAAATATTGAATGTGATAATGGAAGAGAATTTGATAATGGGCCATTTTGAGATTTTTGCAAAACTAATGGTTTATCTTTTCGTCTCTCTTGTCCACATACCTCATCTCAAAATGAAAAAGCGAAGTGAAAAATCCGAATCATTAATAATATTGTTAGAACCTTACTTTCTCATGCCTCTCTATCACCATCATTTTGGCATCATGCATTACAAATGACAACCTATCTCCTTAATATACTTCTGAGCAAACACTTGTCCTATCAATCCCCTCTCAAAATTTTATACCTAAGAGACTCATCCTACTCTTATCTACGGGTGTTCGGGTGCTTATGCTATCTTTTTTTTCCTACAACTACAATCAATGAACTTCAATCCTGGTCTACTCTATGTATTATTTTTGGGATATCCGTCAAATCATCATGGTTACAAATGTTACGACTTATCCTTTAAGAAAATCATCATGAGTCATCACGTAGTTTTTGATGAAACAAATTTTGCCTTTGCCAAAATGCATTGTTTCGTGGCTCCTACCTATAAATTTTTTAACGATAGCATACCCCCGTATTTGGTGCACCGGTTATTTTCCCAATCTGGCCCAACTGTTTCGGCTAGCCTAGTTAATTCGAGCAAATTAGGCCCAGTTACCTCAGCCCAACAGTTGTTTTCTCTAGCCCAGCAAACTGGGCCTGCCTGCCGGCTCAGTTCGGCCTCTTGCTGGCAGCCCACTGCCGAGCGACCCACTGCTTGGCAGTCCCCTAGGTAACAGACCAGCCTCAAGTAGTGGCGGCCTAGCAAGCCTAAGCCATTGCCCACTGCCAGGCAGTCCCATCTCCTCTACCGGCCCACCTCTAATTCTGGCCCAACGACCAGTCACTCTTAGTAAACACAGGATTTTCAAGCCAAATAAGAAATACAATTTTCACACCCATTTAACCAAATCACCGTTGCCCCGTAACCAAGTGTCTGCCCTTAATGACTCGAATTGGAAAATGGCTATGGATGATGAATATAATGCTTTTATTAATAATAGGACGTGGGATTTGGTTCCCCGTCCTCCTGATGTTAATGTGATTCGGTCTATGTGGATTTTTAGTCATAAAGAAAAATCTGATGGTACATTTGAGAGGCATAAATCCTGTCTTGTATGTGATGGGAAGACTCAATAGGTTGGTGTGGACTGCGGTGAGACCTACATTACAATGGTCAAACCAGTAATTATCCGCACAATACTAAGTCTGACTCTTTCGAAGACATGGCCGATTCATTAACTTGATGTAAAAAATGCTTTCCTGTATGGAGAACTCAATGAAATGGTGTACATGTATCAACCTATGGGATATAGAGACCCCATTTATCTTAATCATGTGTGTCTGCTGAAGAAATCATTACATGTGCTTAAACAAGCTCATCAGGCCTAGTACAAGCGGTTTGCAGATTATGTTTCTCATATTGAATTTTCTAAAAGCAGGTCTGATCATTCTCTGTTCATATACCGTCAGGGTAATGATATAGCTTACATTCTTCTGTATGTGGATGATATTATATTAACTGCCTCATCTGATGCTCTTCGCAAGTCTATCATGTCACTTCTTGGCTCTGAGTTTGCGATGAAAGATCTAGGACCACTAAGTTATTTCTTGGGGATAGCTGTGACACATCATGCAAGTGGTTTATTTTTATCCCAGAAAAAGTATGTTGAAGAGATCGTTGAACAAGCTTACATGTCCTCGTGTAGGCCGTCCTCCACTCCAATTGATACTAAACCGAAGTTGCGTGCCTCTTTCACCAAGCCATTTTCCAATCCATCACATTACTGCAGTCTTGCAGGGGCTCTGCAGTATCTCACTTTCACGAGGCTCGATATAACTTATGTTGTGCAACATGTTTGTCTATTCATGCATAACCCGATGAAGGATCACACAAATGCGCTCAAATGCATTGTGCGCTATATTCAGGCACTCTTGATCATGGCTTGCATCTATATCCATCTTCGACATCCACTCTCATTTCTTACACAGATGCAGATTGGGGTGGATGTCCGAATACCAGGCTCTCTACGTCTGGTTATTGTGTATTTCTTGGTGAAAATTTGGTAATTTGGTCCTCCAAACGGCAAGCTACCTTGTCCAGGTCCAGTGCCGAAGCAGAATACCGAGGAGTTTCCAATGTAGTGTCTGAATCTTGTTGGCGATTAATGGTGATTTTCTTGGAGGATAAATCAAAGCATTTGTAACCACGATGATTAGACGGATAACCCAAAAACACACACGGAGTAGACCGGGCTTGAAGTTTGTTAATTGTGGTGGATGGGAATAACGGATAACACAAGCACCAAAAAAACCCGAAGATGAGAATAAGAAGGGTTCTTATTATATAGGATTTGGAGGGGGGGAAATATGTCAGACCTTTAGACGGAATTATATTAAGGAGATATGTTGCCATTTGCAGAGCATGATGCCAAAAATATGGGGGTACAGAAGCATGGAGTAAGAGAGTGCGGACAATGTTATTTATGGAACGAATTTTGCGTTCGGCTTTCCCATTTTGAGACGATGTATGAGGGCACGAAAAATGAAAATTGATCTCATTATTATCACAGAACTCCCGAAATACCCTATTGTCATACTCTTTCCCATTATCACACTGAATATTTTTTATTTCTCTTTCGAATTGTGTTCTAATGAATGCTCTAAATTTTATGAAGACAGAAAATACTTGTGATTTATTGGCAATTGAAAACGTCCACAAAATAAAGAATAATCATCCAAAAAAAGAACATAATATCAATGACCTAACGAACTTAGAACAAGAGACGTTCATAGGTCGCTATGAATAATATCAAATGGCAGTGAAGTATGAGAATTTGAGTTCACAAATGGCAACTTAACAACTTTTCCTAACGAACAAGATTGACAAATTTGAGTACGACTCGTACCCTTACAAGAAATAAAGCTATTTTTATCTAAAACTGATAAAATAGAAGATCCCGGATGACCAAGGCGAGCATGCCATAAGGAAGGAGAAATGGCTGCAAAAGTTGATGGCAAGGCTTGACTCGATGGACTGAAACCGGGTGTGATAGGATACAGATCTCCCCTACTATCACACCTCATGAGAGGACTCCCCGTCTTGAAATCCTTCACAGAGAAACCAAAAGGATCAAATTCAATAGAAACGGAATTGTCAGTGGTGAACTTGCGGACAAACACTAAGTTTTTAATCAATTTGGGGGCATGTAAAGTATTTTTCAAGATAAGGGGTGGATTGGGGGGAGACAACGTTTTATAACCATAACCCTGAATTGGAATAGAGTTACCATTTCCGATAATTATACCACGAGGGTTGCTCAAATTGGAATAAGACGAGAGAGTACATTGATCGGAGGTCATGTGTGACGTTGCGCCAGTGTCCATGTACCAATTTGGATCTTCTTGTGTCAACCCAAGTGTGTGCATTACGGCCTCAATGTCGGTGGGAGTGGGGCCCCACTGCGTGGTGAGCTTGCGGAGGACGGGGCCTAAGAATCCCGTAATCGGGTTGTGGCGTCAGAATCGGAATTTTTGAAACTGCTGGAAGTCTTTGGGCCAGCCGGGCGTGGGCCGTGACTATCGATCGTTGGGCCTGAAGGATCGCCACCAGCCGCTGGACGCTGCTGGAAAATAGGGGTTGTTGGCCCACGTCCCATTTCCCCATCCCCACTTCCATGGGCCCCACTGCTGGGACCGGAAGGGTGGAGGGCCACTGTTCACTGGATGAGGCCCACTGACCACCGGAACCACTACCGGAACTTCCGCGTTTGCCCCCGCAATTTTTGTTATTAATCTTTCGATTATTTTTGCCGCCACCATGAGTACGATTTCGGCCCGAATTATCAACAAAACCTGAAGAATTTGTGGAGGATGCCATCATAACGACGGGACTTGCTCTGGTAGCCGCCTTTTTAGCCAAACCGGCTTCTTCCAAAGTAAGCATGGAGCGGGCTTGATAAATGGCGGGAAGAGGGTTGCTTTGACGAAGGAGAGTTCCAACGCCATTATAGGCCTCCGAAAGGCCGGCAACCAATTGTAGAACCAGACGATTATTTGTTACAGGTGCACCAACATTACGAAGTTGATCCGCCAACTCCTTGAGTTTCTTACAATATGCAGATACATTTGGAAATTCTTTCATGCAAACTAGAGAGAATTCCTGCTCGAGTGTGACGGCACGTGAATGTTAGTTATCTTGGAATATGTCACGCAATCTATTCCGGGTAGCCATAGTCATGGTATCCAGCTCAATAATCATTTGTAAAAGGTCAACCGAAATAGTGGAATAGATCCACTGGAGAATGGTAGCATCAAGAGTAATCCATAACTGAGGATCCTCCGCGGGAAGAGGTGTAGCAGGATGAATTATGTGATGGATAACTTGATGGGAGATAGCGTGAATTTTAAACAATTCTGCCCACGTCGCATATTGGATGTTTTCCATCTCAAGCACAATAGGGATATTGTTCTTGACGTTAGAAACCATGAGGGCAGGATGATAATTGTTCTTAGACATATTGAAAGAACAAAGAAGGGGGGGGGAATTTGGGAATAGTAAGAGAGATTTTGAGAGTGGAAGACAAATTTTGGAAGATAAAACCCGAGGGGGGGGGAGGTTCGGCCGAAGGGTACAAAATTTTGGGAGAGAAATTTTTGTTAGACCTAGTCTCTTGATACCATGAAAGAAATAATCCGCTTGATTATTTCATTAATTGAAAGGTATATATACAAGTTACAAAATAGGAGAATCTTATTCATATTCTACTCCTAAAACCTTATTCTACCATAATTCTAACTATACAATTATGATAAGTGTATAATCCTAATTAGGTACCAAATACACTAAAATATACTACAAATATACTTTCCTTATATACACTTGTTTAGCCAATACACGGGATGGGCCTCAACCTCAGCTACTGTCGATTGGGCCACTGTCCACTGCTTTGCTGGGCCACTGCTTCTGTATACCTATGATATATATTTATGTATATTCAGTGTATATCACGGGTATATTACCTTGTTTAACAATTACATAATATAGAGGATCCACACATAGTCATTAGCATTGTAACTAAATACAACTAAAATTATACTAGCCGAATCCTTCTTCTAAAAGGAGTTCCTAACATGTCTTGGAAAAACATCGTAGGCATTTACGAGGGAACTTCTAGCAAAAACGTTTAATAAAACAAAAAACAAAATCTTTGCCCCTTTCTTAAATAATAAGTCCACAATCTTGTTTTGTTCTCTGTAGCAACGTGTCAGATTTTTTTGATATCAAGTTCGTAAGAAATCAAATTCTTGTTGGCAATTATTTATGATAAAAAAAAATGAAATTCAGAACCTCCTAGCCTCCTCATCACTATCTACCTTCAAACTAATTATCTTTCAACAATAAATACCACGATACAAAATGAAGCGCATATCCAAAATCTTTGACTTTTATTCTCTTTTTTCGCCATCTTGAATACGCTGTTAGAGGATCGTGGAATTTATATACTCTGGAGAACCTTATGCACCAGCCATCTTTTATTGGTGCTCCTAAGATTTGCTTTAAAAAGAATAAATAAAATATTACCCAATTTTTTTGTAACATCAAAATGCACCATATTAATAAGTGTTTAAAATGTGAGATAAGGAGGTTATCGATATGATTTCCTTGCTTGTGAAACTATGTTCAAAACAGAATATTGTTGTGTCTTCTCAACCATATGTTAATTTCTCCAATACCCCCTCTAATATTTATGGATACGTTGTTCAAATTTATGATCTCCCCCAATCCACCGCAAGTCGTTAATGTCTTATTGACAATTCTTACATTTTAATGTACAACTAGTCCTCACCTATAAGTTACATTAAAGATACACATTCATGGCCACATAGACGACGCTAAATCACAATCTAATAAATAAGAAAAAGACAAAACACGCATAAACGTATAAAAGAGATGGTGAAAGATATAACCGAGATATAAGAAATCACAGTTTATCGGATTTTCTACCGTTTGGAATTGGGAAGTATCTCTCGTTCGAGTTAAGTGCTTTGGGTCGTTTATATTTGATTGTATATGATGATAACTTTTTAAATTTATCAGTAAATTTCAATTAGACACTTAAAAATAACATATTTCAATTAAACTGAACACATGATAAAGTATTCATATTAGACACATTTGATTCAAATTTTTAAAAAACTTTTGTGTGTGTTCTCAAATATCCACGACGTATATAAGTTAACCACTTAAAATATGTTATATTCTTCCCTTTAATTATATGCATTAACCTCAATAAGCCATAAAACTCAGGCTTGTTCCAGTTGAGACCGATTTGTATGGTAAAATTGGAAGTCCATCTTATGAGGTAATTAACATATATAACGTAATAGACACTTAAGAATATGCGGAAAAAAACTTTTTAAAAACTTGAATTGGAAGTGTCTAATATAAGAATATTTTATCGTGTGTTCAAGTGCACAATTGGAATATGCATTAATTCAAGTATCTAAATGAAATTAATTGACAAGTTTTAGAGGTTGTCAGTGTATTCAACCATTATAATTTTTTTATAAATAATTAGATCTGCAAAACATGATTGAGGAAGGTAGAAGACGGAGTACCTTAATCCTTTTAATTCTGATATCTTAAATTATATGACAGAAATATACCAGTGATATACTGCCCACATGTATACCGTGTATATCACGGAAATCGAGACCCTTGTTGAAATCAAATTTGTTGTATAAACTTATCATAGTTGTAGAATTCTTGTACAAGTATAATTAGGATATTAGTAGTAAAGTAGGAATAAGATTTTCCATATTTGGAGATTGTAAATTGTATATATACCTCTTCATTAATGAAAATAATCAAGGGATGCCTGCTGGCCCACCAATTACCGATCCAGGTCCCATGTCACATCCCAGTTCTGGAATTCCAGTTTCGAGACCCGTGTCACGTCACAGTTCTAGAATTGATACCGATCCAGTTTCAGGTCCCGTGTCACGGCCTATTCAATGCAGTGATCCAGTTTCAGTGTCTCGTACCGTTATTGGGCCAGCAGGCCCACTGCCTATTGGCCAATACGCTACCAACCTGTTACCTACCCAAATCCCGTCCAATTCAACCTCAAGTCAAGGGTCTGTTACTCGTAGCTAATGGAGTATTTTTAAACCAAAATGGCATTTTAATTTTAATTCTAATGTCACTAAATCTCCCCTACCACGTAATCCAATGCATGTCCTTCATGACCCAAATTGGAAATTGGTCATGGATGACAAATATAATGCTCTCATTGATAATAAGACGTGGGAGTTGATGCCCCGTCCGCCTGGTGTTAATATTATTCGATCTATGTGGATTTTTACTCATAAAGAAAATTCTGACAGTTCTTTTGAGCGGTATAAGGACTATATTATAGGTGATGGTAAAACACAATGGGTTGGCGTGGATTCTGGAGAGAAATTTAGTCCGGTGGTCAAACCGGCAATCATTCGCACTGTGCTTAGTCTAGCTCTCTCGAAAGCATAGCCCATTCATCAGCTGGATGTGAAAAATGCTTTCTTACACGGTGATCTTAAGGAGACAGTATACATGCATCAACCCTTGAGTTTTATGGACCCCAATTATCCTCACCATGTTTGTTTACTAAAGAAGTATTTGTATGGGCTTATGCAGGCCTTACGAGCATGGTATAAGAGGTTTCCAGATTATGTGTCTACTATTGGGTTTTCTCACAGCAGGTATGATCATTCTCTGTTCATCTTTCGTCGTGGAACTTCTCTTGCATACATTCTGTTATATGTGGATGATATAATTTTGACTGCGTGCTCGGATGATTTGCGCAAGTCTATCATGTCCCTTCTCAGTTCAGAATTCATCGTGAAAGACTTGGGACCCTTGAGTTATTTTTTGGGTATAGCTGTCACTCGTCATGCAGGTGGTTTATTTTTGTCACAGAAAAAATATGCACCCCAGATTATTGAGAGAGTTGGAATGTCATCTTGTAAGTCATTTTCGACTCCGGTGGATACCAACCGAAGCTGAGTGCTACTTCAAGCACACCATATGAGGATCCCACCAATTATCGTAGTCTTGTAGGGGGTCTTCAGTATCTGACTTTCACAAGACCATATATTACTTATGCAGTACAACATGTGTGTTTATTTATGCATGATCCACGGATTGAGCACATGCATGCGCTTAAACGCATTATACGATACATGTAGGGCACACTTTATTTTGGATTGCATTTATATCCGTCCTCCGTCTCTACTCTTGTGTCATATACAAATGTTGATTGGAGTGGCTATCCAGATACCAGACATTCGACATCTGGTTATTGTATGTTCCTTGGGGATAACTTGGTCTCTTGGTCAGCCAAACGTCAGACTACTTTATCACAATCCAGTGCGGAGGTCGAGTATCGAGGGGTAGCCAATGTGGTATCTGAGTCATGTTGACTACGTAACCTTCTACTAGAGCTACATTATCCTATTCATAAAGCTACCCTGGTCTACTGTGATAATGTGAGTGCATTCTATCTTTTTGGAAATCTGATCCAACATCAGCGCACTAAACATATCGAGATGGACATACATTTTGTTTGAGAAAAGGTAGCTCGTGGACAAGTACGCGTCCTCCATGTCCCTTCGCGGTACCAGATTGCAGACATATTTACTAAGGGTCTTCCTTGGTTCTGTTTGAAGATTTTAGGGACAGTCTCAGCGTACGACAATCGTCCGCTATGACTGCGGGGGTGTGACTGAAATATAGCCGTGATATACACGGTATACACTGCCCACATGTATACCGTGTATATCACGGAAACCGAGAGCCTTGTTGAAATCAAATTTGTTGTACAAACTTACCATAGTTGTAGAATTCTTGTACAAGTATAATTAAGATATTAGTAGTAAAGTAGGAATAGGATTTTCCATATTTGGAGATTGTAAATTGTATATATACCTCTTCATTAATGAAAATAATCAAGGGATATATTATTTCATTATAAACTATTGCAGGGTTACGTGGCGAATAAAGACAATGTCACAATAATAAAATCGGAATTTCATGTCAAAAGAATGAGAGAAAACCACAAAATAACACAAATCAAAAGAAAAAAATGGAAAGGAAGGAAGAAATAAAGGGAAGAACATTCATTGAAGGTTGCAACTTACACTGCCCTAAGAAACAGGACTCTCTTCAGTGTCTTACCAAAAATCCCACTGGCTGCAAATGAGGTGTCTAATCAAGAATTGGCCACAAATTAGAAATACAAGCATTTATAGCAATTTGTTATGATAAGAGTTCCAAGTATTGTTCTGATCAATTTCACGAATCTTTGCGACCATGACATCCAATGCTTTTGAACTTAGGGACTCCAATTCTCATTACATTCAATTTGTGGGGATGCATAAGGTCGTGTCTACACTAATTAGGCCCTATCCTATATATGCCCTTTGACCTAGGTAAGTTTTAGTCAATTTTATCTACCTTTTGTGGCTTTTAGCGGTTTATTTGCTATCCATTAAATAAAAACTATATTTGGTATTCAGAATTTAGGTTAAACATGACTAAGACAGAGCATATGCAATGCAAGTTTAGTGACATGACGCAGGAGTCAGATGTGAAAGTGAAGATTAAGGCAAAAGCTATACCCAAAAAATAAAGCTTTAAGTATCTTCGGTCCATAATACAAGGAGACGGGGAGATTGATGATAATGTCGCACACCGTATTGGAGCAGTGTGGATGAAATGGAGGCTCGCCTCCGGGGTGCTTTGTGATAAGAAGGTGTCGTCTAGGCTGAAAGGTAAGTTCTACAGTGTGGTGGTTAGACTAGCATTGTTGTATGGGACCGAATGTTGGACAATCAAGAACGTTACGTTCATGTTTAGAATATGAAGGTAGCGGAGATGAGGATGAGATGAATATGTGGTCATACTAGGAGAGATATGATCAGAAACGAAGTTATACGAGATAAGGTCGGAGTGGCCTTCGTGGAGGACAAAATGAGAAAAGCGAGACTGCGATGGTTCGATCATGTGAAGAGGATGCACCAAATCGGAGGTGTGAGAGATTGGCGATAGCAGGAGTTAGGAGAGGTAGAGGTAGGCTGAAGAAGAACTGGGGGAGGTGATTAGACAGAACATGACACAACTTCAGCTGACTAAGGACTTGACCTTAGATAGGAAGGTTTGGAGGCCGAAGATTATGATAGAAGGTTAGTAGGTCATTGATTTTTATAAGGTGTGAGAGGTAGGGGCTAGCCTCTTCACCTCCTCTTCTCATTTTCTTTGTAGTATTATTTAGGTGTATTGCTATTTGTTGCTTCTTTATTTTGTATAGTAATATCTTGTTGTCTTATTTTATTTGGATTCATGCATTTACGATATTTCTTTCGAGCCGAGGGTCTATCAGAAACAACTTCTCTACCTCACAAAGAAGAGGTAAGATCTGTGTATATCCTACCTTCCCCGGACCTCACTTGTGAAATTACATTGTATATGTTATTGTTATTATAGTGTATTTGGTATTCAGAATTTACTGATCTAAGCAATACAAATCCGTGACATGTAGAACTCATTAAAGGAGGAATTGTTCCCAACTAGTAGCTTCTCCATTTTCAGGCTACACTCCTGGATAGTTTATTTTCTCTCTCATTCTAAGGAAAAGGCCAAAGATCTAATTATTGCCAACTAGTGTAACCTTCATAATTTACCTTCGGCATAATTAGGAAACATAATTTTGTTATGTATGTAATTTAAAGATGTTACTGATTTTGTTCTTGAGTTCTATGATTTGATAGTTGTTATGATAATCTTTTCGAGTTGCAGTCTATAGCATAGGTGTCTTAAACAGGACAAAACATGTCTAATTTGTCATGTTAGTTAAGATTTTCAGTTGTGCACTTGCAATCATAAATGATTTGAATCTCTTTAAGGTAAAGCTAGCGTAAGTTGTGAATCAAAAGGTGCTTTATTAGTCAATTCCACAATATTGTCCGATCTTTTCTCTTTACAATAGTAATCTCTATGTATCTATGTGACAAAGTTTCAAAAGACACAGTTAAAATTAAAAGATTTTAAAAACTTATGATTATAAATATATCATAACATTTATATAGTTATAATTTTTTTTGAAATTTGGGTCCTAAATATCTCACAACATTTGCATTGCTATCAATTTTTCCTTCTGAGGATAAATTGATAAATATTAAATATAAGTTAATATATTTCAAATTTACAAAATTAATCATTCATTTTTAATCTAGCTAAAAAGGAAATATTGGCTCATAAACGGAAAAAGAAAAAAAGGGAGTACTAGACAAATCTGACTAGATAGTAGATTTGCCCGCCCCCTGTGAGACGTGTATGAATTTGGATAATTTCATACTTTGATGAGTACAAGCAACGAGATGAAAAGAAAATGTCTATTTTTCTTTTTTCTCGATCCTATTTTAATAATTCGTTTCATTTTATAGTAGGATATATAGTTTAACATAAAATAAAAAATTAACACAACATATCAACGGTACCTTTAAAATCTTATGGGAAACGTGTGCCATTATCTTTTGAATTTACTAAAAAAAGAAAGATATATTTTTCTATAATATTCTCTTGCTCAAGGATCAGTTTCATATGCGTTTTTTCCTCTTCAAACTTCAAATATGCAAAATAAACTAAAACTACGCCTAACTTGATGCATTTTGTCAACATAATTAGGGATATGCAGACTGCAACGAACACTATCGTAATTAATAGAATATTTCTAGAATATTCTTCGTATTAATTGTATATTTTCAATTTTAAGTAAATTATAATTCTTTTATAATTAGGTTGATTAGTTACCTAATTTATAGCAAGGTAATACTTTTGTAATACTATATATATTGTAAATCATTCATCAATAAAATCAAGAAACATATTCTTTTATAGTATCAATAGTCTAACCCTAAATCTCCCACCCTAGTCGCCGACTTCTTCTCTCGGCCGCCCCTTTTCCCTTTACGGAACCCTAGTTTTTCAGACCATTCTCCCTCCCTCTTCCTCCTAAATTTCATCTTCCATGGCTGACAAAACCAAATCTCATCCTGCACTTGCAGTCAATAATATCAAAAACTTCAGCCCTGTACCCTTGAGATGCAAAAGGGTCAATACTACTCGTGGGCGGAGCTTTTTAAGACTCATTGTCGTGTTTACGAAGTTATCGACCATATCATCCCTCCTACACCGAAGTCCACAGACCTCTTCTCGACTTCTACTTCTAATGATGCACTTTGGTCTCGTTTGGACGCAGCCGTCCTACAGTGGATATACATCACGATCTCTAATGATATGTTGCACACCATCATTGAGACCGATGCCACAACCCGCCAAATGTGGGAACATTTGGAAAGTATTTTCCATGACAACAAAACTCAATGAGTGTTATACCTTGAAAATCAGTTCAAGGGCGTTCATCATGATGATTTCCTAAACGTGTCTGCATATTGTCAAGAACTCAAGATGTTTGTTGACTAACTCTCCACTGTTGGCGCACCGTCACTAATCAACGACTGGTTATGCAACTTATTGCAGGCTTGAACGAATCCTATGACGGGCCTCGATGGCAGGAAAGGGCAGTCCCCTCCGGCAGAAAAACAGTCAGCAGCGATCGCGGCAGTGGTAGAAGCCTCCGTCGTGGGCTGCCTACCCGCTATGGGTTACGTGGGCCCCATCATCATGGGCCTCTCCTCCTTGCCTGTATTCGACATCCTCGTGGACTCCACATCTGACCTGACAGGCCCAACCTGGCATACTCGGCGCATGTCCACAACAGGCCTACACAGTACTGCCCCCCCTACCCCGCCCGCATCTTATTCACCGACTGACATTGAAGCAGCTATGAACACAATGTCACTCAACGCTTAAGACAAAAATTGGTATATGGACACATGCGCCACATCTCACATGACGACATCACAAGGTACTCTCTCATCTTATTCCAATTTGAGTAATTTAAATTGAAATATTATTATTGGTAGTGAACAAGGCATTCCTATTCGCGGTTTTGGTCATTCATCCTTATCCCCACCACATCCACCACTAATCTTAAAAAATATCATTCATGCCCCTAACCTCATTAAGAATCTAATCTATGTGCGACGTTTCACAACTGATAATAATGTTTCCCTTGACTTTGATCCTTTTGGTTTTTCTGTGAAGGATTTTACGACAGGGAGACGAATAATGAGATGTGACAACACCGGAGATCTCTACCCTATTTCAAACGCCGTCAAGAATCCAGCCTCAGTTCCATAAACCTTTGTTGCTCTTTCGTCTTCCTTATGGCACTCTAGATTAGGACATCCGGGAACATCTGTTTTCCGCTCCCTTAGGAACAATAATTTTATCAGTTGCAACTGTATTTCTAAAACTCCTATATGTGAATCTTGTGTTTTTGGGAAACATGTTAAATTACCATTTTATGCATCCACAAATTATACTTTAATGTCTTTCGATATCATACATAGCGATTTGTGGACTTCCCCTATTTTATGTACGGTTGGCCATCGATATTATGTGTTATTTTTGGACGATTATTCCAACTTTCTATGGACTTTTCCAATTGGCAATAAATCCTAGGTATACCCCATTTTTTCCTCATTTAGTGCTTTCATAAAAACACAATTTAAAAAGAGAATTAAACATTTTCAATGTGACAATTGCAGAGAATTCGATAATAACAAATTCAAACAGTTTTGCTCCAAAATAGTAAAGCCGAATGGAAAATCCGAACCATAACCAACCTAATTCGTGCCCTATTTGCTTACGTTTCAATTCCCCCTCAATTCTGGCATTACGCACTCTCCATGATCACCTATCTCCTAAACATAATCTCAAACAAGTCTCTAGCTCAACATGGTCGCACACTCAAGTTCTGTTTCGTAGGAACCCCTCCTACCAACACTTGTGTATTTTTGGATGTCTCTGTCACACGACATTCTGGCGGCCTATTTCTGTGTCAGAAGAAATACACCGAAGAGATCCTTGACCATGCAGGCATGACATCTTGAAAATCATTCCAAACGCCAGTAGACACCAATTTCAAGCTCAGCGCTGATTCGGCCCTTTGTATTCAGACCCGACTCACTTTCATAGCCTAGTTGGGGCCCTGCAGTACCTCACATTTACGAGACCAGACATATCCTATGTCGTGCAACAAATCTGCTTGCACATACACAATCCTACGGAAGCACACATGCATGCCCTCAAACGTATTTTATGATACGTCCAGCGCACACTTCACTTTGGATTACACCTATACAAGTCCTCGCTCACTGCTCTCACTGCTTATTCTGATGCTGACTGGGTGGATGTCCTGACTCCAGACGCTCCACGTCTGGCTACTGCATTTTACTCGGAGATAACCTATTGTCTTGGTCTTCCAAAAGGCAACCTACACTATCCTGATTCAATGTCGAAGCAGAGTATAGAGGTGTCGCCAACGTAGTCTCTGAGTCTTGTTAGATCCGTAACCTTCTACTTGAGCTTCACTACCTGATTCAAAAGGCAACACTGGTCTACTGCGACAATATTAGTGTGATATATCTTTCCGGTAATCCCGTCCAACATCAGCGCACTAAACACATTGAGATGTATATTCATTTCGTTTGCGAAAAAGTGGCGCGTGGTCAAGTTCGTGTCCTTCATGTTCCTTCCAGATATCAGATTGCCGACATCTTCACCAAAGGACTTCCGCGCATACTATTTGATGATTTTCGAGGCAGTCTCAGTGTCCGTGAACCTCCCGCTTTGATTGCGGAGATGTAATAGAATATTTTCCGAATATTCTTTCATTAATTGTATTAGTTGTATATCTCATGTTTTAGGTAGAATTATAAACCTTTTGTAATTAGGTTGATTAGTTACCTAGTTTATAACAAGGTAAATACTTTTATAATACTATATATATATTGTAAATCATTTATTAATAAAATAAAGTAACATATTCATTTAGTTAATATTAGTCCAATGTTGGTATCAATGGTTAACCAAAAGAAACGTGGATCACTTTGGAGTTCGGACGAAAAAGTACTAATTATAATCTCCTTGGCTTTACGAGATTAACTTACTAGCTCGGACAAGAAAATTTCCAAGTAAAAGCAGGTGATAGTGTACGTATGAATATTATCTTAATCTTTATTATTTATTTTTTATTAATTTGTGTGATATTCTAAATTAATTATAAAAAAATCTCGACATATTTAAAATTAAATTATGCATTAACTAATAATTAACATACTTAAGTTTAAACACTAAAGTATAAAATGTTTAAACTTAATTATAAACGGTTGGGAAAAAAAATTGACGATCCGAATTTTTAGATATTCTTGATGATTGAGCCTACAATATTGTTGGCACAAAAAAATGTCGAATTCTATAGAAAATATTAAGATTTCGAATTCTTGAGACATGACTAATATTTAATCAAAGTATAGAAAAAGAGTGAAAATGGAGATGATAAAGTAATGAAGTAACTGTGGAGGAGTTCTGCCCCACATTTATGGAGCCCTTTAACGCTTTTATTAGTTTAGTTCTTTTTTGAGTTATTTAGGTTCGGGACTCGAACATGGAGAAATAGTTTAACAATGGAAAATACATTTTGACCCCTAATGGGCCAGTATTCAGTATCCATGAGTTATCTTGCATTTCTTGGGAATGGACAGCCCATGACCGGAGCGGAGCTAGCTTGGAGCACAATTTTGATGCCTAAACACAGATTTTTTTTATGTGATTAGCATTGCAAGAGAAATCATTAACTAAAGAAAGAATTGGTGTAACATATACTACTACTCATACTTCATAAAATAAGAGTTAACATTAATTATATTTTAAGTGACTTGATTAAATTTCGACGGTGTCTAAAATTCCAACAAGAAGCGTTTAGACCTAATAGTGTAAAGGTTTCAGCATTTTGAATTTGAACTTACAAGTTACAAGTGAGTCGCAAACATTCTTGAAATCTAAGAAGACATTTTACAAACTTATTTTTTACTCCTTTTACTTTTATTTATTCACTTTTTGCATGCTCTTTAAAAATTAATAAATGAAGTATATATTATATCATAATACACATATTAATTGGTGTGTAGTTTTAATAGACTTGAAAAATAATTTTAAAATGAATAGTAACTAATATTAAGAATAAAATAAGAAAAAAAGTTAGTTTTTCTCTGAGTATATTAAATTAAAATTTATTTTTAGGATAGTAAAGAAAAGTGCACGTATGACTGTAATAACATTATGTTGTACTACTACAGCTCATATTTTTGAATTAGTTCCCGTGGCATTGCTTGTGTGGTCTGAGGAGAAGAAATCAGACAATGTTTCATGTGATCTTTTTCACCATTAGAGAGAAAAAAGGGTTTAAACTTCCAAGAAACGGTGACTAAAGTTTCTTTTTATTTATTTACTTTTTAATATTTTCTTTTTATTTGTGAAACTTTAAAAGTTGGTGTCGGTTGCCATTTGAAACGACCTGCCGTTTTTAAGCGTTCCTATAACTGCAATGACATCACGTTGTGGATAAAAAATGTGACGCGTGCAAATAGTGTTAAAAAATTATGATCATTACTTTCTTTTTTTCTTAAAAAAAGTGTACGAAATCATTATTTTCTTTTACATAGTTAAAATGGAAATTAAAGAAGAAAAACTTAATTGGACAAAGTGATTAAAAGACTATTGAATTCGAACTTATAACACTGATAAATCCCTTAGCTTTATATTCCCACTTCATTAAATGATGTAATTTTTGTGTTTCAACTTCGCTAATATTCTGGTGGTTGTATTCTAATCATGTACTTGAAAATATGTGAGTTACAATAATTGCAGAAAATGGAAAGTAAGTAAATATTATAAATTGCTAGAAAGGATAAACTAAAAATTACAATAAACTGAAATCAAGAACGATATAAACTCCTTGTGATTTGCTGAGTCGAGTGATAACACTCTGTCTTTAACACAAGATTGCCCCGTATATATCATTTTACGTTGTCAGGCAATAGTCTCCCAAGATACAACAACAACTTAACAGATGAGTAAAGGAAACTCAAATATTACTCTTGAAGAAACTTTGAATAAAGTAAACTTGCTAGAGAGGAACAAGAAGATTACAGAAAAATTTGTAAGTGTTTCTAAGTGTTGAACAATTGAGCCCAAAGGCCTCAATTTTATAGTGTAATGAGATGACCCCTTAACTAGCCAATTAATGGTCTTCAATAGTCATGTAATAGCACTTATTGAGGGGTTACATTCAGTCAAATAATGGTTGAATTCATGTGCCAAATAATGGAGATTCAATGCTCCAAAACCAGTCCAAAAGTCAGAACTTTTCATCTTTCCGTCGCAGCATTCTGCCTCCGAAGCGCCGCAGCTCTGCGAATTAGCGTCGGGGCTCTAGTGGCTGAACACCCATTTAGCGTCGCGGCGCTCCGGCGCCTCGGCTTCACGGCGATTTCGAACCCGTTTCATCTTACATTTCTTCCTCCGTTTACCAACGTGGAATACTTGTCATTTGGCCAATAACCGTCCATCATTCTATATAAATATTTCACTTACGTACCAATATCTCTTTCACTAATGAAATTTGCGATACTTGACACTACGTGTGCACGTGTGTGGAAATGATGTTTCCGACGTGCGGGGCCCCAATTGTTCGAGTCATAAATAATTGGATAAACTCAATTTCACATTAATAAATTTCCAACAATCCCCTCTTGAAAGAGATTTTGGCGCACTCACATGGTGCATTTTCCAGCAATCTTTCAACAGACCGATGTTGCATCAGGAGAGGTAGCTTCAGCTTTGAATCTTCCATAGTTGAATACAATCGGACTTACTTACTGCGCGATGAACGTGATATCTTGAACCGTCAGTGTTTAGTGTAAGCCAAGTCAATGGTACCAACACAACAACTTCCCTTACTTTGTTCTTCGTAATGTTTTATCCGTTGTGGTCGTGGACACTTCTTGGATTCTTAAGTGCGTTCATTTGAGGCGGCCTATCCTCGCACTCAAATAGGTGGTCTCCTACAAGATATCCTATTGTACCCCACTTTGCAAGTGTTAGAAACCATTAAAAGTTTCCCCAAACCTAACCTCATCCTTTGAGGATCATTAAAGGTTTTGGGAACTTAACCTTTACCCACACTGCAGATAGCACTTAACGTCTATCATGGAAACGACTTTGGATTTGGTGTTTCTTTACAGAAATCACTATCCGAAGTGCTCATGTTTCCACTGAAGCGCTCAACTGAACCTTTACAGCTTAGTTTTCTCATTGAACCTAATTCCTGGGATCTCCAGTCAGTAAGGTAGGGTTACCACCGTATTGGTCCTTATAGCTTAGGTTTTAAGCCCATTCCCCTAGACAGACAGAACATCTGATCCTTGGGTAAGTCCTTTGTCAGTGGGTCCGCTATGTTATCCTTTGATTTTATGTAATCAATGTATAATATACCTGTGGTGATCAGCTGTCTAACGATCTTATGTCTCCGTCGAATATGATGAGACTTGCCGTTGTACATAGAACTATGTGCCCTTTCTAGAGTCGACTGAATGTCGCAGTGGATCATTACATAAGGTACGGGTTCATTCCAATAAGGGACATCCTCTAAAAAGTCGTGAAGCCACTCAACTTCTTCTCCTGTTTTGTCTAAAGTGATAAACTCTGATTTCATCGTGGATCGGGCGATGCAAGTTTTCTTAGAGGATTTTCAAAAAACAGCCCCACCACCAATTGTAAATACATACCCACTGGTGGACTTGGTGTTCTCTATACCAGATATCCAGTTTGCATCACTGTACCCCTCTAGTACAGCTGGATATCTCGAATAATGCAACCCGTAAGTTAGCGTGTATTTCAGGTATTGTAGTACCCAATTCAACGCATTCCAATGATCATTACTCGGATTATGGGTAAACCTAGCTAACTTGTTGACTGCATAAGCAACATCAAGTCGGGTGCAGTTTGTTTTGTACATCAAACTCTCAATCACCTGTGCATATTGCTCTTGGCATATGGGTGCACCATGATTTTTATCAAGCTTTTGATTTCTATCCAGTCGTGACTTCATAGGCGAACTGTCAAACATCTCAAACTTTCTCAACACATCCTCGATGTAGTGAGACTGAGATAAGACCAGTTTGTCAGATATTTTAGAGATCTTTATCCCTAAGATGACATTTGTGGTACCCATATCCTTCATGTCGAAGCATTGTTTCAATATGTTTTTAGTCTCTAGGATCAAGCTAGGACTGCTCCATGTGATCAACATGTCATCTACGTACATGCATATCATGACGAACGAGTCAGAGTTACCTTTCGTGTAGACACATTTGTCACACTTATTAATGGTGAAACCCTTCGATAGTAGAGTACTATCAAATTTTTTGTGCCATTGCTTCGGGGTCTGTTTCTGCCCGTACAGAGATTTGACAAGTCGACATACTTCTCTTGACCTGGAACCACATACCCCTCGGGTTGTTTCATATAAATTTATTCTTCCAAATCACCATTTAGGAAGGTTGTCTTGACATCCATTTGATGTATCTCAAGGTCACACAACGCTGCGATCGCAATGAATACTCGTATGGACGTCATCCTAGACATCGGGGAGTACGTGTCAAAATGGTCAAGGCCTTCCTTCTGACGATAGCCCTTGACTACCAACCTGACCTTGTACTTATCTATATACCCATTTGCTTTATACTTCCGTTTGAGTATCCATTTACAACCCAACAGTTTATTTTCCGGAGGAAGATCAACCAAATCTCAAGTATGGTTATGCAGAATGGAGTCTATTTCACTCTCAATAGCTTCTTTCCATAGCGGTGCCTCTGGAGTTGATAATGTTTCAGCAATTGTCCTTGGTTCGTCATCAACCATATAAGCTACAAAGTCATGACCGAATGATTTATCCTTCCTGGCCCTTTTACTTCACCTCGGTTCCATCTGTGGAGTCTACAAGTTCTGAGAATCTGGAATACTAGATTTCAGATATTCAGCCACTTCGAAGTCTACTAGATCTGAACCATCTAGATCCGGGCAGTCAACGACTCCTGGTTCCTGAGAGCTTTGTTCATAACTTCGTTTACGATAGGTTATGTATTTTTCCTTTCTAGGAAAAATATCCTCAAAGAATTGAGCATTCCATGATTCCATGATTGTACCCCCGTGGATATCTGGAATATCTGACTAATGCACTAAGAAGCTATAAGCACTACTGTTATTTGCATATCCGATGAAAAATGCAATCTACATTCTTAGGCTCAATCTTGAC
This sequence comes from Anisodus acutangulus, assembly GCA_029783415.1. NCBI lineage: Eukaryota > Viridiplantae > Streptophyta > Magnoliopsida > Solanales > Solanaceae > Anisodus > Anisodus acutangulus. Next base: position 15,476,457 of record CM056503.1, on the reverse strand, counting down.
CTGCTTTGGTTTGGGCACTTCGACCTTCGCCAAACAACCCCACACCTTTAAATATTTATAGGTGAGTTTCTTTTCCTTCCATGATTCATATGGAGTTTTGTCCTTACCTTTATGTGGGACTTTATTAAGAATCGTATTAGCGGTAAGGACGGCTTATCCCCACATGTTTTGGGGAAGATCGGAATTGATGAACAAGACATTCATCATTTCCTTCAATGTGCGGTTATTGCGTTCAACAACATCGTTCGACTGAGGTGAGTATGGAGCCGTCGTTTAATGAACAATAACTTATTCGGTACAATATTCCTCAAATGGCGCTACATATTCTCCCCCTTTATCGCTACAAATGGATTTAATCTGCATGCTTAGTTGGTTTTCAACTTCTGCTTTGTAACGTCGGAACGCTTCAAAGGATTCATCTTTACTTTTCAACAAGTAAAGGTAACAATACCTTGTGCTATCATCAATAAATGTCACAAAGTACTTGTTCCCCCTAGTTTGTGCAAACTTCAAATCTCATATATTTGTGTGAATAAGTTCTAGATGAGCGGTATTCCTTTCAACGGATCAAAAATGAATCTTTGTGAGTTTTGCCTAAATGCACACCTCACACTTATGTTGAGAGTTTACGTCAATAGACGGCAACAACTCCAACTTAACCAACCTTTGAATGGACTTATAGTTAACATGTCCTAATCTATGATGCCATAAATTAGAGGACTCAATCAAGTAAGAAGAAGCTTCAATATTATTGCTTGAAGAGGCCTTCACAGATGAAGCCTCTTCCCACAAAAGTTTCATTCTTGGTGATTACAAATTTATTGGACTCAAATACTAGCCTAAAACCAACATTAACCAATAAATGACCTGAAATTAAATTCCTCCTAATCTCATGGACATGCATCACCTCCTTCAGAGTGAGCTCATTTCCAGAAGTCATCTTCAAGACTGCCTTTCCTACCTCCAGCTCGTCAGAGGAAGCGTTGTTACCCATGAACAGCTTCTTATTTGTAACTGGTGTATATGTGGAGAAGGCATCTCTATTGGAACAGATGTGTCTGGTAGCACCCGTTCCATCCACCATTGCATGGGATTCTCAACAAGGTTTGCTTCAAGCACCACCGCCGAGAACTCATCAATCATGTTGTCAAGAAGTCTGTCTTTGACGACGTTATCCTGTGCCTTGCCTTTGGGCTTGTCCTTCTCTTGTTGCTTAATCTTGAGCTTGCGGCAGTCCTTGATCATATGACCAGGTTTTCCACAGTGGTGACAGTTCCCCTTGAACTTCTCCGCCGCCTGGGTCTTGCCGTCTTTCTGGAACTTGCGCTTCTTGCTTGGGTTCCCTTTGGCCTCAGCCATATTTGCCTTTGGCTCAGAGGGTTGTTTTCCCCTAGGCAAGGTCTTCTTATTATCTTCCTGAATCTGGAGTTTGATAATAAGTTCCTCAAAGGTCATTTCCTTTGTCTTGAGTTTTAAGTAACTCATTCTATGAGGGAGGTAACTTCTCAATTAGTGATGCAACCAAAAACTGCTCATTTGGTTTCATACCTTCCAAATCCAGGTGATGTAGAATCATTTGGAATTTTTGGACTTGGGACATCACAGTTTTGCTATCCATCATTTGAAATTTCAGAAATTTCCCAACGATGAATTTCTTAGTACCTGCATCTTGTGTGTTGTACTTCTTCTGCAGTTTTTCCCATAACTCCTTGGCGGTGCCTACGGTGCAATACACCGTGTAGAGTTAGTCTGACAGACATTTCAAAATATAGTTCTTACACATGAAGTTACTATGACTCCATGCATCAAGAACCATCTTCATTCCATTAATGACATGGATACCTTGGCCCCCTTCAACCGTTTCATTAGGATGAGGGTCCACTTCATCTCCAGCTTGTGGAGGATCTTCTGTTAGAAAACGAGTCATTCTCATAATAGTCAGATAAAACAACATCTTCTTCTGCCATCTCTTGAAGTTGGAGCCCATGAACTTTTCTGGGCATTCATGATAGAATCCAGAGGGTGGAGGAACTGTAACGTTCCCTTGAGCAGCAGGAAAGGCGTTGGATTAGCCTTGAGCAGTAGTGAAGGTATTAGGTGTGCCTTGAGCAGCAGTGGGGAAGGCAGAGGGGTTGCCTTGAGTAGCAGCAGCAGTATCAGAAACGAGTTGTTCTCTTCCAGTCATCTTTCTAAGCACTTACAATAATCTTGTCTTAAAATTGTGATTTACAACAATTGCAGAAAATTGGAAGTAAGTAAATATTACAAATTGCTAGAAAGGATAAACTAAATATTACAATAAACTGAAATCAGGAACGATACAAACTCCTTGTGATTTGCTGAGTCGAGTGATGACACTCTGTCTTTAAGACAAGATTGCCCCGTATATATCATTTTACGTTGTCGGGCAATAGTCTCCCAAGATACAACAACAACTTAACAAATGAGCAAAGAAAACTCAAGTATTACTCTTGAAGAACTTTGAATAAAGTAAACTTGCTAGAGAGGAAGAAGAAGATTTCAGAAAATTCTGTAAGTGTTTCTAAGTGTTGAACAATTGAGCCAAAGACCTCAATTTATAGTGTAATGAGATGACCCCTCAACTAGCCAACTAATGACCTTCAATAGTCATGTAATGACACTTATTGAGGGGTTACATTCAGCTAAATAATGACTGAATTCATGTGTCAAATAATGGAGATTCAATGCTCCAAAACTAGCCCAAAAGTCAGAACTTTCCATCTTCTTGTCGCAGCATTCTGCCTCCGAAGCGTCGCGGCTCCAGTGGCTGAGCACCCATTTAGCGTCGCGGCGCTCCGGTGCCTCAGCCCTTCGCGGCGATTTTCGACTCGTTTCATCTTACACTTCTTCCTTCGTTTACCAACGTGGAATAGTTGTCATTTGGTCAATAACCGTCCATCATTCTATGTCTCAAACGTTTCACTTACGTACCAATATCTCTTTCACTAATGAAATTTGCGATACTTGGCACTATGTGTGCACCGTGTGTGAAAACGATGTTTCCGACGTGCGGAGCCTCAATTGTTCGAGTCATAAATAATGGAATAAATTCAATTCCACATTAGTAAATTTCCAACTAAATGTTAGTTCACGAATGTCTAACAGAAAACACATACAAAAAGAAAATTACTGAAAAAAACTTTCATTTCATAAAGAACTTTCACGATAACAAGGGGAATAGTAAATTATGTCTAGGCTAATACAAGTACACTTTAATTTGTTGAGGATTACTCCTTACAATTAGGTAAAAAATGAGCATAAAGTTTGGCTACATTTTTTTTTGATTGAATGAAATCCCAAAATAATCATAATCATGCTTTTGCATCACCATTTTGGGCGTAATTAGGTACTTCCTTCTCTTGGGGCTTCCCTAATTCCATCTCTGTTCTTCCATCTTCCTCAGCTTTTTTGCTTTTCCCTTTGTTATCTCTATAAATTGCGTACAATATCAGTTGGGCTGTTCCTAGCAAACTTCCTACTCCATTTGGTACCTGCAAAAATTCGTAGCAGAATAAGATTTACCTCAGAAAACACTTATCCGTCCCCAATATTTATAGCATACCAAATAATTTAACCTTACGAATTGCATAAACTAAATAAGAATATCTATCATTTAAACAAGGTTAACTTATAAAAAAAATTATACATGACATAAGTGTTGGGTGTTATGTTGTTCGGACTCTTCAAAAATGTCAACGGTTACTTGTCAGATCCTCTAAAAGTAGCACATTTTTGGAGAATCCAACTGAGGTAATATTTTTAAAGAATCACGCAACATAGGTTGAATGTGGACCAGTTTTACAAGTAAACAAAATCAATTTACCCGTAATGACCATTCCATTTATTTTTTTGTAAAAAAAAATCTAAATTTATAGTGCTTACTGCAATGAAAGGGTCCTTTCCAAGAAATCCATAGACGAACCATGAGGTACCACATAAAAACACAAACAAGGACAAGAAGAAAGGCATGTATTCCACGCTTTTAGTCTTGATCACCAGCCTCTGCCAAAAAAGGAAATAGATCAATAACAACAAATTCTATGAAAATTACTTGACAAGTTATTTAACCAAACAAAAAGATAAGCACTGCCAATAAAAGTAGCTTGGAATGAATTAGGACAATGAGTAGTCTATTCAATTAAAAAGCACAGCTGTTCAAGATAAGTATTGTTTTCCACTTCTTTTTTCTCCATAGGCATTCAATACCAGAAACCTACTAGGCCGACTAATCTGATTCACATCAATTAAGTCCATTAAAAAGACAAAGCGCTCCGTATTAAGAGGTTCTCGCGAACTCACGATGTTGGTTAAAAGCAAGGAATTCCTGAAATTTAGGGTAAAAATTCATTAATAGTCATTTATTAATTCCTGCAATTGAAAAATAACTATTGTCATAGACTTTCAATTCCACAAGTAAAAATTTTGGACATTATCATGAAATTTTTACTTGTAAAATTTAAAACTCCATGACAATGGTTAGTTTTCAAAAATAGGGCCGAGGCTAGCGGACTCTATCTCTACAGAAATTTATTAGTCCAACTAATGTGATGTGTGTCGATTAAGCCCATTAACGGGGTGACGCACTGCGTGTCAAAAGGTTCTCCATTGTCAATCTCTAACCAAGATACTTATAATTAAAGGGCAAAGAGATCCCAACAATCCTACTATACTTCTTACCCTGTTCTATTTACACGCAATATCACTGCACGTTAATCATTTGTTTATTTATTGTCACTTGAACACCATATTAAGGAGTAATTAAGATGAAAATACATACCATAATTGACAAAGGAGAACCATACATAATGATGGAGAAAACTGCAGCAGCAAAGCCAGAAAAGACCTTCCTTTTATTGCCATGGAGGGCTAACATTGAGACCAATGCCACAGTTGAGAAAATTGAAAGGACCACAAATAGAATTCCAGAAATTTTTGCCTTCTCCTTCTTGGGTGCAAATATGAGGAAAATCAAAACATAGAATGCCTCAAGTCCTGCACCTGTGCCATTGATAATTGATACCAACATGTTGTTTGGTGACACAAATGGCAGACCGTACCTATTATAATAGTCCATCAAAATTTTAATTAATCACAAATTTTCCACTACCATAATATAATTAAAAAATTTATAGCACAATGTTGGAATTTATCAATTTTTGAGTAAAATATATACTTTGACACTTAAGGTGAAACACATTTTCGTTATCTTTTTAACGAAGGCGGAGCTTAGAGACCAAGGTAAAGGTTTGGCCGAACCTAATAACTTTAGTTATTTGTCTTATAAAATTCATTTAATAAACTTCAAATCTTGACTTGGTTATTGTATTTAATCGATTTTGTCTTAATTCGTTTATCCAAAAGAGTATGGATGAAGGTCACTTAAAAGTAATGAGCTATTTAAACCTTACAAAATTAATACCTACACCTTATCTAAAATTCTGCTTTTTGACTATTCAACAGGGGAAATTATATTGTTTCAATAAAGGAACTTACAAGTACGAGGAAAAGGAAGTAAAAGATTTTACTAGAAAGTCAAATTTCCTAAAAGAAAAGAACATATATATGTACTTACCAAGTAGAGAGTAAACAGTTGAGTAAAGCCATTACATATGGTATGCCTGAGAATTGTTCTGTTGACCTATTCATAATAACCCTCTTGAATGTGATCCTATACAATCAAGAAGAAGAAAAAAGAGTTAATAAAACTTAATTTAACAATGGTGCTATTCCTTGACTATTTTATCCTACTGGCAACAGAAGTACAGATAGCTCTGTCCACCACCAACCAGTCCAACTTTATTGATCCGCCTACATTTAAGAAATTAATGAAATGTAATTAACCAAAGAAAATTTCAAAAAGGCTTACATGGGGGCCAAGAAGAGAAACAAGCCAGTAATATTGCCTATTACAAGACACAATAAGAAAAATAGAATAAGTCATGAAAAAAGAAACCATAATGTAAATCCAAGAAAACTAAAGGGAAAAATTGAAGGGCCACAAGTGAATGGAAATGAGAACTCATACCAAAAATCCCAAACAAAGTGTGGAGAATTTTGATGATTGCCATAGCAGAGATTTTTAGTTAATTTTCTTCAAAAAAGTTGGAGATATTGTTTAGTGAAGCAAAAGTTTGTGTTTGAGAAGGAAAACGGTGCTGTATATGTAGAAAATTTGGAGGTTTATGGGGGAAGAGATATATTATGTGTATAAATAGGGCAAAAAACAAACAGGTTGGCAAAAAGAAACAATCTTTTTTTTTTTGCTAATTTCTTGTTTTTCTAGCATGCTATCATACGTGTTGTATTGGTAGTAGTACTTGTATGGGTGGTAAAAAGAATGTATTTTGGATCTAACTCAACCTCAAAAGTTAGTTTGTAGAGTGAGGATTGTCCAAGTCCATATAAGGAGTCAATGTTTTCATTCCATATCCGATGTGGGACTCTTAACACTTCCCCACACGCTCGGACTTTGTTAACTGGAGCGTGGATAATATAATTTGAGAGTCCAACATCGGTGAACAAATAATTGGAATGCGTCTGGCTCTGATACCATGTAAAGAATGGATGTTGGGCCTAACTCAACCCCAAAAGCTAGCTTCTAGGATGAGGATTGTCCAAGTCCATATAAGGAATCAATGTTCACATTTCATATCCGATGTGATACTCTTAACATTGATAGTTGTACTAGTATGAGATGATGTCCTTATCCTTCTCCCATTTGGTGCTCTCTCTTCTTCTCTCCATACTCGTACTCCCTCCCATTTTCACTAAATTCTTTGTTCTTTTGACACTATATTTTAGAGATAATGATTAAAAATACATTTAAAAGGTCATTTTTCGTAAGTTTCATATTTTAGCTATCAGTTTTTTTCTACCTTAAATATTTCTATCTATTAAAATACACCTAGTTAAGTAGATGATGATAGTTCAGACAGAAAAATAGAACAAATGATAATTGTCCTAGCCAGCTTCGAGGTGTATTTTAATACATAGATGATAATAATTTAGGAGAAAAAAAAGTTGATAATCAGGATATGAAACTCACGAAAAAGTGATAATTCAGATATGTTTTTTATTATTAACACTACATTTTACACAAACAAATAGGATATACACAAGCATGATTGAATACAAACAGATTCATGAAATGCTGGAATGTCACAACTAAAATTAAAATCCAATTCATGACCTGAAAGAGTTTTAAGATCTCGATCCTTTGCAATTACTTGAAAGCTTTTCTTGTGCTAATTGAATTTAACAATCAATTTGTAAACATAAAAGAAAATTTTCACCTATGTAGTCTAACAAAAGGAATAAATTTTAGAGGAAGTCATTGCTAGTAATAACGACTTGCTTGTAACTTAACTTTGTTCTATTAAAGATGGTTTGTGCCTAACAAGAGTATAAGACTACGCTCTAGCTAATCCGAATTTAAACAAGTATAACTGTATAAGTATTGGATCCCGATTTAATAAGACGATTTTGGCAATATATACATTGTTTACGTGTACGATTGAACTATCCAAGAATAATTGGATAAGATGTCGTTTCACAATTATTGTAATGGAGAATAGGAGCTGTACCATTTGCTCAATGGATCAAATCACATACCTAGTTAGAGAACTTATTGATTGTGTCACAAGCGAGTTTGTATTAATTTTAGCAGACAAATTTTTTTAAGATCTTTGATATCCTTTTAAAGCCTAGTGGACTATTGATTAGCTTTTTTACGCTTCAACGAAAGTTACTAGTGTAAAATATGAACACCATTTTAACGAGAAAAAAATCTCCTTAATTTCTTTGAATTATTGCAATCTGAATCAATTGCTTTAAAAGTTGTTAGAACAAGATTTTCCCCATAACTATTAGTAAAAAAAAAATTCATATCTTCAAAAATATATAGTAATGTAAGCCTACTGAAAATGGGGACCCTAGTGGTGATCCTGTTCTACTTAAAGTAACAACATATCAATTAAAAGCACGTCCTCCTACTCTTTTGTATTTTCGACGTCATATTTCATTGTAGTTACCAATCAAAATATCCAACTCCTAGTACTTTCCTATTCAGTTCATGTAAATAAATCCAAACATATAGGTAGAACTCTAAGATTGTATTAATCATTCGTCTTCTCATTAATACAAAATATATATATAGTGTGTACAAAGGTGAAATCCTAATATAGTAAGGATCAAAATTTACCATAAATATACAACACTCATAATTACAAAATATATGGGGAATATATTGAGAATATTCGCTAATACACCCCCTCAATCGGAGCGGGAGGAAGACGGACGCTAAGACTGGATCTGAAGTTGATGAATAACTGCATGAGAAGCCCTTTTGTGAAATATCTGCATACTGATATGAAGAAGACACATGCAACACTTTGACATGACCGAGAGCAACATTCTCACGAACAAAATGTATATCCATCTCAATGTGTTTGGTTCGCTGATGTTGAACCGGATTGTGAGATAGATATATGGCAGATATGTTATCACAATAGACTATAGACGCCTTACGCAAGGACACTGGAGCTCCAAAAGGAGATTTCAGAGCCAACAGATCTCAGCGACAACATTGGCAACGCCTCTGTACTCTGCTTCGGCACTCGAACGGGATAGTGTGGCTTGCCTCTTGGCAGACCAGGAAATGAGATTATCCCCTAAGAATACAAAATTTCGCAATAATTTTTTATCAAAACCTTGAAAATTTGACAGTTCGAAGCTCATAGAAATGGCAGAAGTTGAAGAACAAATTGAACAAATCGATCACAAGCGTCCACTATACCTTCAATCTTCATATACTCCTGGTTCCACATTGATCCAATTCAGATGACTGGAACTGAGAATTATGGTTTATGGAGCAAATCTATGAGAATTGCTCTATTTGGAAAAGGAAAATGGGAATTTGTTAATGGAACTTGCAAACATGAGAAGTATAAGGGAGATTTAAGTGATCTTTGGGAGAAATGTGATGCAATAGTGCACTCATGGATAATGAGTTATGTATCGAAGAACCTACTGAATGGAATTGTTTATGGATCCAGTGCTAATGCTGTGTAGGAGGATCTAAAGGAGAGGTTCAATAAGGTCAATCGAATCAGAATTTTCCAGTTTCACAGAGAAACTGCAAATCACACTCAAGGTACGAATTCAATGTCAGTTTACTATACAAAGTTGAAGGAACTACGGCATGAGTATAACACTATAATTCCAATTCCTGGATGTGATTGCCCTAAGTAAAAAAAGTATGTTGATCATCTTCAAGACCAAAAGTTACTACAGTTTCTAAATGGCTTGATTGACTCTTATGACCAAACTAGAAGGCATATATTATTAAAATCAGTTGCACCTACTTTCAGTCAAGCATATGCAATGATCACTGAGGATGAAAGTTAGAGATCAATGGTCAATTGTGCACAAGTAGCAATTGGCAGAGGTGGATTCAATGATCCTCCAACTGTTATGCAAGCACGAAGAGGTCAAGGATACAAAGGAAAGAAACACGTTCTAAGATGTGAATGTTGCAATAAACTGGGGCACACTAAGGATCTATGATAGAAAATAATAGGTTATCCTACTGACTACAAACCTAGAAGAAGATACAACTCTAGTGGAGGATATGGAGGCCAAAATTCAGGAGGACATGGAAATCATTTCCAACAATTTGCCACTGCTAACAATGTGTGCGTAAACAATATGTATGGTGCTGGTCACAGTGCTGGTTTTATCAATGGTGCTGGTTTCAAAAATCATGACAACTAAGGCATGGGAGCTAAAAATAAAAATGATGGAAAAGGCCAACAATACTTCAATGAAGGACAATACAAGCAAATCTTGACCATGTTGAACAAGGATGCAATAGATGGACAACAACTAATGAATTCAACAGGTACAATCACTTGTTTTCACTCACAATTACCTCATAGTGAGTGGATAGTTGATTTAGGAGCCATACATCATATTACAACTAGTCTAGAACACATTTTGAACATTCAAAAGGTAGACAATGTTAAGAATGATAAGGTACACTTTCCTATATGAGATAAGGCAAATATTACACATGTTGGTAAAGCTCAGATATTTGATGAGTCAGTAGTAAAGAATGTGCTTTTTGTGCCTAATTTCAAGTTTAATCTATTAGCAGTCTCAAAACTGACCAAGGAACTCACTTGCTTTGTTAGTTTTTCCCTAATTTCTATGTGTTTCAAGATCTATTCAGTGGCAAGGTGGGGGGGATTTGTTAAACAGACGTCCAGTAGGCTACTGGTAGCCAAAACAGTTGGCAAATCTTTAGTATTAAGGAAAGTATATTGTTTGTATATTGTAGTATATTTGTTACCTAGATTAGGTTATACACTTACCATAATTAGGATATACACTTACCATATTGTAGAGTTAGAATTATGGTAGGAAAAGGTTTGTAACTTGTATATATATCTATTCAATCAATGAAAATAATCAAGGGGATTATTTCTTTCATGATATCGAGGGGTAGCGAATGTGGTCTCAGAATCATGTTGGCTACGTAATTTGCTTTTGGAGCTTCATTGTCCCATTCAGAAGGCAACCTTGGTATATTGCGATAACATTAGTGCCATCTACCTTTCAGGTAACCCAGTTCAACACCAGCGCACCAAGCATATCGAAATGGACATTCACTTTGTCCGTGAAAAGGTTGCAAAGGGTCAAGTTCGCGTATGCCATGTCCCGTCTCGTTATCAAATTGCTGACATTTTTACAAAGGGTCTACCGGCGGTTCTCTTTGAAGATTTTAGGGACAGTCTCAGCGTTCGAAGACCGCCCGCTATGACTGCGGGGGTGTGTTAAACAGACGTCCAGTAGGCTACTGGTAGCCAAAACAGTTGACAAATCTTTAGTATTAAGGAAAGTATATTGTTTGTATATTGTAGTATATTTGTTACCTAGATTAGGTTATACACTTACCATAATTAGGATATACACTTACCATATTGTAGAGTTAGAATTATGGTAGGAAAAGGTTTGTAACTTGTATATATATCTATTCAATCAATGAAAATAATCAAGGGGATTATTTCTTTCAGGATTGGTAGGGAGATGTGGATTGTACATATTCAGATCAGGTGGTGGAAATAAACAGGTCCCCGCATGAATAATGACAACTCAGATTAAGCAGAATAAGAAGCAGTATGAACAAATAAAGACTGCAGCTGCAGTAGTTAGTGGAAAGGCAAACACGTACAAGCTATGACATATGAAGCTTGGGCATCCTTCCTTATCTGTAATGAAGAATGTTGAAGTATTTAAAGGTAGTTGTGAGAATGATGTACATGATAGGTGCTATGTATGTCCCTTAGCAAAACATGTTAGACTCAAATTTACAGTTAGTAGTTCAAGGAGTCAATTTCCTTTCCAACTTGTACATTTGGATCTTTGGGGACCTTATAAAACTGCATCTCTTAATATAAAGTCCTATTTTCTAACAATTGTTGATGATCATACTAGATACACTTGGACGCATTTGTTACAATTGAATTCGGAAGTCATAGTAGCCTTGAAGTTGTTTCTGATAATGGTCAAAAATAAATTTAATGTACTGTCAAAACCATAAGATCAGACAATGGGACAGAATTTTTCAATAGTCAATGTAATGATTTGCTGCAACAATATGGTATCATACACCAGAGTAGTTGTGTTCTTACACCACAACAGAATGGTAGAGTTGAGAGAAAGCATAGACATATCCTAGATATAGCTAGGGCCCTGAGATTCCAAGCTAGTATTCCTATCAGGTTTTGGGGACTATGTATTAAGGGAGCAGTCTACATTATAATCAGATTGTCATCCAGTGTTTTAAATGGGCAAACACCTTATGAAATATTGTATAGGAAGAAGAATGACATTGATCATCTGAGAGTCTTTAGATGTTTGTGCTATGCTACAAATGTGGTGAAGGGGACAAGTTTGCAGAAAAGGCCTAGGAGGCTGTTTTGATGGGATATTCAGAAACAAAGAAGGGGTACTTGTTACTGGATATTCACACTAAGATTTTCTTTGTTAGCAGGGATGTTACTTTTAGAGAACACATATTTCCTTTTTAAGGAAAATGACAATGCAGCTTAACTAGATGTCTCACAAAGAGTTGAATGTCATCCCTTAGTGGATGATGTAGTACAACAGTCTCCACCAATGAACAGAACTGATGCACCATTCTTGGGTGCTAGTGATGATACCAGTAGCATCAGAGAGATAGGAGAAGCATCTCACTCTTCAAGTTCAGATGATAATGTGGTTATTAATTTACACGAAGTTGCCACAGCTGATTCTGATAATGGTGCATTGGAAGATCAACTTGATGAGGATATTTCCACTACTGATACTGGTGATTTACAATAGGCAAGCACACAATCACTTGTTGTTGTACCAACTTCCACTGATGCACCAGCTAGAAGATCCCAGAGACAAATAAAAGAGCCTATTTGGATGAAGGATTATGAAACTCAGAAGAAAGGAAGTACTAGTTTGTATCCTATGGAAAACTACATATCATATGCTAAGGTATCTCCTTAGTATCAAAGTTATCTGGATAAATTTTCAGATTTAGTAGAACCTCAACACTTTAGGGATGCAGCAAAGGCTCAGAGGTGGATAGATGCTATGAAATAGGAAGTGCAAGCCTTGGAGGAGAATAAAACATGGGAAGTAGTTGATCTGCCAAGAGGCAAAAATACAGTGGGATCCAAGTGGATATATAAGATTAAGTTCAAAACAAATGGTGAAGTAGAGAGGTTCAATGCTAGGCTAGTGGCCAAGGGCTATATTCAGAGGGAAGGTTTGGATTACCATGATACATTTTACCCAGTTGCAAAGATGATAACAGTGAGATCCGTCATAGCAGTAGCAGCTTCAAAAGGATAGAACATGTTTTAAATAGATATATATAATGCTTTCCTTCAAGGTGATCTTGAAGAGGAGTTATACATGCAAATGCCTGAGGGGTTTAGAAGACAGGGGGAGACTAAGGTGTGCAAACTTTTGAAATCATTGTATGGCCTAAAGCAAGCATCAAGGCAATGAATTTTGAAGCTCACAGAAGCATTGGTGGATGCAGGTTTTTCACAAAGCAATCATGACTAGTCACTATTCACAATGAAGAAAGCTGATGATATTGTGATTATATTGGTATATGTTGATGATTTGCTCATCATTGGGAGCAACATCAAACTGTTTGAAAGGGCCAAACAAATTCTACACAGAAAGTTCAGAGTGAAGGAGTTGGGCGAATTGAAATATTTCTTTGGGATTGAGGTGCTGAGATCCAATGATGGTGTATTGCTAAATCAGAGAAAGTATATATTGAAACTGTTATCTGAAATCGGCCTGAGTGGATCAAAACCTACAGGAATACCTTTGGAGTTTAATAAAAAACTCACTACACTGAAGTATGATCAAGTAAACAATATCACTGGAGATGGGGTGGTGGATGACATCAGTGCTTAAAAAAGATTAATTGGGAAGTTGTTGCATGTGACTATTACAAGACCTGATATTAGTTTTGCAGTCCAAACTCTCAATCATTTTATGCAGATGCCAAAAAAGACTCATTGGGACGCTGCAATTAGGACTGTTGGATACCTCAAGAATGCACCTGGGCAAGGCATACTATTGAAGTCAGGCCACTCTAAATAGCTGACATGTTGGTGTGACTCAGATTGAGCTGCTTTTCCCAACACAAGAAGATCAGTCATTGGTTTTGCAGTCAAGTTTGGAGAGTCATTGATCTCTTGGAAATCCAAAAAACAACAAACAATCTCCAGAAGTTCAGCGGAGGCTGAATATAGGAGCTTAGCAGCAGCAATAGCAGAATAACTTGGTTACAGGGGCTATTTCAAGAGCTGAATGTGTACATTAAGAAGATGTTACTGTGTTCAGTGATAGTAAATATGCAATTCAAATTGAAGCCAACCCTATATTGCATGAGAGAACAAAGCATATCGAGATCAATTGCCATTTTATTAGGGACAAGATCAAAGGAGTAGTGAAGCCAGTTTATGTCAGTACAAAGGAGCAGTAGACTGATTTGTTAACTAAGAGCCTCACTAGATTACAACATGATCATTTACTTACCAAGCTTGGAGTGTTCAATGTGTTACACCCTCCATATTGAGGGGGAGTATTGAAATATAGGAGTACAAATTAGTGTAAGTGAGCAGTTAGTTATGGCAGTGGTCCAATCAACAAGTTAGTCAGTAATGGGACCAGTAGTTAGTTACGTTATACAGATGTTAGCTTAACAGCTTTGTATTTAGCTTTGTAGTTAGGCTTGTAACTATCTTAGGAGAGCAAGTCGGCTAAATGTGTATATATATCACACTTGTGATGATAATGAGATCAGTTAAAAGTTTCCCAAAATATCTGCATTGCCTCATTTCTTCATATCAATGGAGTTTTAGGTCACATAATCACACTCACATTGAAGGATTCTGATATGGAGTATGATATTTGCCTATATAAGAACATTTATGCCCTTAAATTAGGCAAAAGGATTTTGAAAAACAGTGAATTGGAACACCATATGTTAGGTGGCAATCATCTTCCTATGTGTACAACTCCTACTCTCTCCTTGTATAGAGATGTACAGTCAGAACTAGGCATTCAATCATTCATTTTGAGTTGTTCATGTAATCTAACAAGTGTTTTTTTTGTTAAATACAATTCTCTTATCCTTGAAATTTTCATTGTCTAATTATAAGAGTTTCTTTTGCAAATTCTCTTGTTTGAATCTTGCAGTGCAATAAAATTACAACAAAATTTAGATAAAGACTTTCCTTCCTATAGGAGTTGATTAGAGGACAATTCGCACGATTGCCCCCTAAAATAGGGTGGTCTCTAATTATTGCCCTCAAATTGGACGTCTTTAATTTTTTCCCTTCACCTTAAAAAATGATCGAAAATACCCTTGAGGTTGTGGGTTCGAATCACAGCAGAATTAAAAAGAAAAAAAATTCGCAAAGCAAAATTTCATTAGAAATTATGCCTATTTGGTCAAAGTTGTATAGTAACTATGCGTTAAGGGGCATAATTTCTATGTAACTATGCGTGAAGGGGGAAAAAATCGCAAAGCAAGATTTCATTAGAAATTATGCCTATTCGACCAAAGTTGTATAGAAACTATGCCTTAAGACAAAGTTTCATTGAAAATTAAGATTATGCCTTGTCCGGCTAGTTACATAGAAACTATGTTCATAAGGCATAATCTCTATACAACCTTGGCCGAATAAGCATAATTTATATGAAAATCTTACCTTGTGAATTTTTTTTCTTTTTTTTACTCTACTGGAGTTCGAATCAGAATCTATAATTTCGTAGACCAGCGAATAAAGAGTAATTTAGCCCACAAATTTTCATTAAATGCTAATTAGGGACAAAAATTAAAGACCAGTGATTTAAGGGACAAAAATTAAAGACCAGTGATTTAAGGGACAAAAATTAAAGACCAGCTCAAAGCTAGTATAATTCTCACAAAAGAAAAGTTGATTAGATCTAGATCAGAATACTTAAATAGCATAATTGTTTAGGCACACAAATTTATTTCCCCCTAGTTGCTTACTTGAAAGTTGAAACTAGTGTCATCCGGGCTGTGCCAGTAATCCGGCCCATAATAGTGGGATGTACCTGTCTTTGGTACCGGGCTGCTCTTAATGCGTTGGACTGGGACCAGGTTTTGGTGGGAAAAGGTGGCAAACACAGCCCCGATAGTAGTGCTCAGATATCCGATTTTGGAGCCACCATTCAAACTATATCGTAGTGCGTAAGAATTTGCAAATATATCTACTTCGAAATAACTTCAAACATGTAATGTTGTTAAGCCTAATTTCAAAGGGCAAATCCTATCTAATTCAAATCTCACAGAACATTTTGACGCTTGAAATGTTCAATAATATTTTCTACAAGTGGAGGGGTTAAGTGAGTTGGCAGGGGCGGAGTCGGGAAGGGCCTAGGGGATTCATCTGAACCCACTTTGATAAAAAATTACACTATTTATATATAGTTAAAATTATTTTCTACGTATATATCGTAGATGTTAGACTCCCCTTTGACTTCTTCATGTATTTACTTTTTTATATTTTAAACCTTTTTTAGTGAAAAAATTCTGGCTCCGCCACTGTAAGTTGGTATAACTTGGTTTGAGTCAAAGTTTGAGGATCTACATATTTTTTCCTAATCTATATATATATATCTATAAAGCTGGGCATAGACAAGGTGACGTGGCACCTATGGCCAGCATTTTCATTTATCTTTTTTGACATTTTCTCATTTTTTTATTGTAATTGTTGGTGGATTAAGAAAAGCCTTTTATTGTAGCATTTAAACCTACGTCTGAACCAGCCCAAATAAACCTTTTGTGTGCAGCAGCCCACGATCAAAATGCTATTAAATAGCCCATAAATGGGTACCTTTAAAGTTTCACTTTTTTTTTTAGCTTTGATTGCATATGACTATTACTTCTCTTCAAAACATAATTATCAACCATATGATAAGTAACACAAAATGAATCAATACTTCCCAAACCCAATAGATTTTGTCATCCAGTTTCACGCCACGTAAGTTCTTTTGGCTCTCCGTTTCTATTTTTTAAAATTTTAATCTTTATAAAATTATATTATTATATTTTATACGTGAGTAATGAGTTTATATATGGATGTAATATTTTTCCTTTTTTTGGTGATTTTACACTATTATTTTTGGTGAATTATTATGATTTCTATTTGTATTATTCTCTTCATCTTTATTTTCTTTTTTATCTCTAATAGGAATGAAGTTTCTTGAAACGAAACCGGACTTTTTGAAACGAAAGTGGACTTTTTTCAGGTGCTAAAATTTTTTATACCAATTATTTACTATTTATATTTTAAGAATTTTATACTTCTAATTCATCTTTTGTGTATTTTCATAGATAGTGTAAGTATTCTTTTGTTGCTTAGCTATTAACTGCTAGAATTGAAAAAATATATCAATAATAATAAGAGAAGATATTATTTTACAATTAACTTTACTAAATAATTTTACATCTTTTCAATAAAAAAAGTAGTAAGTAAATGATAAAATTCTCAGTTGCAAAAGAATTTTCAATGAAATTAAAGCTTGAAAATTTCGTTCTATTTTGAATTCTCTTTTTTTTTTTACAATGTCGTGTGTTGAATTCACAGGAAAATTCTTTAAAATAAATTTTTAGATTTTATGAAATTTTTGTATGATTTCAATAATTTTGAGCATGGAAAAGAGTAGCTTTATAGTAGAGTTATTGATTATAAAGAATGTAAGATGATAGAAGAAAAAGAAACGATAAATATTGATTGGGCGAGGAAGCAAGATGAAGATGAAATAAAATAAAGGGGGAAAAGGAAGGAAAAAGACAAGGTAAAATTAATTGAAGAGATTTCGTTTGTATGCTTTTCTTTCTTTTCCTTATTATTTTTGTGGTAGATGTTGTTGATGCATTTCCCTCTTTAAAGATTTTTAAAAAGAAGAAAGCATTAAAATGTAACTCTTGAAAGATAGAGAAGATAAGTTAGATAGATACTTGAAATATTGAATGAATAAAGAAAAAAAAATTTAAAATTTATAAGCATATCAATATAAAGAGATTAAAACCCGTAAAATAAAATGAACAAAAAAAACTATATTTAAACGATGTTCCACCTACATAGTTTATATTATTATATAAAATTTAAGTATTTTTAGAAGAAAAAAATCCGTAATTGTTAAAAAATTAAAGAAAAGAATAAAACCAAGTGACAATAATCTAATCCATTTCGTAGGGATCCAGTAGCTTAGTTGGTTGACTACATAAACTTTCACCTTATTGGTGAGGATTCGAATCCTCACACTGTAATTCTCTCCCCATTTCTCATCCCCCCCCCCCATGTAATAAAAAAATAAAAAAGAAAAAAATCCATTTCAATTTGAAGACCAAAAAAGATTTAAATATTTTAAATATTTTGATATTAAAAAATATATTTCATAAATTCAATAAGAGTTTATAATCGTGCGAAAAGTGAAATTCATTAGTATTAAACAAACACCTTGCAAATTAGCTGCATCAATTAATCTAATCACTGCAAGTAATTGCATACACATTTTCTGCTGGTGCCAAAGTAGGAAGCATTAAATCGCGAAATAATGTGTCGACTTCTTCCTTCATTTCTTTTGAAAGAGACCAAATCAATTTCGAATATCCTTCGCCCTTCAACTATTGTTCATAATCAAGCTGGCTTGCTTCCATATTTTTCTGTCTCTCATTTTGGAGTTTTCCAAGCCTTGTTTCGATTGAACCCTCCATTACGACGTTTAATTTCTTCTTGTTATCGCGATAAATTGCATACAAAATCAGTTGAACACATGCTAATAGAGATCCGATTGCATTTGGTACCTACCAAACAATACTAAATTTGTGAGATTTAGTCTCCATAGCTTAATCTGTATAAAACCAGTGGTTATTGATACACTTCTTAGTGGATTTATTTTTCCAGTTAATTATACGCACCAGTTAATATATACAAAACATATATACTGATTATGTATATTGTATGCACATTATGTATATGATATGTATATTAATGCATATTACAAAATATATACATTTGTGAGCTACTCCCTCTATCCCAATTTATATTAGGGGGTTCGGAGTACGAGGGTTAAAGCAATTAGTAAAACTCTCATATAAATTGGGACGGAGGGAATAATATTTTAGGGTGTCCCAAAAGATAATTATCCCTAATTGTTACTGTTTGTGAGGCTCTACAAAATATTACTATGTGAAAATTTAGTTATGAAAAGATGAAAGTAGAAGTCACTGAATTAATGTTTCAAATTAAAGCTACTCACAATAACGAAAGGGTCCTTCCCAAGCAAGCCGTAGATTGCCCATGAGGTACTAGAGTTGAAAATAGATAGCGACAAGAAGAAGGGCATGTATTCCACACTTTTGGATTTGATCACCAGCCTCTGTATACAAAAGCAGAGTCAAGTAAAATTACTTACGAATATAAGTAAGTTATATACATAATAAAGGAGCTTTCTATAATAATCATTAACGATATGATAACCAATCTTCTGTAATTAATTGAGCTTTCTATAGTAAATAGTGTATAAGTTTGTTGGGATAAATGGCCCAAAATACTTTCAATCGTGGTGTGATATTGTCTGTTTTGGGTTAAGTCCGCACATTTTCCCTCAAATTGCGTCATACCATTAAGAGTATTCAATATCTTAGAAGTAATTTATTTTCCTTTTAACTATCAATTTGAAACTTTGTTCACACACCTCAATAATCTTCCCTATAAACTAAGTTCCATATGGCCTATCACCATACATGAGCTAATTTGAAAATTAACTGTGTGTCACTCACATCAATCAAGTATTTATGACCACCAAAACTCAGTGATTTTTTTTTGTATGCATCTTTGAAGCTACTGGTAAAGATAGCAAATTGGCCTATAGACAGCAAAGACACTAAGTTGGGCCCTACGCCATCCCTCTGCCATCTCTTTACTCGTATCGTTGAACTATTGGCTCCAATATTAGTTGTTAGGCTAAAACAATCGAAGATATTCTTAACATGATGTAATATTTTCCCTAGCACATTTTTTCCCAAAAAGTGTCTCACCATTAAAAGTAGCCAATACCTTACTTTTTCTTTTAGTAAATACCAATGTGAAATTTTATTCGCCCCCCCCCCCCCAACAAAACTAAATCCATTACTTAGGGTGATCTAATATATACTATAGTAAGTAAGATTGAAAGACACTTACCATTACAGTAAGAGGAGCACCAAACATCATAATACAAGTAATAGCGAAAGCTAAGCCACAAAGCAGCTTTCTTTTATTGCCATGGAGTGTTAACACGGAGACTAAAGCCACGATTGAGAAGATTGAAAGGACCACAAATAAAATTCCAGAGATCTTAAATTTCTCCTTCTTGGGTGCAAATATGAGGAAAATCAACACATAAATTGCCTCCAAGGCACCACCTATTGATGCGAGGACTGTTAACAACGTGTTGTTTGGTGACACAAAAGGCAGACCATACCTGTTTAATTTATCAAAAGTAAATTAATCCCAAGTTGAACTCAATATTTGATTGTTTAAAAAATGGAAACTTATATGTACGGCAGCCAAACTTATTTACCAATATGGCCGAAATATACAAAACATATATGTTAATTGTGCACATTATATGTATAAATATGCATATTATATGTATAAATATATATAATCTATACATTTCATCACAAAACTAGATCACGCAAAATCATTGGGCTGTAATTTTTGCATGCAAAAATATTAGTCCTAGGAGTTGCATCAATGCTATGTGGTAGACTCCTTATTACAACTTTCTATATGTAGGCATTATGAAAATTAGTTATTTGTTGAAGATTTGCCTATTAATAATTTTGTCTCTTTTTATAATCAGGAGTTTAAGGACAGGGACCGGTTCAATGGTTTTGGTGACTTAAAGCCAAAATATATTAAAAGGACCTTAAATTAATTTCGTAAAATTCGTATAATTTATAATGAGACACAAAAAGAACAGTCGGATTTTTGGTCTAGAGGTAAGATCACGCATATCATAGTTCCAAACTTCGTCGTAGAAAAAACATGGTCATTAAGTATAGAAAGGTAAACAAGTGGACCTATTATTCATCGTGTTTCTAACTTTGCATCACTTGCTTTCGATGATATCTCGATTAAAAAATATGATACATAAATGTATTTGATTTCTGATGCATGAATCAAACATGACAAAATTAAGTAGTTAATTTAGAAAAATTGAGCTGAAATTTTAAATTGAAATCATCAAAAATATGAAAGAGAAACGTGTACATAGAGAAGGAAAAATTAAAATCAACGAGGAATATAAATATACTACTTAATTTAATTAAAAAAAGTTACCGTTATTTACTCACTCAATACAACCTTAATCAAGATATAACATAAATTTAAAAATTTGATCAATAATAATAATTTACATAATTATGTGACATGTATAGTATAATGTTGTAATACTTAATATTTTTAGCAAATTTGGGGGCCTAAGGCAAAGGCTTCATTTGTGTTACCCTTAGGCCGGCCCTGTTTAAGGACTGAAGGAAGCTTACCAAGCCGAGAACAAGCAGTTGAACAGACTCATTAGATATGGCACTCCAGAAAATTTCTCTGTTGATTTCTTCATAATAATCCTTTTGAATGTAATCCTGTAGTGTAAAATTTTGTAATTGTGTTATAGAGTATATTAGTTTTAAATGATAAAAAGGATAATAAAAAAGAAAAAAAACACATGCACTCATTAAAATGTAAGTTAATTAAACTTGAACAAGACTTACATGGGAGCCAAGAAGAGTAATATGCCAAAAACATTTCCTATATATATCCAAGAAAAAAAACATTTATCATATATAACCAATTCAAATATATTAAACTAAGAATAAACACATGAAACTTGGACAATGAAATTAAAATCCAACCAAAAATTCCGAAGGTTGTGTGGAGAATTCTGATAGCATGTACATGAGTACCCATGGTAGAGAATTCTTAAAGTAGGATAATTAGAATATCCCAGAATAGTGGAGGCAATGAGCATGAGTAGTTTCTTGGGTATATATTTACATATATAGAGCCATAATGTTGTTGATTTGCTGATGAATGATCCACTACCTTTTGCTTAGCTTGCTCGTTCAGCACTAGAATATTCAGTGTAGTGGTAGTCCAGGCCCTACTAACTCCACTTAATTAATTGCTTGAATCATATGATTGTTTTTAATGAATTAGGGGGAAATTATTGAAAGAAAGCTATGCTCTAAGCGGGGCTATAATTTGCAGCCACGAATATCTTATTCTTACTTAAACATTACATTATAATCAATATTGATCGACAATTATTCCTAGTTTTCGGGTTCGAACCCTACTGATATGAAGTCACCTTTGTTAGAAGGCGTTTTAACTCCCCCTCCCCAATGTGAGATTTTTCGGCGCGCCTAAGGAGCTCTGTGGACGTTCTTTCACCTTCCTCTTTTAAAACAGTGGCATATCGATCGTATTGTTGATAAATCACTTTCTATCATTGTTAAAGTTTATTAATCACATTATTGGATAATTTTTATAAAAAATTATATATAAGTAAGCAAGTTTGATAAATGGATTTTATTAAAGTACTTCTGGATAATCTTTTATTTATGATTGCCTGAGCCTTTATTTGTCCCTGTTAATGTCTTTGGTGCAATACATTGGCTAATAAGGATTTTGTTCTCATCATTGTGTTGTTATTTTTCAAACTTATATCTACTTTGCTTTAGAGAATCCACAGTCAAGTGAAATCCATTCTTACCACGTTCATGAAAACTAAACAGAAATTATTATATTAAAAAAAAAAAAAAAGACAACAAATTTATAAAGAATTGCAGCAATGGCACATACGGCTTTGATTTAACAGAAAAGTGGAAGAGTCTGAGTCTAAGTATATATATATAGATCCTTAAGATAATTGACCTTTAATAAGCCAAAGCTTGTTAACAATGAAAGCTTTGACGGCATAATGCACTTTAAAGAGAAGGGTATGTTGGAAATTAGCCTTTGGCGGGGAGATGCGTCCACCCATCTTTGATGAATTAAACACTTGTGTTCTGTATGTTGGAGACCTCGTCTCTTTACACATGCATGATCTACGAAGTGAGTAGATGACCGTAGGGCCAAGAATCGTCTAATTTCGTTGAGAAATGAAAGAGATATTGGTCCACGAAGTAAGGTGTTTGAGACATGAAAATGTGGTGTGGGACAAATCTACCACATCGGTGGGAATAGGAAGAATTGCTCTCTATATAAGTCTCTAATTGGTAAAGGGTTTGGGACCCCAAGGGTATCCCATGTGTTTAAAGGAGGAAGACCTAGATGTGCTTGGGTTCAGGCTAAGCCTCATCCGTCAGGTTCAGGGTTAGGGTTCACTGAAATTTGTGGGGCTGTCTAATATTATCTTTGGACCAGAGAACTACATCGGATGTACAATTTGATCCCTGAAGTTTCATATGTACAGTTTGGACCGTAATTCTTTCATACTGATTTGGTCCCTGAAGTTTCAATATTTCTGATTTGGTCCCAATTTACGGAGACTTTTTCTGCCTCTTGTTGGACTGCATTTTGGAGCATTAACCAGCCATTATTTGGCTGATTAATTCCTCCATTAACGACCCATTACTTGGGCGATGAAACGACCTCTTTCAAAGGCCTTAATAGCCATTACTTGGCTGTTTTAATGGCCTCCCTTAATGGCCATTACAGCCTTATTTTTGGCAGTTGGACAGCCCCTCTAGCTTGCTATATATTGAGTAGTTGTTGGCTCAATTCATAGCTGCACAACAGGAAGAAACAGGCCAGAAAATAGACGAAAATACAGTGCACAACAGGCAGAAAACGCAATGCAAAACACCACTAAAAACACACGAAAACAGCAGCGTTTTTCAGTCACAAAAGGGCACAAAACAGTGGCCGAAATCTGTCCAAAACAGTGGCAAAAATCTGTGCAATTCGTGACTGGAAAACAGCGACCAAACCCTCACGTATACACAAGATATACACTACAGAGACACACTATATACACAGAGACAAAAGAGAAGAGTAGAGAGAAACTCTTCCTTCCTATTCCATATCTTCAGCAAGTCGAGTCATATTTGTTTTCTTCGACAGGCTCAACCTGTTGGCTTTGTAGTGTTGAGATTAAAGTGTTGTTTTATCTTGAGAGACTATTGCCCGCTAACGTAAAAGCATATATACGGGGCAATCTTGTCTTAAGGATAGAGGGCTATCCTCGACTCAACACACAACGTTGTAACCATCCAGATTTAGTTGTTTCTTGATTTCAGGTTATCAAGATTCAAGACACAACAAACTTGCGACAGTTCTCAACATTGGCTTTGCAAGGTGATCAAGATTCAAGACACAACACACATGCGGCAGTTTTGAAGATTGACCATTTATTTATCCTTTTGAACATTTGTAATAGTTATTACTTCCCGTACTGCTTTATAAAGTACCATAGAATCCCAACAGGGTAAGAGGATGTAGTGCTAAAAAACAAAATTGCCCTTAGCTGAAACTAATACTGTTAAGCTTCCGTCAGTGTAACGACTAAAATCACACAAATATACTAATTGATGGTTAAAATAGCTAAGTTGAATAACACAAGAGCTAAAATAGGAATTAAGCAATAATATAGGGACCAAAAATGTCATTTCCCCTATTTATTAGTTACCCTTATATAATCTCGTGTAGTTAAGATTTAATTATGCAACTCAAATATGGTGATATAAGACTAATTAATTCAAGAAAAACTTAAATTCATCAAAACAAGCTTAATGGATTATTTAGTTCTTCATGGATATTTTTATGTTTGAATAGATTTGTTTTATTTTTTTGGTTTCCCACCAGGTGTCCGGTATCAGTATTGGAGCCCGACTATATTTGGATCTGCACTGCATATGGCTCATTCGAGGGAAGCGCTACTGTGATCCTCTCTCTCGTGCCTCGAATTCTGAGATTTTCCCCTCGATTTCCGTGCACTGTGATCCCTTCTCCCTTCCTAAATTTTCTTCCACAAATCCCTACGTCACGTCCTGCATTGATTGTGATGGCTAAGAACATGTTTCACCCTGCCTTACTGTTTCTAACATCAAGAATCATATCCTTATCATTCTTATAATAGAAACGTACAATACGCGATGTGAGCCAAACTGTTCAAAGTTCACGAACAGTCGCATCAAGACCTCCACCACATAATTTCCTCGGACCCTGCGGATACGGAGGTGCCTAAACTCGCGGATGATCCTAAATTGTGGACGACCCTTGATGCTACTGTTCTTCAGTGGATTTACTACATTATCTCTACCGACCTGTCGCAGACGATTATCGAACCAGACGCTACGGCGATGGCTTCTTGGAATAGAGTGCGTGATATATTCCAGGATAATCAAAATTCTCGTTATGTTACCCTTGAGCAGGAATTCTCCCACGTCAATATGCAAGACTTTCTTAACGTTTCAGCTTACTGCAAGAGGTTGAAAGAATTGGCGGACCAACTCCGCAACGTTGGTTTGCCCGTTACCAACGATCATCTTGTCCTTCAGATGGTTGCAGGCCTATAGTGGCGTTGGTACACTTCTTCGTCAGAGCAGTCCTCTTCCGCAGTTTTATCAGGCCCATTCCATGCTCACGCTCGAAGAAACAGGCTTGGATAAGAAAGCGGCCACTAGGTCCGCTTCTGTCATCATGATGACTAAATCCAACTTTTCTCCATCCGTCTCCAACAATTTCGGCCAAAACTGCAACAACAGTGGCGGCAAAAATGGTTAGAATCGCAAAAATGATGGTAAAAATTGTGGCGGAAACCGAGGTGGCAATAACGGGGGTAGAAATGGACCTCGGGGCAATGGGCTGCAAGCCAACTGGCCACAACCCTTGGGCCCATGGCCGTGGAACTAGGCCTAACAGCCATTACTTTCCGTCGTATGTCCACAACCAGCATTGGGCCCAATTTCCAGTTTCGGCTTCCAGGCACAGTTCTGCCCAACAACAGTGGTTCCCGAGACAGTCTACTGGGCTGGGGCCCAATCATGAGTATAACTAAAATCATCATTAGTCGCCATGTTATTTTTTATGAAACCTAATTTTATTTGCTAACGTGAGTAGTCCCGTGCCTAGTTCGTATAATTTTTTAGATGATGCCGTCTCTCTGTATATTATCCACCATTTTTTGGACTCATTCCGCACCCAAAATCCGCCAGCGAGCCCACTGCCCGTTGGACCTCCAGCCACTGTTTCGAGTCCTCAGCCCAGCTTTTCCGTCTTGGGCCCAGCAACTGGGCCACATATTGAGCCCAGTTCTGCCCCTACTTGTGCTATCGGCCCAGGGCCAGTTATGCCTGTTTCAGTTTCCAGTGTTGGACCAGCAGCCCACTACATGTTAGCCCATCAGTCACCCTTCCGCCTTTATCCCAAAATTCACCCAATTCTCCCACAAGTCACAGACCGGTCACTCAGAGTCAGCGGGATATTTTTAAACCAAAAAGACATTTTAATTTAAATTCTAATGTTCTTAAATCCTCTTACCCCGTAACCTAGTATCCGCTTTAAATGACCCGAATTGGAAATTGGTTATGACCGACGAATATGATGTTCTTATTGCAATACGTCCTTCTGGTGTTAATATTATTCGGTCTATGTGAATTTTTACTCATAAGGATAATTTTGACGATTATTTTGCGTTGCATAAGGCTCGTCTTGTAGGTGATGGTAAGACTCAACCGATTGGCATGGATTGTGGTAAGACGTTTAGTCTGGTGCTCAAACCGGCTACCATTCGCAATGTTCTCAGTCTGGCTCTTTCCAAAGCATGGCACATTCATCAGTTAGATGTGAAGAATGATTTCTTACATGGTGATCTTAAGGAGACTGTTTACATGCATCAGCCCTTGGGTTTTCGAGACCCTAAATATCCTCATCATGTCTGTTTATTGAATAAGTCCTTGTATGAGATTAAGCAGGTCCCACGGGCTTGGTATAAGATATTTGCAGACTATGTTTCGTCTATTGGATTTTCGTATAGCATGTCTGATAATTCATTGTTCATATATCGTCGTGGTTCTTTCCTGACTTATATTATATTATATGAGGATGATATTATCTTGACTGCCTCTACTAATGTTTTGCGTAAGTCTATCATGACCATGCTCAGTTCTGAGTTTGTTATGAAAGACTTGGGGCCCTTGAGTTACTTTTGGGGGATTACTGTCACTCGTCATGCAGGTGGGTTATTTTTATCACAACAAAAGTATACATCTGAGATCATTGAGCGAGCTGGTATATCCTTATGCAAGTCTACTTCCACTCCAGTTGATACTAAACCCGAGATGGGTGCTGCGGCTGGCTCCCCGTACGAGGATTCGCCTCACTATCGCAGTCTTGCAGGGGCTCTTCAGTAACTTACTTTCACGAGGCCTGATATTACGTATGTCGTACAACATGTGTGTTTGTTTATGCATGATCCCAAGGTTGAGCACACATTAATGAGCTTAAATGCATTATTCGATACATCCATGGGACACTTGACTATGGCTTACATTTATATCCTTCATTCACATCTACATTTGTCTCGTATATTGATGTTGATTGGGGTGGCTTTCCAGACACCAGACGTTCTACATCCGGCTATTGTATGTTTCTTGGTAATAACTTGGCCTCATGGTCTGCGAAGCGTCAGTATACATTATCTCACTCTAGTGCAGAAGCCGAGTATCGAGGGGTAACCAATGTGGTATCTGAATCCTGTTGGTTACGTAATCTTCTTTTAGAGCTTCAGTGTCCCATTTAGAAAGCTACCTTGGTTTATTGTGATAATGTTAGTGTCATCTACCTTTCTGGTAATCCAGTTCAACACCAGCGCACTAAACACATCGAGATGGATATTCACTTTGTTCGCGAAAAGGTAACTCGTGAACAAGTACGCGTCTGTCATGTCCCTTCCAGGTATCAAATTGCAGACATCTTTACCAAAGGTCTTCTGTCAGTACTCTTTGAAGATTTTAGGGACAGTCTCAGCGTACTAAGACCGTCCGCTGTGACTACGGGGGTGTGTTAGTTATACCCATGATATACATGGGTTTGTATACCATGTATATCACGGTTTCACAAGGCAACTTACCATATGTGAAACTGTGGTATAGACGGTATACAAACCTGTGTATATCATAGTTTTTGGAAGGTTTATTTAGTGTATATATTGTATTAAATTAGTATTGTTTACTTAACATAATTATAAGATTCTTGTACAACTATGATAAGTACTCATTTTATAGTAAATAAGGACTTGCTTATTCACCTAAAGATATCTGAAATTGCCCTTTTGACCTTTTCATCTCAATTTAAGATGCTGTATTATGAATTTTTAAGTTTGTAATATTTTTAATTTATAAACCTTATAGAACAAATAGCTACATTAGTGTTTATCTTACACCGTAAATTGACTAGATTAACCATCAAAACAAACGACTGGAGCATTGATACGTAATGTAATTGTAATCTTTGACAATATTATGATTTATGACAGGGATTTCCACTAAGACATTTACTTTACATTTTATATAACTTTAAGCGAACAAAAAAAAAAAAAGGAAGAAAGAAAGTGCTATCCTTGTAGGAAACAGACAATATAGTGAGTCAAGAATATTATAAAGTATATTTTCAGCCAATAAAAGCTATTTGTCACGTATTTAGTCTTCAACTAAGCGCACATGCGGCACTTGACAACTTGTTCATATTCTTGCACAATTTGCTCACGATCGCTAAGGAAATGGTAGATTAGGAAGACGAGAAATTTGCTAAAATAAAGTTTTTATATTGTAGAGAGCTTAAATTATTTGCTTGATGATTTACAAATGAATGACTCCTATTTATACTACTCACCTAGGGACTAGTATGTAAATAATAATTACTCTACAAGTCCCTATATACGTACAAATAAGACCCTATTCTAGAAATCTCTACACAATTAAAATATTCTAAGACTTTCCATGCAAATCCATGGAATTCTAGGATCTTTCAAGGAAAATCTCCATATGTCTCTGGAATCTTTCCATAAATCTAGGCTTCATCTTATGTAATCATTCCACATGGCAAATATATGTGCCAAGTGTTACCTAGGTGGCATAATGATGTAGTGGGTCATCACACTCTTCCCCACCTAATGTTGCGACGACCGCAGCGCATTGTTGATTCATAAACTTTCAGGTATTATCTTTGAATTGCCACAAATCCTCGTATCATTCCGTGTGGCCTCTTACGGTGATTGCCCCTTCCAGTGGATGACGATAGCCTTCTGTCCTTGTTTTCGCCTATCTTGGTAGTCAATGATAGCCTTAATCTTCTGACCATGCGAGGCGGTAATTGTAATAGGCGCGCGACTTGATTGGCCCCTACTCGAATCATCCTTCCTAATACGCCACCTAATATCTCCGAACTTTGGCACGTAGAATCTTTGACCTGTAGTAAGCAATAGACCATCTTCCATCCAAAAATGCCTCATATTTCCCTGGGTGGTTAACTCCATAAATTGCTTGCTTGCTGGATCATGCCACAAGCTTTCCTTTATAACTTCTCGGATGTCACAACTTGCTGAAGTGATGGCAGTAAGATCATCCTTCCATCTCAAAACATCGGTTACGACGTTGCCCAACATATACTCCAACTCAATCTTGTGATCCATGTCACGTCTATGAGGCAAGGGTTAGGTAGCTCGTCGATCATCACATCTTTGTTCTCTTCGAGCAAATTATCTATCAAATGTGGCAGTGTCTCATGAGTACCATTATCTTCCTCTAAACTTGCAATGGTTATCATGGAAGTCGTCTCTCCTTTCATGAGTCCTTTGATAAGCTACATAGCTGAAAGTTGTGCCTAGCCCTGGCCTTGTGACATAGTCACTGTAGGCACCATGCAAGCTCCTTCTCGCTCCAAAACCAAGAGACGTTGGAGGTAGGGGTCGATCATCGCGTGGCAATGTCTAAAGACCTCTTGCCCCAGAATAATGCCAAAGATGTCCATAGTTGTGGCAGTAAAGTTTGTCGTACCTTTCCAATTGCCTAATCTGACACCCACACCATTGACTACACCATGAGCGTTTTTTGTCTCAACATTCACGATCTTGACGCGAGCGTTAATTGGAGCGAGCTTCAACTCAAGTCTCCTTGATGCGGCCTCGGCCACAAAATTATAAGTCTCCCCAGTGTCTATCAGTGCACGAGCCAGCTTGTTGTTGATGGTGAGGTTGACGTACTGATTGTTATTCTCGTTTATTTGGCTATCTTGCTTCGTGACAGCGCCACATAGTCTAATCGTCCCCAACTGTGTGATTTTCAAACTATGTGCTTGCGTCTGCTCGTTCCTTTCACGCACCATAACACTGAGGCTCTTCAAGTCAAGGCAATTTATGAAGTTGTGTGGCCCTCCACATAAGTAACATCCCTTCTTCTCGATATGCGCCTTTTTTTTGGCATATCCCTGACGACCACTTGACTTTTTATCATCGAACTTGTTGGTATTTTGAATCTTGGAGTATTGTTGTTATGACTCTTTACTCTCGCCATGATCCCTCGATTTTTGGCATTGTTACCCCTTGACTCATTGCCTTGACCTTTGTCGTGTTTGTCATGCCTGAAGTCCATCAAAGACTCGGCCTCCGCTACGGCTTTGTCTATGTCTGCGACTTAATGGTGTTGCAACTCCTGCTTAGCCCAATTCTGCAACCCATCTATAAAGTGAAATAATAAGTCATCGTTGGTGAGGTTGGGAATTTGAATCATCGTTGGTGAGGTTGGGAATTTGAAGCATCAGGGTGGTGAACTCCTTGACATAGTCCCGTATACTCTTTATCTGCTTTAATTCCCTAAACTTACACCTTGCCTCGTACAAGACATTGTTCGGGAAGAATTGACGCTTGAACTCAGCCTTGAACTGGTCCCATGTGCTAATGGCGCACATACCTCTCTCAACATCGGCCACCTTCCTTCTCCACCATAGCATGACAGTTTCAAATAGATACAACACGTCAGTGTTGATCATGGCCTTATCGTCCCTTACCCTTCCATGCCTGAAATAATTCTCCAAGTGTCAAAGAAAGTCCTCCACTTTTGTGCATCATGAACCCCTTTGAACACTGGTGGCTTGGAAGCCTCAATCTTAGCCTCCCTCGTTATAATAGTATTTTTGGTTGTCTCAGTCATGCTTGCATCGACCTGCTCCTCGAGTGCCTCTATCTTTGCCTTCATAGCATCGATAGTACTTAACACTTCCATGAGTCCGCACTCTGAGACAGTGACAGTTTTCCTTAACTCAAATTCCACCTTCTTATGACCTTCCAAGTCATTTCGGACGCTCTCAATTTCTTTAAGGGTATGTCCCTCAAGAACGCTAAGGGTGCCTTCCACTTTCCCCAAGCATTGGCCAACGATCTCGAGGGTGTCCATCCCTACGTTAACCTTCATAACCCACTCTTTACTAAGCGAGACGTCATCGGGTAGGACCTCCACGTCATCCTCGCTCGCACTAGTGGCAAAAGGTTCTTAGAATGTAAGCCCTTCGTTTGGCACAACCTTGGGTGGTACCTCATGGCTCTTGCTAGCGACATTCCTATTTTTAGTATGGCCCTTCTTGCCAGCAGCATCCTGAGTGATATTGGCTTGGGTGTTAGCAACGTTGATTTCTTCGTCGTTTGTCATTTCCTTATTATCAACCTTCGCTTTGATACCACGTTGTCACGTCCTTAGTCTTCAACTAAGCGCACGTGCGGCACTTGATAACTTGCTCACGTTCTTGCACAACTTGCTCACGATCTTGCCATGCCAAGTCAGCCTAAATTATTACTCTCAAGATCGCTAAGAAAATGGTAGATTAGGAAAATAAGAGAAATTTGCTAAAATGAAGCTTTTATATTGTAGAGAGCTTGAATTATTTGCTTAATGATTTACAAATGAATGACTCTATTATTTATACTACTCACCTAGGGACTAGTTTGTAAATAATAATTATTCTACAAGTCCCTACATATTTACAAATAAGTCCATATTCTAGAAATCTCTACACAACTAGAATATTCTAAGGATTTTTCATGCAAATTCATGAAATTCTAGGATCTTCCAAGAGATCTCCATATATCTCTAGAATCTTCTCATAAATCTAATCTTCATCTTATATAACCATTCCATGTGGCAAATATATGTGTCAAGTGATACATAGGTGACATAATGATGTGGTGGGTCATCACATATAGGAGCTAAAGCCTTTTCCATATATTTCTACAGAATATTTTTGCTTTTCTCTATATTTGTTGAGTCAGACCAACTCAGCTGCCGTTCTCAAATAATGTGTAATTCATTTATTCAAAAAGCGATCATTTACTCCCAAAAACAATTCAGCCACTACTGGAAGCATATTTGACAAATACTGTATGTTTTAAGCCAATTTGAAGAAAAGAAGAATAAAATCAGGTAGATAAAGTACAATTGGCTACATTTTATAAGCAATGTAATCGGAAGGTTTTTCTCCACAAAAAAACTGTATGAGAATTAAAGAATAGATATGGTATTATAATAATAGTGAAATTAAAACTCATATAGTTGAAAAGGTACTTAAAAAAAGAAGAAGCAAATGCAGCATAATCTCCAGGGTTCACAAATTGATACTGCATCATCTGATGGGTACTGTGTTTTCTTATTGTGCTTGCAATTTATTTTTTTTTTTTGCTTGCGATATTTGGTGTCTCTAAACCACATGACAAAAAAAGCATCACATCCAACACTCGCTCTAAAAAACATTCTTTGCTCATGGCAAATTTGTGTAAAATCAAAAGTTAAAAAAAACAACCCTGTAATTACTTACTACGACAATGTAGAGTTAAAATTTTGGTATGTATACTGTTAATTTCATTAATAAAATCATTCAACAATGAATGATGTAATGAAGGTAAAACATGTATGGTTTATATATAAACTTGTACACTTAATCATGATTAGATAAGATGTATTCTCACTTTAATTTGTGCGTCTTAAAATAAAGCAAGTATTACTTAATTGTGTAAACAAATCTGTAATTCGATTTGTCATGAGATGAATATCTTGTTGGAAATTAGTCTTTGGCGGGAGTTGCGACCGATCAACTTTAACGGCTTAAACACTAGTGTTACGCATATTGGAGAATCCGGTTCTTCACACATGCATGATCTACTAAGTACGTAGATAACCGTAGGCCAAGAATCGTCAAATTTCATTGAGAAATGAAAGAGATATTGGTTCACGAAGTAAGGTGGTTGAAGCATGGAAAAGTGTGGTGTGTGATCAATTCTCCCTCATCGGTAGAGGAAGAAAGAATTGTTGTGTATATAAGACTCAAAATTGATTTGGGGTTTGGGACCCCAAGGGGTATCCCATGTGTTTAAAGGAAGGAGGACCTAGATGTGCTTCGGTTCGAGGAAAGCTCACACGCGCGCCGCCGCCGCCCGTCCGGTTCCGGGTTCACGGGTGTGGGTTGTGGGCCTTCTGATATTATCTTTTTGGGCCAGAGAACTTTGCCAGATGTACAGTTTGGTCCCTAAAATTTTCAGAAAGTTAGAATTTGGGCAGACAGAACAGAAACGTCACAGTACTCAATTGAACCATTTATTTTGGCTGAATTACTCCTCCTATAATAGCCAATCCGTTGGTTTTTCTCACCATTTATTTTGGTGGCTTTACTACCTCCATAATGGCCATTATTTGGCCAATAATGGTTGTTATGGAGGCAGTTAAACAGCCCCTCCCTCACCTATATAAACACCCCCTTGCACCATTGTTGAGGACATTTACAATACACGAAAATACACAAGCAGAAAAATAGTTCTTCCTACAACTTCCAAGCATCATTTCATTACTCAATATTCTTCACGGTAGCTCTTGAGTTTCCTTTGCTCAATTGTTTCATTGCTGTTTTATCTTGGGAGACGAATTGTCCAGGACGTATAAAGGATACATACATGGCAATATTGTCTTAAGGACAGAGTGTCACACTCGACTCAGCAAACAAAAACAGTTTCCAGTTCTTCTTGTTCAACATCTTTGTAATTTTCAGTTTTCTAGTTGAATTGTAATTTCAATTCTTACATTAGCAGTTACTTGTAATTTCTGTTTCCTGCATCCTTTGTAGACCAACATATCTCACCAACAGCCAAAGTTGATTGATAAAAGCATTATGTTTTCATCACAAAATTGGGTCGGCCAATGATCAAAAGCCAAAGCACCTCCAGCAGAAGAGTTGTGCTAAATAGTTGATATGGAGAACTGACCAAGATGTCAATATTATTGGCTAATCCTTTTCCAACTTCTCCAAATAATATAATTAGTCGCCATTTGTTTAGATTAATTTTCTTTTCTTTTTATCCCAAGATCAATCTAGCTCTAATCACTATATCAATTTATCAAGATATGAGATTAGTAAGATCAACAACACTCCATAGAAGGAGAGAAATCTGAGATTAAAACTCGTGAAGAAGAAGAGAGTAAAAGTGAAATGAACTGATTGAGTATATTGCTCGTATACCATGTGTATATATACAAAGAGAGGACAACTATTAATGAGCTGGATTAAAACTAACTAACCGACCCTAAGCACTCCTAACTACCTGACAATGACAACTAACAAATATCCTAACAAACTCCAACTAACTAACTGTTGGGTTTTTACAAGGATTGCAAGAAACGGAAATTACAAGTAACTGCTTAAGTAAGAATTGAAATTACAATTCAACTAGAAAGCTGGAAATTACAATATAACAATGAAACCAAAATTACAATTTTTGTTGAACAAGAAGACCGGAAACTGCTTTGATTTTGCTGAGTCGAGTGTGGCACTCTGTCCTTAAGACAATATTGCCCCGTATGTATCCTTTATATGTTCCGGACAATTCGTCTCCCAAGATAAAACAGCAATGGAACTATTGAGCAAAGGAAACTCAAAAGCTACCGTGAAGAATATTGAATAACGAAATGATGCTTGGAAGATTAGGAAGAAACTGCTTTGCTTTACTTTCTGCTTTGTGTAAATTCGTGTATGTCTCATGTGCCTCAACAATGGTGTAAGGGGTGTTTATATAGGAGGAAGAGGGGCTGTTGATCGCTTCCATAATGACCATTATTGGCCAAATAATGACCATTATGGAGGTAGTAAAGCCACCAAATAAATGGAGAAAATTGCCAACGGATTGGCCATTAGTGGAGGTGTAATTCAGCCAAAATAAATGGCGAAATTCTGATTTTCTGAAAAACTTCAGGGACCAAACTGTACATCTTGAAACTTCAGGGACCAAACTGTACATCTTGAAACTTCAGGGATCAAACTGCACATCTGAAAGAATTCTGGTCCAAACTGCACATCTGAAACTTCTGGGATCAAACTGTACTTCTGACAAAGTTTTACGGCCCAAAAGATAATATCGAAGGCCCACGGCCCGTGGACCGGAACCGGAGCCGAGGCCGACCGGACAGGCGGGCGCGGCGGCGCGCGTGTGGTCTTTTCCTTGAACCGAAGCACATCTAGGTCTCCCCTCCTTTAAACACATACGATACCCTTGGGGTCCCAAACCCCAAACACATTTCGAGTCTTATATACACAACAATGCTTGCTTCCTACCGATGAGGGAGAATTGAACACAACACCACACTTTCCATACTTCAAACACCTCACTTCGTGAACCAATATCTCTTTCATTTCTCAATGAAATTTGACGATTCTTGGCCCTACGGTTATCTACGTACTTAGTACATCATGCATGTGTGAAGAACCGGATTCTCCAACATACGTAACACTAGTGTTTAAGCCGTTAAAGTTGGTCGGTCGCAACTCCCGCCAAAGGCTAATTTCCAACAATCCCCTCTTGAAAGAGATTTTG
Source organism: Anisodus acutangulus (assembly GCA_029783415.1). NCBI lineage: Eukaryota > Viridiplantae > Streptophyta > Magnoliopsida > Solanales > Solanaceae > Anisodus > Anisodus acutangulus. Next base: position 15,440,928 of record CM056503.1, on the reverse strand, counting down.
GCGCACTCACATGGTGTCTTTTCATTTCCAGCAATATTTCAACGGATCGATGTTGCATAAGGAGAGGTAGCATCAGCTTTGAACCTTCCATAGTTGAATACCATCGGACTTACTTACTGCGCGGTGAACGTGATGTCTTGAACCGTCAGTGTTTAGTGTAAGCCAAGTCAATGGTACCAACACAACAAATTCCCTTACTCTCTTCTTCGTAATGTTTTGTCCGTTTTGGCCATGGACAACGTCTTGGATTCTTAAGTGCGTTCATTTTGAGGCGGCCCGTCCTCGCACTTAAATAGGTGGTCTCCTACAAGGTATCCTGCTATACCCCACTTCACAAGTGTTAGGAACCATTAAAAGTTTCCCAAAACCTATCCTCAACTGTTGAGGAGCATTACAGGTTTTGAAAACTTAACCTTTACCCACACTGCAGATAGCACTTAAAGTCTATCGCGGGAACGGCTTTGGATTTGGAGTTTCTTTTCAGAAATCACTATCCGAAGTGCTCATACTTCCACCGAAGCGATCAACTGAACCTTTACAACTTCGTTTTCCCATTGAACCAAATTACTGGGATCTCCAGTTCGTAAGGTTAGGTTACTGCATTGTATTAGTTCTTATATTTTGGGTTTTAAGCCCATTCCCAAACAGGCAAGCCATCGATCTTTGGGTAAGCCCTTTGTCAAAGCGGTCTCGCTATATTATCCTTAGACTTGATGTAATCAATGGATATTATACCCGTGGTGATCGGTTGCCTAACGGTCTTATGCCTCCGTCGAATATGACGAGACTTGCCGTTGTACATAGCATTCCGTGCCGCTTCCTAGAGCCGATCGTATCGCGGTGGATCATTACCGAAGATACGGGTTTGTTCCAACACGGAACATCCTCTAAGAAGTTATGAAGCCACTCGGCTTCTTCTCTGCTTTGTCTAAAGCGATAAACTCGATTCCATTGTGGATCGGGCGATGCAAGTTTGCTTAGAGGATTTCCAAGACACGGCCCACCACCAATTGTAAATACATACCCTTGGTGGACTTGGTGTTCTCTATATCAGGATATCCGGTTTGCATCACTGTACCCTCTAGTACAATTTGGATATCTCGAATAGTGTAACCCGTAATTTAACGTGTATTTCAGGTATTGTAATACCCGATTCAACGCCTTCCAGTGGTTATCACTCGGATTACGGGTGAACCTAGCCAACTTATTGACAGCGTAAGCAATATCAAGTCGGGTGCAGTTTGTTATATACATCAAACTACCGATCACCTGCGCATATCGCTCCTGGTATACAGGTGCACCAAGATTTTTATCAAGCTTTTGATTTGTATCCATTGGTGACTTTATCGGTGAACTGTCTAACATCTCAAACTTTCTCAAAACATCCTCGATGTAGTGAGACTGAGATAAGACCAGCCCGTCAGACGTCTTAGAGATCTTAATCCCTAAGATGACATCTGCGATACCCATATCCTTCATGTCGAAGCATTGTTTCAACATGTTCTTAGTCTCTAGGATTACCCTAGAATTTGCTCGTGATTAACATGTCGTCTACATACGGGCATATCATAACAAACGAGTCGAGTTACCTTCGTGTAAACACATTTATCACACTCATTAATGGCGAACCCCTTCGATAGTAGAGTACTATCAAATTTTTCGTGCCATTGCTTCGGGCTTGTTTCAGCCCGTGCGAGAGATTTGATAAGTCGGCGGACTTTCTTCTCTTGCCCTTGAACCACGTACCCTTCGGGTTGGTCCATATAGATTTCTTCTTCCAAATCGCCGTTTAGGAAGGCTGTCTTAACATCCATCTGGTGTATCTCAAGGTCACGCAAAGCTGCGATCGCAATAAATACCCGTATGGATGTCATTCGGGATACCGGGGAGTAGGTATCAAAGTAGTCAAAGCCTTCTGTCTGTCGATAGCCCTTGACTACCAACCTGGCCTTGTACTTGTCTATAGACCCATCTGCCTTGTATTTCCGTTTGAGTATCCACTTACACCCCAACGGTTTATTTCCCGGAGGAAGATCAACCAACTCCCAAGTATGGTTGTGCAGAATGGAGCTTATTTCACTCTCAATAGCTTCTTTCCAGAGCGGTGCTTCTGGAGTTGACAACGCCTTAGCAATTGTCCTTGGTTCATCATTAACCATATAAGCTACAAAGTCAGGACCAAAAGATTTATCCTTCCTGGCCCTTTTACTTCGCCTTAGATCCATCTCTGGAGTCTCCAAGTTCTGAGAATCTGGAACACTAGATTCCGGATGTTCAGCCACTTCGAGATTCGCTAGATCTGAACCATTCAGATCCGGCGATCAAGGACTCAGGTTCTTGAGAGCTTTGTGCATAACTTCGTTTGAGAGAGGTTATGTCTTTCTCCTTTCTAGGAAAGGTACTTTCAAAGAATAGAGCATTCCTTGATTCCATTATTGTACCCTGGTGGATATCTGGAATATCTGACTTATGCACTAAGAAGCGATAAGCACTACTGTTATTTGCATATCCAATGAATATGCAATCTACAGTCTTAGGCCCAATCTTGACCTGCTTTGGCTTGGGTACTTCAACCTTTGCCAGACAACCCCACACCTTAAAATATTTGTAGGTGGGTTTCTTTCCCTTCCATGATTCATATGGAGTTTTGTCCTTACCCTTATGTGGGACTCTGTTAAGAATCATATTAGCGGTAAGGACGGCTTCTCCCCACATGTTTTGGGGAAGACCGGAATTGATAAGCAAGGCATTCATCATTTCCTTTAATGTGCGGTTCTTACGTTCCGCCACACCGTTTGATTGAGGTGAGTATGGAGCCGTCGTTTGATGAATAATGCCTTCTTGGGCACAGTATTCCTCAAAAGGCGCTACATATTCTCCCCCTCTATCGCTACGAATGGATTTAACTCGTAGGCTAAGTTGATTCTCAACTTCTGCTTTGTAACGTCGAAACGCTTCAAAGGCTTCATCCTTACTTTTCAACAAGTAAAGGTAACAATACCTTGTGCTATCATCTATAAATGTCACAAAGTACTTGTTCCCCCCTCTAGTTTGTGCAAACTTCAAATCACATATATCTGTGTGAATAAGTTCTAGAGGAGCGGTATTCCTTTCGACGGATCGAAAAGGAAGCTTAGTAAGTTTTGCCTCTACGCACACCTCACACTTATGTTGAGGGTTTACGTCGAGAGGCGGCAACAACTCCATCTTTACCACCTTTGAATAGACTTGTAGTTAACGTGTCCTAATCTATGATGCCATAAATTAGAAGACTCAAGCAAATAAGAAGAAGGTTCAACTTTATTTCCTTGATGCAATACAGACATGGCATTCACTTTGAAGAGGCCTTCACAGACGAAGCCCCTCCCCACAAATGTGCCATTTTTAGTGAGTACAAATTTATTTGATTCAAACACTAGCCTAAAACCGCATTAACCAATAAAGGTCCGAAACTAGATTTCTTCTAATCTACGGGACGTGCATCACTTCGCTTCAGAGTGAGTTCCTTGCGGGAAGTCATCTTTAGGACCACCTTTCCAACCCCTAGCACGTCCGAAGAAGCGTTGTTGCCCATGAACAGCTTCTTGTCGGAGAGCGGAGTGTACGTGGAGAAGGCATCTTTGTTGGAACAGATGTGTCTTGTTGGAGCTGGGTCCACCCACCACTGCATTGGATTCTCCACCCAGTTGGCTTCTAGCACCCCGGCCGAGAGATCCTCACTCATGTCATCCAGGAGCGTGTCCTTCGCGACGTTAGCTTGAGCCTTGCCTTTCGACTTGGCTTTCTGTTGTTGCTCAGTCTTGAGCTTGCGGCATTCCTTGATCCTGTGACCAGGTTTCCCACAGTGATGACAGTTACCTCTGAACGTCTCCGATGCGGGGGCTTTGCCGTCTTTGTGGAACTTCCGCTTGTTGCTTGTTTTCCCTTTGGCCTCAGCCAGATTCGCCTTTGCCTCGAGAATGTTGTCTACCGCTTTGGCAAGGTCTTCTTATTATCTTCCTGAATTTGCGGTTTGATAACAAGCTCTTCAAAGGTCATCTCCTTTGTCTTGAGTTTCAAGTAACTCATAAACTCATTCCATGAAGGAGGTAACTTTTCAATCGATGATGCAACCAAAAGCGCTCGTTTGGCTTTAGTCCTTCCAAATCCAGGTGATGTAAAATCATTTGGAATTCTGGACTTGGGACATCAACGTCTTGCTGTCCACCATTTGGAATTTTAGAAATTTCCCAACGATGAACTTCTTAGTACCCGCATCTTGTGCGTTGTACTTCTTTGCGATTTTCCCACGACTCTTTGGTGGTGCCAGCGGTAGAATATACCGTGTAGAGAGGGTCTGCCAAGCGGTTCAATATATAGTTCTTGCACATGAAATCGCTTATGATTCCACGCATCACGAACCATCTTCATGCCGTTAACGACATGGATACCAAGGCCCTTCACCGTTTCGGCAGCGAAGAGTCCATTTCATCTCAAGCTTGTGGAGGATCTTCGTAAGGAACCGGGCCATGCCCATAATCATAAGTAGAAAAGCATCTTTGTCGCCATCTTTTAAATTACGATCCCATGAACTTTTCAGGCGATCATGGTGGTGTGAAGAAGAGGGGAGCTCCAGCGGTCGGGAAAGCGACATTGTTCGCCTTGAGCAGTGGTAGCGGCAGCGGCTGATGAAAGCGGCGGGGTTCTTGCCTTGGCGATGGCGGCGATGGGGAAAGCGACAACGTTGCCGAGAGGCGGCAGCGATAGCAAAGAACATCGGTCATATTTCCAGCCATGTTATTGCAGTTACCGTAAGCAAAATATTGTCTTAAGTTGTTGGGTTTTTACAAGGATTGCAAGAAACGGAAATTACAAGTAACTGCTTAAGTAAGAATTGAAATTACAATTCAACTAGAAAGCTGGAAATTACAATATAACAATGAAACCAAAATTACAATTTTTGTTGAACAAGAAGACCGGAAACTGCTTTGATTTTGCTGAGTCGAGTGTGGCACTCTGTCCTTAAGACAATATTGCCCCGTATGTATCCTTTATACGTTCCGGACAATTCGTCTCCCAAGATAAAACAGCAATGGAACTATTGAGCAAAGGAAACTCAAAAGCTACCGTGAAGAATATTGAATAACGAAATGATGCTTGGAAGATTAGGAAGAAACTGCTTTGCTTTACTTTCTGCTTTGTGTAAATTCGTGTATGTCTCATGTGCCTCAACAATGGTGTAAGGGGTGTTTATATAGGAGGAAGAGGGGCTGTTGGACTGCCTCCATAACAGCCATTATTGGCCAAATAATGACCATTATGGAGGTAGTAAAGCCACCAAATAAATGGAGAAAATTGCCAACGGATTGGCCATTAGTGGAGGTGTAATTCAGCCAAAATAAATGGCTGAATTGAGTCTTTGAAACGTTTACATTACGGACCGTCGAAATTGCGATTTTACGAAAAACTTGAGGACCAAACTGTACATCTTGAAACTTCAGGGATCAAATCGCACATCTGAAAGAATTACGGTCCAAGCGCACATCTGAAACTTCGGGATCAAACTGTACTTGACAAAGTTTTCGGCCCAAAAGATAATATCGAAGGCCCACGACCCGAGGACCGAGGACAGGACCCGAGGACCCGAGGACAGGGACCCGAGGACCGAGGACCCGAGGACCCGAGGACCCGAGGACCCGAGGACTGAGGACCCGAGGACCGAGGACCCGAGGACCGGACCGGACCGGGCAGGCCGAGCCGGACCGGACGGGCGGCGGCGGCGGCGGCGTGTGGTCTTTCCTTGAACAAAGCACATCTAGGTCCTCCCTCCTTTAAACACATGGGATACCCTTGGGGTCCCAAACCCCAAACACATTTCGAGTCTTATATACACAACAATTCTTTCTTCCTCTACCGATGAGGGAGAATTGAACACAACACCACACTTTCCATGCTTCAAACACCTCACTTCGTGAACCAATATCTCTTTCATTTCTCAATGAAATTTGACGATTCTTGGCCCTACGGTTATCTACGTACTTAGTACATCATGCATGTGTGAAGAACCGGATTCTCCAACATACGTAACACTAGTGTTTAAGCCGTTAAAGTTGGTCGGTCGCAACTCCCGCCAAAGGCTAATTTCCAACACTAACTTCATCTCAACTAATCATTACACAATTAATACATGGAATTAATTTTCTCAATACCAGTTGGAGGTGAGAATTTCACAGATAACTTGTCTAAGATAGTAGTATGCTTAATCCCAGTAAGAGATTTAGTCAAGATGTCTGCAAACAGATAGGAGGTAGTAATGTGATGCAAAGCAATTAGTACTCCCTGTAACTTGTCTCTCACAAAGTGGCAATTCACCTCTATGCGTTTGGTGTGTTCATGGAAAATTGGATTCCTTGCAATGTGAAGAGCTGATTGACTATCACAGTAGACATCAATAAGAGAAGAGCAAGGGATAGTCAATTCTGAGAACAATTTGCTCAACCAAACCAACTCACTAACAACTTTCCTTAAGGACCTGTATTTGCAACAGTGCAAGGAATGCCATGAACATTTGCAACAGTGCTTTTGCCCTTATTGAACCTGTTAATTGACTGTTGCCTTAGTATTGAGATTGGACATGGTAAGGTTGTTGGTTTTGACTCTGAGAGTAACTGCCACTATTGTAGTTGTTGGAATAGGTGTTATTTTTGGTGTATCCATGGAGTGTATAGCATTTATTCTTAGCATGACATGTTCTCTTGCAATGCTCAAAAAAAGATCTATCATTGTTAGAACTTCCTGCATAGTTATTTTCAGAATAGTTTGTTCTAAAGCTTCTATTACCAGATGAACTTAGATAAGTGTTCCTAGCATTAGATGAATTCACATGAAGTGAGGTATATTCCATTATCATACAGTTGTTTGATTTGAACACTCTTTGTTTCTCCTCTTGGATCACTATAGAAAATGCATATGCTATAGATGGCAATGGATTCAGCATCAGTATGCTACCTCTTCTGTTCTGCTCAGCTTTATGCATATTCTCTTTGGCTCCACCATTGCATTGGCAACTACACTGTGTTTTGACAGACAAAGTACTCAATTCTTCCCAAAGTTTCTTCATTTTCATATAGTAAGTAGTGATATCTAAGGATCCTTAAGTCAAATCGTTTATTTCTTTTTGTACTTCATGTTGGATATGTAAAGCAGTACGGAAAGTAAATAAATATTACAAGTGTTCGAAAGGATAAACAAACAAGCCAATATTCAGAACTGCCGCAAGCTTGTTGAGTCTTGAATCTTGATAACCCTGAAATCAAGAAACACTAAATCTGGATTGTTACAACTGTGGTTGAGTCGAGAGATGACTCTTTGTCTTAAAGACAAGATTGCCCCGTATATATGTTTTTACGTTAACGAGCAATAGTCTCCCAAGATAAAACAACAACTAATCAACACTACAAAGCAAATAGGTTGATTCTGACGAAGAAAACAAACACGAAACGACTTGCTGAATAATGGAAAATGAAGGAAGAGTTTTCTATTTTTGTCCAATGTTTCTGCTCACGTTTTGGACAAAATTTCTGTGTAGTAGTCTCCACAATGTTTATAGTCAAGTAATTGCCATTAGTGAGGATTAAATCAGCCAAGTAATGCAACATAAAGGATCTTTTAGGGAGAAGTGCACCCAAACGGCAAGCAGAAACGTCGTTCCCAATTTCATCTTTCCAGAAACTCCAGGGATCAAACTATAAATATTAAACAATTTAGGGGTCCAAAGAGATAATATCAAATGAAGCCGACCCACGACCCCGGACCGGACGGCACGGGTGGGCGGCGGCGACACGCGTGTGGGCTTAGCCTCGAACCCAAGCACATCTAGGTCCTGCCTCCTTCAAACACATGGGTTACCCCTTGGGGTCCCAAACCCTTAGCCAATTTTGAGACTTATAAAGAGAATAATTCTTTCTTTTCCCACCGATGTGGTAGATTTGTCCCACACCATATTTCCATGCCTCAAACAGCTTATTTCGTGGACTAATATCTCTTTCATTTCTTAACAAAATTTGATGATCCTTGGCCCTACGGCCATCTACTCACTTAGTAGATTATGCACGTGTGAAGAGACAAAGCCTCCAACATGCGGAACCCTAGTATTTAAGTCATTAAATATGGGTGGACGCACCTCCCTACCAAAGGCAAATTTCCAACACTTCATACAGTTTTGCTCTGTTGGTTTGATCATAACAATCTTCCAATTCTCTCCATAACTCCCTTGCATTGGTGACATATTCAACACTGTCAGCGATCTCCTTAGATAAGGAATTCAGAATCCAAGCTGTCACAATATCATCACACCTCTACCATTGGCGAAATTGAGGTGTTCCTTATTAGGTTTCTTACACTCTCCAGTTATGAATCCTACCTTATTTTTCACAGATAAGACTCGCAATACACTCTTTCTCCATGATCGATATCCAGAACCATCGAAAGGAATCGGCAGCAAAGTCATATCGGGATTATCATATGAATACATGTAAAAAGAGCTATCCGAATCAGTTGTGAACTGATTCATGTCAACTGTACCCATATTTGGGGTTGATTGATCTTCCTGACCATTTGCCATTGAAATTATCGAATTGAATTGAACTGAGAAACAACTTTAAGATGAAATACACTTGATTTTTATTTTCACAAGACCTAATTGTGATCGGAGAAAAGAAAATCACACATGCAAAGAGAAATAACAGTCTGATAAACAAGAGAACAAATAAAGGATCGATCGCTTACGATTGATTCAAGGTGAATCGAGATGTGGATCGTGCGGAAAATCGTCCTCGCTCTGATACCATATCGAGATATAAGATTAGTAAGATCAACAACACTCCATAGAAGGAGAGAAATCTGATATTGAAGCTCGTGAATAAGAAGAGTGTAAAAGTGAAATGAACTGATTGAGTATATTGCTCGTATATCATGTGTGTATATATAAAGAGAGGTCAACTATTAATGAGTTGGATTAAAACTAACTAACCGACCCTAAGCACTCCTAACTATCTGACAATGACAGCTAACAAATATCCTAACAATTGATCAAATTTCGAGATGGTATTGTTTCTTCCAAATCCTATGCAGCGGCAGATGTAGAGTATATGGATTCACCGGAACCCAATAGTTTTGCGTAACCTTATATTTCTATAATTAAAAATTCATAAATATATATATAAATATGAGACCGTGAACCCAATTATTATTGTATATTAATTGAAGATTACTAGAGAAATTAATAAACATTAAATTTTGGCCCGCCTCTGATCCTTCTATTCCCTCCAGGCTTGAGACAGTATGTAAGAATTGGGTAAGTTTTATTATAAGAATTGATTGTATTCTCTTATCGCATAATGGTCACATGAACTTAGGACACCAAAAGAGACTTACTTTTTAAGCAAGATGATGTTTCAATGTTTTTAATTCTCTCATTGAACTCGATTACTTGCAACTTTTAAAAGGTTGAGCACTATCTTATAATCCAGATCTTGTGCCTTTGGAATAAAAAGGATAATAGAATAAGTTCCCAAATTCTTTCTTTTTGCTGGATAAGGGGCTAATTAGTACAAGTTTGGTGTTCAAATGGTGATTTACAAGAATGTCTTGGAGGTGGATGGTCTTAAATTTTTTACCCCGTTTGATCGATACTTTTAAGCTTAAAACTTGTGATGATTGACTTTAAAGGTTTATCATGAGGTAAGCGGGGATTAAAAGTTCAAAATCATCCATTTTAAAATTGTTAGGTGTCATTTCCTTGCGAAGTAAAGGTTTCCATTTGCAATGTAGCCCCATCCTAGCTAACAAAATAAAAAGGGAAATAAAATAAGCATGTTAGTGCGCCTAATCCTCTTTTATTTTTAAGTGGTTATTTAATGGAGTATATAAACATTACGAAATCCTTTTGAATTTTAGAGACTTGGAGATTCCCTTGAAACGGAGAAAGGTAGGGGTGTTCACGGTTTAGTTAGAAACCGATTCAAACTGCAAATCAAATCAAATCGATCAAATAAGTCGATAGTTGTTTAGGTTTGGTTTGATTTTAAATTTTTTAAATTGATAATATTTGGTTAATTTTGGTTTTATTAAAAACAAACCGAAGAAAAAATCGAACTGAACCGACAAATCATATACACAATTTTTATAATTATATATATAAGATATATTGATTTTTATGAGCCTTTTTGAATATTTTTTTTACTTTTTTTATTAAATTTTCTTTATCTCTAATAGGCTAATGAACTTTATATCTTATGTTCATTTCTAACTAAAAAAGATTCATGAAATCCAATCTCATTAATTCAAAGAAATATCTATGAGATTTACCTAAAATGATTGTGTTTCATATAAATTTTATTCACTTGATTAAAGCTTATAGATCGTAAAATATTTTCTCCATAATCCAAAAAAAATATAACTCCTACAATAAAAAAAATTATAAGTTGAAAAAGAATAAAAAAAATCTTTATGAAAGAGAGAAATACCAGTTTCTTAAAAGCAGATTTGGAATTCAATAAAGCAAATCTGAACCCTCTTACGAGGTAGTGTCCGCTGATTTGGAATTCAATAAAGCGAAGATAGAACGAATCAGAACATAGGAAATTGCCTTTAGAAGGCCATATACTACATTTCATTTATAAAGCATACAGAGAAATAAAGGTGGTTTGACATATCAAAACATAGCAGCAACTTCAGTTTTGATGAGTAGTTGGGTGTGAGTCGAGCATTCAAAAGCTTAAAACCACAGTCTCAATATTTAATTTTCTTATACCCTCTTTGACAGTTGAAAGAATCAACCATAACGGAGTTACAGTATAGGTATAAAAGTTAAGAATCAACCATTCGCATGCATTTTGGGTGTTAGTACTGGTTCATTCATTTCATATTTCTTGACTTTCCCCTTTGTTATAACGAAAAATTGTGTATAAAATCAACTGCACTGCTCCTAATAAAGTTCCAACAGCATTTGGTACCTGTAAAACAAACACTTTTCTGAGATTTGTCTTTTAAACTCAAATCTTTTATTCCTTTAGTTGGTTGGTACCGACAAAGTATCATGATACTCTGAAAGTTTTACAAAAATTCTAGTCACGAAATAACCAATGCTGAATAACTCAAATAAAAGGGTCCTTTCCAAGCAGGGCGAAGATTAACCATGAGGTACTGCAGACAAGAAGAATGGCATGTAATGTACTCCACACTTTTAGATTTGATCACCAGCCTCTATCAAGTGAGAAAAGGAACAAAAATAAAACATAGAAGAGTATTTCGTTTTACTGCATATACAAGCTTTACTTCTTGACCCACGTAATGATTTTATTAATGGATTATCATCTTAGCGTTAAATATGTAAAACTGCAAAAGAGGATTCCAAGATTGAAGTATACATTTATTTTTTCAAGGATGCTTGTTAGGAGTTGGGAGTACCACTGAGAAACGCCCTCTTGAAGGGGGGATTTGTGGGAAATTTTCTCAGTTATCATTTAGGCCATAGTTTGTCTCCACTTAATGGGATTTTAAAGTGCATTTGTTTTTGTTAGAAGATATATTCTTAGGATTATTATTTATTATTGTATTTAAATGATAATTACTATAGAATATTCTAGATAGCTAGTCATTAGTATAAAATCACATTTGTATGGAAAGAATAGGATAAATGAAGAGAAGATTAAGGCTACCAATCTTCTACCATATTTGTATATATTCTTATCATTTGTAAATGGCAAAGATGAGGAAAATATTCTACTTACCCTAGAATTCTTACATGGTATCAAAGAGCTTAAGGAAAAGATCCTAATTGTTTCTCTCTACCATTTTTCGGCTCTTCTTCTCCTCCATTCCAACACTTGGCCGAAAGAAAGAAACAAAAATATACTAGGTTTACCCATCTTCATCTACTAAGTTGTATTTTTTTTTCTCCATTAATCATCCAACCAAATATACTAATGTCCGACTCCAAATCATCCTTCCACCCAGCCCTAGCGGTTTCAAACATCAAAACGCATGTTTCCATCACCTTAGAGATGGAAAATGTTCACTATGCAACATGGGCGGAACTTTTCAAAATTTGTTGCCGCTCTCACCGGGTTCTTCGCCATATCAATCCCCCGGAAAAAGGAAAAGAAAAGATATTAACTACGGACACGGACAAAGAATTGTAGGACACACTAGATGCCACTGTTCTAGATTGGATCTATGCAACAATTTCTACGGATTTTTCATACGATAATGGAGTTGGATTCTAAAGCGGTTGATGCTTGGAACCGCTTGCGAGATATTTTTTATGATAATCAAAATTCTCGCGCCGTTACATTGGAACAAGAATTCTCCACAATTGACATGGAGGATTTTCCAAACGCGTCAGCTTATTGCCAACGCCTAAAAGTGCTAGCCGATCAATTGAGGAACGTCGGTGCCCCGGTCACCAACAATCGCTTGGTTCTTCAACTTGTCACCGGACTTACGGAGGCATATAGTGGGGTTGGAACACTAATACGGCAAAGCAACCCTCTTCCTTTATTTTATCAAGCACGCTCCATGCTCATCCTCGAAGAACAAGGTTTTTTCAAAAAGGCCGCCACCGTCAACAATTCCGTCATGCTTGCCACCTCGACAAATGAAGGTAATGATAATTTTAATCAAAATAATCGAGGACAAAAATGGCGTAATGAAAATAAAAATAAAGGTGGATATCGCGGTAACAATAATAAAAATGGGGGCCACCGGAATTCCGACGGCACCGGAAATTCCGGCGGCAGGAGCAGCGGTGACAACCGGTCCGGCCGGCAGCTCTGGCAGGGGCAGACTGGGCCTGGAATTTGGGCCTAGCAGCAGCCACACTGGGCAGCCCCACCAGCGAACTGGGCCAGGCTACCCAAAGGGCCCAAAGATGGCCATTTTAGTTTAGCAGCCCCACCAGCGAATTGGGCCAGGCCAGGCCAGCGGCCCAACATTGGCCATTTTTCATTCGAGGGGCAGCAAAACAGAACTAGGCCAAGTAATTTTCAGCAGGCCCACTTCACTCAACAGGCAGGGAGCAGTTTGGCCCAACCACAGTTCAGCCCAACCAGCGAATTTGGACATCAATCCACCGACATTGAGTCAGCGATGCATACGATAGGATTAAATCCACCGGATGACAATTGGTATATGGACTCTGGGGCCACGTGTCATATGACGTCCTCCCAAGGTAATCTTTCGTCCTATATTATCTTGAGCAAACCAAATGGTATTATTGTCGGAAATGGTCATTCAATTCCTATTAAAGGTTACGGCTCCACCAAATTGTCACCACCAAACCCTCCACTAGCCTTAAAAAATGTACTTCATGCCCCACATTTAGTAAAAACTTGGTGTCTGTTAGAAAGTTTACTACTGATAACTGGGTATCAGTAAACTTTGACCCTTTTGGATTTTCCGTAAATGACTTTCAGACAGGGACGCCGCTAATGAGATGTGATAGCCAGGGGGAGCTCTATCCAGTCACTTCACTTTTCCACCGGGCCAAGACACCTTTTACATTTGTTGTGTTTAATTCTAATTTATGGCATAAGTGTTTGGGACATCCGGGAGAGTCTGTTTTGACTCTCTTAAACGCAATAATTTTATTTCATGTACAAGGACTTTTCATAAGTGTCAATCATGCCCATTGGGTAAGCATATTCAACTGTCATTTGTTTCTTCTGATTCATGCACTCTTATGCCATTTGATACTATCCATTGCGATCTTTGGACATCCTTTATTTTGAGCTCTTCGGGGCATAGGTATTACTTGCTCATTTTAGATGATTTCTCTAATTATCTTTGGGCATTCCCTTTATCGAAAAAATCACAAGATTTTTCCACATTCTTGATTTTTAGAGCATTCATCCAAAAACAATTTGAAAGGGATATCAAAAACATCTAATATGATAATGGGAGGAAATTTAATAATAAGCATTTTTGGGATTTTTGTAAAATAAATGGTTTAAATTTTCGTTTTTCATGTCTCCACACCTCTTCACAAAATGGGAAGGCCGAACGCAAAATACGAACCATCAATAATATTGTTAGAACATCCCTTGTTCATGCTTCCATACCCCCCTTGTTCATGCTTCCATACCCCCTTGTTTTGGCATCATGCACTTCAAGTGGCCACATATTTGTTGAATATTCTACCAAACAAAAATTTGTCCCATCAAAGGCCACTTAAAGTCCTATACCTCCGAGATCCATCATACTCTCACTTGCGGTTTTTTGGATGTTTGTGTTACCCCTTATTCCCCTCCACCACCATCAATAAACTCCAGCCACGGTCTACTCCATGTATTTTTTTGGGTTATCCTTCACATCATAGAGGTTACAAATGCTATGATTTATCCTCTCATAGGATGTTCATTAGTCGTCATGTCCTATTTGATGAAACAACTTTCCCGTTTAACAATATTCACGAGCCTAGACCAACCACTTATGAATTTTTGGATGATGAAAGAGTGCCACTTTTAACACAAGCAAAGGCCACGGTTACACAACCCGTGGCCCAACGATCATTGGCCCAACCCTCTGGTGATCAGTTTCGGCCGACTTGACCCTTAACATCAAGCCCCAATTTACAACACTTAGCCTCCGCACCAAGGGCCAATGACGTCCAGTCCACGGGCCCAATACCCGCCTCCCGACACTCCCGAAATGAGGCCCAGGCTAGTGGTGTCCAGTCCACTGGCCCACCCCCTGTTTTGCTCTCTGACCCGCCACCCAGTGTAAGTCGCCCAGTCACCCGAAGTCAATATGGTATTGTAAAACCCAATGTGAAATATAGCTTACACACTCAAGTCACTAAATCGTCATTATCCCGTAACCCTGTGTCTGCCCTACGTGACCCAAATTGGAAAATGGCCACGGATGATGAATACAATGCTCTTATTAAAAATAGGACGTGGGAGTTAGTACCTCGTCCATCTAATGCTAACATTATTCGGTCTATGTGGTTTTTCAGTCACAAAGAAAAAACTGATGGCAGTTTTGAGCGGCATAAAGCTCGTCTTGTAGGTGATGGCAAGACACAACAGGTTGACGTGGACTGTGGGGAGACATTTAGCTCAGTGGTGAAACCAGCTACTATAAGGACGGTACTCAGTCTGGCCCTCTCCAAATGATGGTCACTTCGTCAGTTAGATGTCAAGAATATTTTTCTTCATGGTCATCTCCATGAAACAATTTATATGCACCAACCTTTGGGCTACAGGGACTCCAGATTTCCAGATCATGTGTGCTTACTCAAAAAATCCTTATACGGATTAAAGCAGGCACCTCGGGCTTGGTATCAAAAGTTTGCAGAATTTGTAATCAAAAGTTTGCAGAATTTGTATTCAAAATGGGTTTTTCCCACAGCCGGTCGGATAATTCTTTATTCATTTACCGTCAGGGTACTCATACTGCTTATCTACTTTTATATGTGGATGATATTATACCAACCACCTCATCCGATGATCTTCGGAAGTCTATCATGTCATAGCTTAGTTCGGAGTTTGCTATGAAGGATCTTGGACCATTATTTTCTCTGGATTGTTGTGACCCATCATTCTGGTGGTTTGTTCTTATCACAAATGAAATATGTTGCAGAGATTGTGTAGCGGGCTGGAATGTCTTCCTGCAAACCGTCAGCTACTTCGGTGGACATTAAATCTAAGCTAAGTGTTGTATCTAGCAAGCCATTTGCAGATCCCACACTCTATAGGAACTTGGCTGGGGCACTTCAATATTTGACATTTACCAGGCCGGATATCTCATATGCTGTGCAGCATGTCTGTCTCTTTATGCACAACCCTATGGAAGATCATATGCATGCCCTCAAACGTATCGTGCGATATGTCAAGGGCACACTGGAATTTGGCTTACACTTATATTCCTCCCCGGCATCCAAATTGGTCTCCTATACCGATGCAGATTGGACAGGCTGTCCAGATACTCGTCACGTCCGGATATTGTGTATTTTTGGGCGATAATCTAATTTCCTGGTCCTCCAAACGACAACCTACAGTCTCTCGATCCAGCGCTGAGGCAGAATATCAGGTTGTGGCAAATGTCGTATCTGAATCCTGCTGGATTCAGAACCTATTGCTTGAGCTTCATTACCCAATGTCCAAGGCCACACTAGTCTACTGTGATAACATCAGTGCGATTTATCTCTCGGAAAATCCAGTCAACAATCAGCGCACAAAGCATATAGAGTTGGATATTCATTTTGTTCGTGAAAGTGTTGCTCGCGGACAAGTTCGAGTGTTACATGTTCCGACACGTCATCAGATAGCGGATATCTTCACTAAAGGGCTTCCGATGATTTTATTTGAAGACTTTCGGGACAGTCTCAGCATCCGTCGTCCTCCCGCTTCGACTGAGGGGAAGTGTTAGAAGATATATTCTTAGGATTATTATTTATTATTGTATTTAAATGATAATTATTATAGAATATTCTAGATAGCTAGTCATTAGTATAGAATCACATTTGTATGGAAAGAATAGGATAAATGAGGAGAAGATTAAGGCTACTAATCTTCTACCATATTTGTATATATTCTTATCATTTGTAAATGACAAAGATAAGGAAAATATTCTACTTACCCTAGAATTCTTACCGTTTTCTCTCTTTTTCTTTTATAATCACTTATTTGCCCCGAATTTGTATAGATGACAGATTATGTGCGAAATCATAAAATTGTTAAGATGATGTTCACTTAAAAGTTTTTTGTAGCACTATTCAATCCATTACTACCGCACAGCAACCACCACTAGCCTCCACTACACATCCACCACAACTACCACCGTCAACCATTTCAACTGCTAGCCAGCACCACCATTACACAGCCGCCGCCACTAACCACCTCCATCTCGACCCACCACCACCAGCGCAAGCACTTCCACCGCCAACCGCCTCCTCAAAACTACCACCTCTCAAACACCAACCAGTCAACCACCATTGATGATCACCTCTACCAAACACAATCACCACTAGGCACCACATTTGAACCATCAATATTGACCACCAATACTGACAACTAGCACTGCAACGAGCTCTTAGAGTGTGCTTAATCAAACAATCAGTTTTGATAATACCATGTAATTAAATTAAGATTCTATCTACTATTTTGTGAATATAATATTTACTTGTTATTTTATTTAAATTTTATATTTATAATTTTAAAATAAAAATAATTACACACACTCAGACATTGAGGAATAAACAATCTTAAATATCTAGTGTTCATATGAAGAGATAATTTCCTAATAATTGGATATGTATTCAGACTCAAACAATCTTCACAGATAAACAAACGGGGCTTATCCCACTGGAAAGATATGTGAATAAAATCAGTGATTTACTTACCATGATAAATTGACTGATATATCTAATAAATTAGCCAACGTATAGAAAAAGATGAATAAAATGCCTAAATTGGCAAACACATAAAAATAGATTATAGACGAACATACCTTTTGTAATTTGTCCATAACAATGACAAATCCATTCAATAAATATACCAACCTACATCTAAAGGTAAATGAAATGCCTAATCTAGATTTTAAAAAAAGATTATATATATCATAAAGGATGACAAAGTAAAAGAATTCTTATTTCTAGTACCTATTGAGTATACTAAAAATTGAATCAGCTAGTTACTTTACTAAACAAGAGGAAGATTGAAAAACTTACAATTACAGAGAGAGGAGAACCATACATCAAAATACAAGAAATTGCAAAAGCAAAGCCACAAAGGAGCTTCCTTTTATTGCCATGAAATGCCAACATGGAAACCAAGTCCAAGCATGACAAGATGGAAAGGATCCGCAGATTTTGGCCTTCTCTTTCTTGGGGGCAAATATGAGGAAAATCAATACATAGATTGCCTCCAGGCCAACACCTATGGAACTGATGATAGTTACCAGCAGGTTGTCTGGCGACACAAAAGTTAAACTGTACCTGTTTTCATTCACCAAAGTTCGATTCCTAAATTGAACTCATATTTATTTTAAGAAGACTAAGATACTATTATGTTTGGACTTTAAATATATACACTGACAGTTATAAGTTCTTTACACTATTAGTGTAGTTTAATATGTGATAGCATGTTAGTTACCATTTTTACTTCTGTGTAAATATTTTACATTGTCACTAACAGAAACTAAACTCACTGGAAATTTTTTGAGTTAAAAAATATACCATTTAGTTGCACCCACCTTCTCTATGGGTGTGTTTGGTATAGTGAACGGTCGGTCAAAATGATTTGGAAAATGTTTTTTCTAAAAAAATAAATTCCTTAAGTGACATTCCACACTAAATGTATCCCACCACCCTCAAACACCCCATCCCCAATACCCCAACCAACCCACCCCGCCCCCCAAGACCCCACCCTTCCCACCATCGCTACCCTACCCCACCTCACCGCCTTCATCCCCATCCTTGCTATCCACCCCTACCTCCCCCGCCCCCTCTCCTCACCACACACCGTGACCCCATATTGTTTGTCTAAATTATGTATAAATACTCTTGAAACAATAGCTTTACTTACCGGATACCAGAAATAAATAGGAACAACTTTTTCCTTCATAACACAACACCCTATATGTAGTTTCGGTTTCGAGTCCCTATTTGACTAGTGACAAGAAAAAAAAAACTTTCATTAGTATATGGATTGAAATAGAAAAAGGTTCTTTTTTTGCTTTGAACCAAAGATGCTAAATGGGGGAAGAAAACAATGAAAGCACCACTAGACTATAGCTTTGGCGGCGAAAATTGGATATTTATTTTTCCCTAACGTAACTTTGCCGCTTCAGAAGATTAAACTCCCCTGGCCAAGGCTCTGACCTAATGAGGTCAATTATTCGAACATAAAATTATTTTAACTAAGTTTAATAGGAGAAAGACTAAGGAAGGTAGAAAAAACAGATGGTTTTCTAGTTACAATAAGGCTAATCGAAGAAACTTACCAAGCTGAGAGCAAGCAGTTGAGCAGAGCTATGCTAGAGAACTGTTCTGTTGATCTCTTCCTAATAATCCTTTTGAATGTATTCCTGTATGTAGTGTCAAAATCTGATGATTAAAGTTTTCTATTAGTTTTGATGAGAAGAATAAACCAAAAAAGAACACACACACAAACGTAACAAAATAACAAAAAATTTCAATAAGGCTTACATGGGTGCCATGAAGAGCAATAAACCAAAAACATCTCCTATTCCAGGAAGATAAAAACAAGAAAGGGTTATAATAGGAGTAACCAACATTAAGAGAAAACTAAGACTTTTAACAAGAATTAAGATGCATGGACCTAAAATTCCAAAAGCAGTGCGGAGAATTATGATGTCTCTCATGGAAGAGATGCTTTTTTCAAGCTAGAATACTGGAAATGTCCCAGAGGAAGTAAGCATATGGTGCAGGCCAGCAAATGATTTTTGAGTATATGTCTAATATAGAGCTAAAAAGGTTCTTTTGCTATTGAAAGAATAACTAGCTTTTGTTTGCTTGTTGAGCAATAGTAAACTAGTAATAGCACTCATGAAAACATATATTCTTGAAATTCTCAATCTTTTCTTAAGCTTATGCTTATGTAGAATCTTAGGATTAACTACCGATAAAACTGAAAAATTTATCTAGTACGCAATACCATGGGATTTACAGTCCCTGATACCAGTTTATTGGTTCAAACCTTATTTGACCTTAAATCTGTAACAACACTCATCTATAGCAAGTTATCAACCAACTCCTGTAAAATCCTCAATACCCATATCAGTTAGGATTCATAAACTCCACAAATCTTGCTTGCAAATTCAAAATTCTCAGAATCTTATATCATAAATCAAGCACTAACTCATGATCTATATATAATTCAGCCATAATGTTAATCCATCAGGAACTCAAGCTCTAATCATGAGTCTTATATATGTTTAATTTTACAAGTCATTCCAAAGTAGGTGAGTCCAATTGCAACTTTGAGTGAAACCCAAGCCAAGGGACTACAGGGGCTCAGTCCACCCAAGATTTACTCAAGTTATTCTTTAATTTTGTTGTCCATGGATAGCAAGGATCGAAGAGTGTGAAATATAAGTGGATCAGGTATTACAATAATAATCATCTAAGAATTAACTGAAACAGTATTTATAATGTATCAGCAATTGTATTTTTCTACAGGTGGGTGAATAGTTAATGCAGTAGTCTAACTAAACTAAACAATGACTCTTAAAGATAAGCACAAACTAAACCAACTACTGCTGGGTAACGTACTGATACTAATATATTGCTGCTGTTCCAATATATAATCCCTGTCAAAGTCTCACCTCATTTTGCTCCTTCAATATCTTTGGATTCAGAGAACATGTAAGAAAGTATAAAGAAAGGGGATTAATTGAAGGATGATATTTATTCTCAGCAAAAGCATAAGTACAGAAAACTGTTTTATTGAAACTTCTTCATCACGACCAAAAAGCAAAGCATCTGCATTGAGATGTTTTAATTAAGAACAAAGGAAAATCTTTACATTCAAAATCATCTTTAACCACATTAATGTTTTGAAAAGCATTAGTGGTTCTTGAAAAGACAATGCAAGTTTTAAATTCTGTCATGGCTTACGAATATAGTTGAAAAGATCACCTCCACCATTGCCACCCTTGTCTCGCAATCATAGTTAAACAAATCAGCACAGGTTCAAATAAATCTTTTAATCTCGTCTTAAATATTTATTTATTTTTATATTTTTGATATCTTTAAAGACAACATTTTCATGATTTTAAATAAATCGGTCAATTTTCACTTGACTTTATAGTCATATTAGCTATTAAAACTTAGCATAGAAAAGAATCCAACGTTAGATACTGGGTTCAATATACAGGATTATTAAAATCTAACCACTAGCAGCTGAGAGCTTAGAAATGTAAGGTAAGGCTGAGAGTTAGGAAGCAGACATCTGATTCACCTGATCTCCGATCTTTTTGACTCCTCGTGCAGCTTCATCGAGATTAGGAAGTTTTGTTGAGAACAAAAGTACAAGCTTAGCATCAGTTCTTTGATCCTCCAGACCTTCCATGATCCTTGAGGCTCATCCTAGTTTCCTCTCGTCAATTCCACGCCTCATTCTGGTTGGAATGCATATCTTCCTGACTTTCTAGGTTTCACTCATGAAAGACAATGATACATCAGTACGTACACTAGCTTGCCGAAAAATTGGAATCTACTCCAACACTCAAGTAAGGATATTGAAAGATAGCTGAAGCAACATAAAAAGGAAAATAAGAATAAAAAGGCAATAATAATAATCTCAAAAGGCACGCATGTGATGCCAATTATGGACAATAAGACCATTTGTGAGGAGGAGACTCTACATGTGATATAACCAAGTGACATCCATGGATAGGATTTGTCTAGTGGAGGCTCGTTCTAGCCACACTCAATAAATACTACTCATTCCTAGACACATCTTGTGTAGATTGCTCGTTGGTCATCAAAACTTGTATCCCGCACCCCAAACAAGTCCAAAATAGTACTTAGAAAATATCTAAAACTTGAAATCATGATTCGGAAGTCGTTTGGTGGTAAGGAAGTTTGGTTGAGAAGAAAACCAGCAAACGATACTAGTGCAGCCCCTACCGCATTGCAGTCAATGAATGTCAGGGCTTCAAACACTCTTTTCCGCATTGCTGAAAGGATAAGGTACTGCAGAGTGGTATTGTAGAGTGCATAAGCAGTATGGTACTGTTTGAAATTTTCAATGTTTTTTTATGAACTTCTTCAGTGTTTTAACCTTGAGATTAATATAACCCTCATTTCTAATTCATCCTTAGACTTGGATAATCGAGATTACAACACTATTAATAGTGAAGGGTATTCAAGAGTGCAATCTACCATAGATTAAATCTTTGAAGAATCATTAGAGTAGACATCGATATTTTCAGTATTGCTCAAATACAATAAGCATAATTAATGTCTGGTTAAGTTTAGCTTAAGCGGTGTGTTGTCCTATTTGACTTAACTTTGCTAGATTCAAAAAGTATTCTGAGTTGAAGGAACAACGAGAATTCAAGTTTTGTTGAATTGAGGACTTGAGGTAACTGAAAACCCATATTTAACTCGTATTTTCTCTAACTTGCATGATTTAAAGTTGAGAGTTGCATGGTGTAGAAGATATCAGAGATCCATACCTTTCTGTCTCAGTTTAAACACTGCATTTTAATTCCTCTATTTTTTAAATATATTTCACAATGGACATACTTACATTACAGAATATATAGATCACAGTCAATGTTATGCCGTAAATTAGTTAAACTGACCATGAAAAAAAATCCCGGAACAGTATAATAAAGTGCAATGGCATCAGCTAGTTGGAATATTTGTCAAGATTATGTTTTAAGCCGTGGAAACAACCACTTGCAGAAATGTAAGGTAAGATTGCGTACAATAGAACCTTGTGGTCCGCCCTTCTCCGGACCCCGCGCATAGCTGGAGCTTAGTGCATCGGGCTGCCCTTTATGATCTATGACAATCAATACCATATTAAATATATATATACGGAAAAGAACAGAAAAAGAAAGTCCATATAACAAACTTCCAATGAGAAGCTAGTGAGGGAAAAAACTGAAGATAAGATGGTGAGATAACAGTAGTGTCCCATAATTTTGTTAGCCAACAAGAGCTTTTGGACCTAACGCTCCCACCCATATTTCTTCATAAGAATTGGCTTTCAAAGAAATTTTCAGCTTCTGAGGACCCTCTCATGATGTTTCTTAATCTCACACCCATCATGACAAGACCAGGTTAAAGGTGCCCGGTCCAAAACGCTCCATAAAACATGATCTGGTCAAACATGGTGCATGGTACTTGGTTAAGCTAAGGCTAGCCAGTGGGCCAGGTCGGCTCGGTCCCGACCCGGTCCTCCTAAAAAAAATGGTGTCAGGACTCGAAATCGGGACGGGACCTGGGCTCGTCCGCCCAGGCCCGTACCGCCCCATACCCGCCTCGCCACGACCCCACCTCCGACCCCCTCTTTGCAAAAATGATTGTTGCACAACGGCCATTTTATATTTTGGCCGTTGTGCAATAGCCATTTTTGCCCCCACCGTACCCACCCCATAAACCCCTACTCCTTAATATTTATTTTTAATCCCTAAGTTACTATATTTACACTTTAACCCAATTTCACAACTATAAATACCTCATTTTCTCTTCATTTTAATCTCACAAATCTTCCTACAACAATCTCTCTAATCTCTCAACTCAATCTATCTCTCTACAAGTCTACAATTACATTGCCTATTAAATATTTTATTTTATTTGTTCATTTGTATAATTATATCAAAGTTCAAAAATTGGGATTGAAGTTGGCTTGAGGATCATCCATCGAGCAAAGTTTCAATTTTCAACCTCGATTACACGTCGACGTTACGTCAGTGTTTGGTACCTTCGTTCCTTCTTTAAATTATTATTGTTACTTTATTTTAATTATCGCACTTAATTTTATTATCTTTAATTATTTATTAGCATAATTAAAATGGAAGGATTAAGAGGTATGTTTAACGGTAACGGTAAGGGTGTTTCTTCTAGTAGGGGTAACAAGGGCAGAGGTACTTCTTCTAGTCATCTTATTCATAGACATGATGATTTGATTGATTACACTCATATAGATGAAACTGAATTTTTTAATGATATACCATTAGACGATGAGATATATTTTGCAACTCAGCCAGACTTTAATTTAGAAGATAATCTAGATGACACACCCACTAATCTAGATGACACACACACTAGTGCACCTCAAACTGAAACTGAAACGCCTCATATTCCCCCTAGTATGAGACGAGGCCCCACACAACGAAAATTAAAATTTGTTGCATGAGATTTTTTTGATAGGGACCAAGAAAATCAAGTAGTTAGATGCCAAATTTGTAAAAATATTTATAAATTTAAAATTAGAAAAGGTCAGGGTGGGACCGGAGGTTTATTGAGACATGTAAAAAGTTTTCACAAAGCTAGGTGGGATGAATACGAGGCTACAAAGTCGGGTGCGACAATGCGCTCTCAATTGGAACAAGGTTCACATAGTGTCCCGGACCAAGTACAGGGTCAATTTAACCCGACGACGGAGGAAATTGTAGGTCCTAAATACGATAAACATAGAGATAGGGAAGCAATAGCAAAATTAGTTGCGGTGGAGGGTTTGCCTTTTTCATTTCCTTCCTCCCCTTGTTTTATTCATTACATAAGAGATATGTATAATCATGCTTTTAACGGTTTTCCTAGATCAACTGTTAGGAGAGACGTTTTTAAATTCGCACACGAATATCAACAATATTTACGTTATGCATTAAATCATTTTCCTGACAAAGTATCTATCACTTCTGATATAGGCTGTAGTACTAAGGCCATGATTATTTAACTGTAACATGTCATTGGATAGATCATAATTGGTCTATGCAAAAAAGTATTTTAGCATATAGATATATTGATGATAGGCACACCGGAAATTTTATTGCATAAAATATTCATCAAGTTTGCGATTATTATGGTATAACTGACAAAATAATGACTATTACGTTAGATAATGTTTCTTCTAATAATTATGCTGTGAGACTTTTAAAAAATCTATTAACTCCATATTTTTCTAATCATTTTCATATAAAATGTGTGTGTCATATTTATAACTTAGTTGTAAAGGATGATCTATCACTTTTTGAAGACATTCTTAATAAAGTACAATTTGCTATTAACTTTATTTTTAAAAGCAATAGAATACAAAGAAAAAAAAATATAAAAAAACTTGTCACGATTGTGGACTACCTTATAGAAAAATTGCTGAAGAAGTAGCGACTAGGTGGAATTCTCTATATGAATAACTACTTGTTGCTTACGATTATAGAAGACCTATAACTTTATTTTTTAACGGCCATAATCGAAATCCAACTGATATGCTTATAGATAATGATTGGGGGAAAATTTCAGAACTTATTGTATTTTTAGAGAAATTTTTTTAAGCAACTAAATAATTTTCTGGTATATATTATCCTACTATTTCAACTATGTTATTTTATATAGCTCTAATATTTTTGTTACTTAATGAATATATGAAAAACTCATCTTATAAGGCACCTATTAAAAAATGTTTATCAAATTAAAAAAAAATCATATTCCCACTATTTATATTATTGGTGCTATATTAAATCCGACAATTAAAATAGACGGTTGTAAAGCACTTATTGAAACTATTTATGATTGTATAGTAGTACTTCCACCTCCAACTCCAAAAAATCCAAATGAACAACCACCTAAGAAACCAACTAAAGAAGAAGTTTTGTCTAGCATACACGATGAATACAAAATAGTATATATGCATTACCAACAAGAAAGTGCTAGCAACCAACCGGCTTCTATACCATCTTCTTCTTCTACAATACAACTTTATAAAAAACATGATGTTTCTGCGGCTAGTATTGAAAACCTTAGAAATAGAATGTTTAGTGACCACTACTAATCAAGTTAGCGAGTTTGATGTTTTTGTTTTGCAGGGTGTTGTACCGTATCAAGCAGTTCTCAATGAAGAAGGGTGTGAAACAAGCTTAAATAGTGGAGGGACAATGAGAAGACATTTCCGACACTAGCAAAGATGGCCCGAGATGTGTTGAACATTCAAGTGTCATCAACAACGTCTGAAAGCATTTTTTCTGCTGGAAGATTTCAAATAAGAGAGCACAGACACTCATTAGCGGGAGACAGCTTGGAGATTGCAGTTTTATTCAGAGATTGGATACGAGCGAAACGTAGAAGGTGCGGTCAACCGAAGATCAACAAAGAAGACGACAAAAACTACAACGAAATCTTGTCCGGCGGAGGTGGAAGCAACGTCGAGCAATTTGACCAACAAATTCCAATTCCAACCGAAGAACCACAAGACATTGTGAAGAAATTAGAAAAAGTATTTATAAATATGTGATTTTTTTAATTGCAATTTTACTATGTAATTTGCAACTTTTAACACCACAAAGTTGCAATTTTGAAATTGTATTAAAAATCATATTTCTATTAAATAACATAAGAGGCACAAAAACAGTCTTGGAATATTTTTATTACACTATCTTGTTCAATTATTGAAGTGTTTATACATATTATTTTTTAAAATTAAGTGCAAAAAAAAAACTGAAAAACCCGATCCCGCCCCGCCCAGCCCACCAAGACCGGTCCCCTTTTCCGACGGGACCGGGAACGGGACGGTACATTGGCGGATCCCGCCGGAGGACCAGTCCTGCCCTCCCCCGTCCCGCTGGGACCCGCTCTGCCCCGAACCCAGCCCACTGACCACCCCTAGGTTAAGCCCATGAAAGAGATAGAAATTCAACTTGGTCGCCAACTATAATCTTTGCTAGTTCGACTGACCAAGCCTTCGATCAGTGAGTTTGTTTGTTTTTGCTATTCACTTGTCTGCTTGTGTTCCACTCCCTTCCAACTCATTGTCCGGTTCAACGATTTCAACACCGGAAACTCGGTAAAATCCAAATGCAGAATATCAATTTTTCTTGATACATTTTGGGAGCGAATAGAAGAGGATACCGGCTTGCAAGGAAATTACAAGAACCATCAGACTTTGGGAAGCATAACTGACAAAAATCAAGAAAGAAAAGAAAAACTCAAAGTTAGCCTGATTGTATATATATAATTGAACTACGTTTACCAGCAATATTAGAAGGTTTTCCTCTGATAAATGGAGTGTGTTTCTATTTCCCTTTTTCTTTCCTGAGATCGGAGGTTATGTGCAGTAAGGGCAAGGAGGCACTGCATCATTTCATAACAGAAGACAGTATGACAATAAAGGATGTATATGATACTACAAGATTAATGAAATCAAATTTATAGTGGAAGGAGAATCCATGCAGAAACTCAAATCGCATTGCCATTGGGCCATCCTATCACGATATTGTTACTCCTTGTTCAACTTTTTAACAAGGATCTGTTAGGACTAGTCAATATTGTTTAGATTTTCTTTTCTTTGTTTCATACTCATTCTAATATCTGTGAAAGTAAATATACAAGTGATACAGTATTCAAGAACCGCAAGCATATTATCAGGATAATCGAAACTTTGGAAGCATATTTTAGGAGAATTATGAGAGTTTTCAAGCAAATAGAAATTCAACGATAGCCTGATTCTCTTATCATTTAACTGCACTCAGTAAATTGGAAGGTCATGTCCAGTAAACTGGAGTATTTATCTTTTCATTTTGGACTTTTTTCCTTTTTGGTTGGGGTAGCTGCCAGGATGGGGAGATATTGCAGCATTCCCATAAATGAAAAACACCAATATAAGATACAAACATGAGTTATAATGAAAGTGAAATCAAACAGCATGATGGACAACAAAAGCAGTGCACTAACGTAAGTATCAGGCTTCACATGATGAAGAATTTGACCAGGCATCGCAGTTTGGTAGTTGATAATGTGCTTGCAGCTTCAAAACCAGATGACCTTAAAACTAAAAAGATTTGTGATTTACCATTACCTTGGTGAACAGCACACAGACCACTGAAAGTACTTCAACTTCCATATACTAGTGCCACCATCACATTCTCTTCCAACCAGCTTCCACTTTCAGCACTATATTTTCAACAGGTAGTTGGAGGGACAGTGAGCAAAAGAGACAGCATTTGCACACAAGTTGGTTGATATGTGGGAATGGATTGAATTCACAGGGCAAGAAAAAGACAGCAACTTCAAAAGCAAAGCACATCAAATATGGAAAAAAACAATCAAGAAGTGAATATTAAAGAGAACCAATCCAAATGTGGACATCCTACAAGAACACTTATCAACTTTGTGCCCAACTTCTCAGGAGGAATCTCGTACATATCTTGATTTCTGAATAAGTAAAATGACGATGGTACCAGTATATTGATTAAGTAACTACAGGTACCATAGAAAAACAACATAGAGAGTTGCGGAACAAAAGATGTCTTAAAACGAAACTATTGATGTAGCAATTGTAGCTGTGTTGTCTTGGCAAAAACAAATAGAAAATGAGAATCCTCAATCTTGAAGTCGGCCTCATGTTCCAAGAGCAAGAAGTTCCTCCTAAACTCTAGATTTGCTGCAAATCTAGTCATCCTTCAACACTTCCCAACCAACCTACCATTTTTCAGTCCTGTAGATCCATCTAACTTTCCGATCAACCCACCACTCCTTTTTATCGCTGTTTCGACCCCTTGTCTATATGCCCCTATATAGTCTCTTTTTGATATTGCTTTTCATTCAGTTTAAAGCACGCTATGAAAGATTATGAGCATCCAATTCAAAATCTAAAGGCAATAGATGAAGTAGCCTACGACCATTATAAACTCCTTTAAGTATAATCTAACATCCTCCTATACGTGTGACCAGTTTAAGGTTTGAGGACTTGAAGACTCCCTTTTCTGATAGGCCCAAATTATTGAGAAGTTCAGAAGACTCCACACAAAGTTTCATGTTTTGTGTGGCTCTTAGCCAGAGAAGCAGTTTTGACACAGGATAATCTAATGAAAAGGGATACCTTTGTGTTCTAGATGCTTTCTATGTGGAGAAACAGCAGAGACAGTACATTTGTTCCTTCACTGCAAGTTTACACAACAGCTCTGGAGAATATTCTTAAATCTTAAGGTATATCTTGGACCATGCCTGGAAAGGGCTCGGAGGCTTTAAAGAGTTGGGAGGAAGCAGGCTTACATGCCAAGAACAAAATCAGATGGAGAATTGTCCCTGCTAGCATATGGTGGACAATCTGGAAGGAGAGAAACTCTAGGTGTTTTGATAGCATAGAGAATGGTGTGCAGAAGGAAAATGGAAATCAAACCTATTTTTTAATGGTGTCCCTTAATTCTTTCTGGTACATACTTTAGCAATTCCACGGCCTAAGAAATAATACCTTCATCACTTCATGCATATCATCTTGCCCAAAAATTTGAACGCAATAACTCTCTCATGATTGGACATCACAGTTTCTCTGACTTGATTCCTCTCCCTGCAGCTGTACTTAGAGAACTCTCACGTTTCATTTCACAGTAGTAATTCATTCAAATCGGTAGCCTATCCTCTGTGATCATGCAACTTCAAGTTATATGTGATGTAAGATTTCACCCATGTCCGAATTATCCATATACAAGAAAGTATCCCCCGAGAAATGGACACTACAGAAAGCCGTTGCTATCTATAGATTCTCTAAGAAGCTATGGCCATTAAATTTCATTCGGACTCACATAACTTTAAGTGTCCATTTAAACACCCTAAAACCCTATAGATTTCCTTCCTCTGTGAGTGCTTTGTATCTTTAGCTGAGAACTCATGGACACTATTTCCTATTTGGATTGAGCTACAACCAGGAATTTTTTCTATTCCCTGGTCTCTAGTAGCTCTACGGAAGTTCAATGCATCTTGCCACCGCCCAATAGATGAGCTTAAATTCATTATCAATGTCAAATAACTTGGGTTGTTAGGCTCTTGCTCCAGGATCCTCCAGGTTAAGAATTCTAAAAGCTCTCCATTTCCATGAATTTTACAAGCAGAAAGCAAAGTGGCCCAAATGACTGCATTAGGTTCCAAATGCATACTCTGAATGAAACTAAGTGCTTCTTCAAACTTTCCAGCTCGGCCAAGAAGATCAACCATGCATCCATAATGCTCAATCCGTGGTTTAATGCCAAATTTATTCACCATCTGGTAAAATACCCTTTTCCCTTCTTCCAGCAGCCCTCCGTGAGTGCAAGCTGAGAGAACAGCAATAAATACAACATCATCCGGCTCTACTCCATCCAAGCACATCTTTTCATAGAGTTCTAGGGCGTCTCTGCAATGTCCATTCACTGCTAATCCTGAGATCATCGTAGTCCAAGTAATTATGCATCTCTGAGCCATCCTTAAGAAAACTGCTTTTGCATTTTCCATATCTCCACATTTTGCAAATGTGTCGATTAAAGCATTTCCTAGTGGAACTGATGAGTCAAATTTGTTCTTTCTTATAAAAGAATCAATCCATTTTCCATGCTCATGAGACCCCAAATGTGAACAAGCCGAGAGTACACTAATCAAAGTGGTCTGATTGGGTTTGCAATTTCCATCAATCAACATATGCTGAAACACTGAAAGTGCTTCATCAAACATGTGGTTATTTACATATCCAGCAATCATGGCATTCCAAGAAACAACATTTTTTGCTGGTATTCGGTCAAACACCTTTCTCGCTGATTGAACATCACCAATTGTGGCATATCCTGACACCATAGCAGTCCAAGAGATTATACTTTTCCCCGGCATCTCATCAAAAATAGCTCTAGCGGTTTCTACGTCACCCAACTTTACATAACCAGAAATCATTGTATTCCAAGAAACATCATTCTTCTCCGGCATACGCTTAAAAACAGAACGAGCCAACTCCATGTTCCCAACCTTCAATAACCCAGCAATAACAGAATTCCACGTAACAATATTCCTCTCCGGCATAGCCTCGAACAAACAAAGCGCATATTCTTGATTAGCATAACTCATATAAGCACAAATCATCGTATTCCACGAAACAACATCTCTCTCAGACATTTCATCAAACACCTTACGAGCCGAACCCAAATTCCCACCACATTTAGCATAAAAATCCATAAGGGTGTTCATAGCAAACACACTTGACTCAAAACCCAATTTCACAATCTCACTATGCACTACTTGGCCAGCTTTTAAACCCTCAAAAGACTCAAAACACCTCAAAAGAAATGTAAATGTAAAACTATTAGGTGTAATATTTGATACCCTCATTTGGTTATAAGTATATAATGCATATTTAAGTGTCTTTCCTATGAAACATTTAATCAAAGTGTTGTAGGAAATAAGACTTGGGTTTTGTAAGGCTTTAAATACATCAAGTGCATAATTAAGTGAAATGAGGGTTGAGGAAAAAGTTATGAGCTTTGGCACTATAAAGTTGTTATTTATGAGGCCATTTACAATAATTTGAAGATGGGTCTCTTTCAATTGTTTGCTAGTTTTGCATTTCTGTAATAATTGGAGCAATTTTTGCTCCATTCTTTGGGTGGGTCTTGGAAATGTAAAAGGTTCAATACGGGTAATACAGTTGTGTGAAAATAATAGGGGGGGGGGGGGGTACTTGGGAAGTAAAATTGCATTTTAGGACCTCATCTTTTCTTTTCTGTATTTAGGGGTTAGGACCTCGTATTATGCTTAATTTTGATTTGTAACTTGTAAGTTTTATCTAATGCAGTTATGATATCTTTAAAATTCTACTTTCTTAGGAGTATGAGTAACAAAATGAGTATCTTTAGGCTTTCATCAGAAGAGTCAATAGAACAGATATTACATTGACTGCGCACAATTATTATTCCGTCACTTTTGATTTGTTGAAGGTTGTTGTTTGACTAAGTTTAAAAAATAACCAGCCTTGCTGTTAAAAAAAATGAATTAAATATTACAATTATTTATATTTTAAATAGTTATTTTTATATTCAGTGTACAATTGGATATTAGCCATGTAAAATAGGAATGTTCTGATTATCTAGTTTATAAACTTAGCTAATAGTAATGTTCATAAGTAGGTCTCATAACTATATCATAGAATAGAGGTGTTTGATCGAGGATAACTAAAACATTAGCTAATAAAGAATGCTAAAACATTTGGGATCTTGTACAACTGAACCAGCCCTATCTTAGGTTGGTTCGTAACTGAAAGATTTTTTTAAGTGGAACACACGGATTTTTTCATAAGATTGGTTGGCCTTTTCATTCAAGCAAGGATTAGAGCCGATTTGATATTGTCCTTCAGGGCAACTAGTCTTTAAACGTTTAAATCACCTCAAATTACTTATTGCACCCTTTGGATTAATACTTTTTAATTCAAAATCAACAAAATTTTAGTTTGACTTTACACAATACTACCATTAGAGTATTTGAAATATACAAGGACTAGAAATATAAGTTCATAAATAAATTTGAAATATACAGGAACCATAAATATAATTATCCTAAAACACAAGGACAAACCCAAATAACCATCAGAAATTTTGCGCAATGAAAGCAAGAAATATTCCTCAAATTAACATGAAAAACAACAATCCGAATTGCCAAATTCAAAGTTCTGGATTGTCTTCACTGAATAATATCACAGACCCATTAACAAATTGGTCATACAGCATAAAGAACTGCATATCTCAAGGAAAACTCAAACAAGCCCTTTTAACATACACCCATAATCGTGTCAATGGAAGTTCAATAATGGGTGTTGTCCCTTTGGTGCTAAAAGCATGTGCTGCACTTTCAATGCTTAGCCTTGGCAAATCCTTACATGCTGAATCTATGAAATCAGGATTTGATTGTAATGTAATGGTGGGGACTGCATTACTAGATATGTATGGGAAATGTGGTGAAATTTGGAGTGCCCGGAACGTGTTTGATTATATGCCTGAACGAAATGTGATAACTTGGAATGCTATGGTTGGAGGATATATCAAGAGTGGTGATATAAAGATTGCATTTTTATTGTTTGAGAATATGTCTGAGAAGACAATTGTGACTTGGAATGAAATGATTTATGGGTATGCGAGAAACGGAGATATGGTGATGGCTAGGAGGTTTTTTAACCGGGTACCGGATGAGTTGAGGAATGTTGTGACATGGAGTGTGATGGTTGATGGGTATGCTAGTAATGGGGATATGGATGCTGCAAGGGAACTGTTTGAGATAATGCCGAAAAGAAATTTTTATGTTTGGTCGTCGATGGTTTCTGGTTATTTTAAGAAGGGTGATGTTAAGAGCGCCAAGGCTGTATTTGATAGGATGACTACGAAGAACTTGGTGAATTGGAATTCATTGATATGTGGTTATACACAAAATGGGTTGTGTGAAGAAGCCTTGGAAGCATTTACGAAAATGCAAGATGAGGGGTTTGAACCAGATGAGGTTACTGTAGTTAGTGTTCTATCGGCTTGTGCCCAGTTGGCATTGCTGGATGTTGGCAAGGATATACATGAAATGATAATTCAGAAAGGGATTAAATTGAATCAGTATGTTCTTAATGGGTTGGTTGACATGTATGCAAAATGTGGTGATTTAAGTAACGCCAGATTGATTTTTGAAGGAATGTTAGTTAAAAATGATGCTGCTTGGAACTCACTAATATCTGGTTTTGCTAACCATGGCCATTGCGCGGAGGCAATTAATTTTTTTGAGAGAATGGATAGTTCAGGAGTGAAACCTAATGATATAACATTTCTCTCAGTGCTATCGGCTTGTGCACATGGTGGATTTGTGGAGGAAGGTTTAGAGATTTTCTCCAGGATGGAGAAATATGCATTGACGCCGAGCATCAAGCATTATGGTTGTCTTGTTGACCTATTGGGAAGGGCCGGAAGATTAAAAGAGGCTTGTGACTTGGTAGAGGGGATGCCAGTCGCACTAAATGACACAATTTTAGGGGCTCTGCTTGGAGCGTGCCGGGTTCACTCGGACACAGATGTGGTGGAAAACTTGCTGAAAGAGGTCGGAAAATTGAACTACAGTAGCGATTCCGGTGATGATTCATATTATGTGATTCTTTCTAATATATATGCTGCTTCTGAAAGATGGGAGAAAGCTGAAAGGATGAGGTTTGCCTTGTCAAATAAAGGGTCTCAGAAGTCACCTGGGTGTAGTATGGTCATGCTCGATGGACCATAGACTAATTTTATGCAAGTATTGCCAGTGTAGTTAACTTCTAAAACATGATACTAACTGTAGCCAAGTGGGGACAATGTTGAGGGGACAATCAAACAGAGCTATCAATGCCTGAAGAGGTGCCTTCTGAAAACTTATAACATTGGTAAGGAAAACAGTTTACAATAATCATTGGTAGCTAAAATTTGTTACAAAACTCAATCTAGAGGAAATTCTCCTCTCATATATTTAACTGTATATTCTACTACAGGTGATATGGCTTCTTGTAAATATTTATGGTTATAGTGACCGACTCTTCTTCCTTGTGTATTCCACTTCCGCTAAGGTGCTATCACACATGGGGTCGATGTGCCAATCAGACAACCCTGAAAGACTCAGCAATCTTCCTCAAATCTTTGTAATGCCTTTTCCATTGAAGACCTGTGAAATCACAGCAAGCTGTACGATTTGAACAATTTATAATAGCAGTTATTCTGAAGATAGAAAGTGTGGATTTGATCCTTTACCATTTCCAGTGACACTGAACAAGTATAGGCGATTTCCAGCGGCTGTTGCTGTGATCATTACATGTGGTGGCTCTAATTCGAACTGGTAATATTTTCTTCCCAAATGCTCTGCTACTTCAGATCTTAACACTTTACCTTCTACATTCTCTCCAATGACTTCAGGCCCAAATGCACTAATCACTTTAGCTGGAGGCCCAATTTGTTCTATGGTAGCTTCTTCACCAATATCTGAGTCATATTTTGAGTAGAATACCACCAAGATTTAATCCATTAGAGACAAATTGAGTTGATTATATTTATTTGACAGTATGTTTTTTACACGTTCATCCGAATATTCACCTAAGATCGCTTTTTGTTGTAGCTCTTAGCTTCAGTATTAGAATAGAAGGAAGAAAAACATGAGATGCTTACCATCTGAAAATCTTTTAACAGGAGCCACAATTACAGAGATTCGCCCTTGTTTGGGATTTGCGAATCTCAAGTCAATCTCGGTACCACCTAGATCAGCAATTGACACGGGGACCTGTTCAAAGGTGAAAACATCAAAAGTGAACCTGATTAAGGTATGTCCAATCGTGCAAAGTTGATAAGTATCAAGCTTAATTTCTCTGACATTGTCGAATATTGAAATGCGTGCACTTGTGAATATATGGATTCTTACCTCTTCCCATTTATCAGGCACGGAAAATGAATAAGGATCCATAGGACTCCATCCAACACCATGTCCACCTGACTTGTCATCCGGTCTTCGGTATGTCCTCCAACCTGCCTGAGCAATTTTGTCCTTGTTAAGATGAACATTTACTTGGAAAAAAAAAAAGTACAAACAAAAAAGATGCCAAGAATTTCAATCATGTAAGGAAGTGTTGTCGGATTTCTGTGTTTCTGATAGAATTACACGTTGTCCAAGTGTTCTTTCATTCTTTCATTATGTCAATGTAGTCTGTGTCTACGTGCATTTTCCAGCCTAGATACAATCTTTTGTTACAATCTGAAGTTATGAATAATATCATTTGACTTAATAAGAGTAATAATTGTCCAAGTTTTCCAACATCACTCATTAACATGTCAATAAGCTTTACTGCAGTGTTATATGAGACTAACCTTCTTCATCTGGTTCAGAAAGTCCAGGAACTCTCCCGGCTAGGAGGCCTTGTTTCACTACAGCAGATCCCTCTCCAGGAAAAAACAGTACTGATGAAATCAAAGAAGCACCAGATACAATAGCTAACCTCCTATTCAATGAGCCTGCAGATTTCTCGCAATCTTGAGTCACACGAATATCTTCTTTAGAACAAGCAGCAGCCTTGATTCTTGAACACCCTTTTTCTGGAACACCACGAGGAACCACATGGTGAGAGGGATTCACCTGTCTGCTCAGATTGTTTTTCCATGAAATGCAACTGCTGCAGTACACAAATGTCCCCATTTCCTCCCAACCAATAAAGTAGGAGAAACAAACGAGGTTTTTTTCTATTCAATCGTGTGGAGATTCAATATGGGAAATTTCAGATATTAGATTGAGGCCTCTTTGAATCTGCTGTTGGGTTCTATTAATTTATGGTATCAATACTTCCTGCTAAAGTTAAAAGAGCTTTTGATTGGGTTGACACTTGACACCTAGCAAAAGCTGAGGTCCGCAGGATTTTGAATGTCTTGATATTTTTGTGGTTGTGGTATCACTGATTTGAAGATTTGGTTTTTGCTTCATCGAATAAAGTTTTTGAAGCTGGCTTTGCAGCTCACCAAATTTTAAATAAATAAAAATAAAGAACATATTTTGTGGTTGTTCACCAAGTTTTTCCACATCGCATGTACTTCTATAGGTTCTGCAAAAATGTGGCTCAATTTGGTGTGAAAAAGGTCGCAATGAATTGAAAAGGAGACGATCATAAACGTAGGGGTGTTGATGGTTCTTCAAAAACCGCATCTAACTGAATTGATTATGAGATTTATTTTAATAAAATCGCAGGTATCAATATGAATCAAAATTTAACCGTACCAAATAATTAAGGCAAGTTTTAAATTTATAAAAGAAACGAAAATATACCAAATAGAATCGAATAAATTTATATGTATTCAGCCTTAAAAATAAGAAGCATTAGAAATGAGATATAACTCGATCGTTACTTGAACATAATTGAAGGCAGAATGGATCATCCAATAACAAGAGGAGTATGCTGTATGCCAAAAGCACGTACAGATAAATATATTTACAAGAATAACTTAGTTTTAAAAATGGCTTGACTAAATTTACAGCACATAAGTGAAAATACAGCTAAAGCTTGATAAGAACAAATACGAAAACCACTAAGCGGACCAGCTTAACTTCAGTCTTCAGAATAGCCTAAGGAACCACAATTCTTGTGACAATCTAATTCATCATATAATTTTTTAAGAACAAAACACGAAAGAAGAAAGTGCAAATTTCCTTTATCAGTGTGAAAAAAGAATAGGAATAATTAGTGAGATTTTCTTTATAGCTCTGGAACAATTACAAATGCAACTATAACAAAGCACATTGATCTACAAGTCTCTGTAAAATATACTCAAGGCAGTGGCATGGGTGGTTTCCACTTGCCGAATTCCACCAAATTTCTGTTGACTATAGTTCTGTTATGGAGCCAGAAAGTTTCTGATGACTGGTGGAATTGCCTTACTTTTCTCTGCAGTTCCCACATAATTGCATTAAATGCAGAGCAGGAGTCGGACTCGGGAGTATAAGCGAATAAGCACCTGATCTTTTGACCCTTAGCTATCATTTCTTCGATGTCTTTATCTGAGAATGAAAGAAATTTGTGTCATAATTCCATTGGTTACTAACTCTAACATGAGATGCTAGAACAATAATAGGCAGTGTGCTGACCAGGTATTGATTTTAGGTAGTCCAATAGTCCAGTTCCTATATGAGCGGATGGCCATTTGATTGATATCTGGGTGTAATCAATCACATTCTGAAAAGGTAATTCTACTTGATCTGATAGGATTACTGGAACGCATTCCTGTTTAACACAATAATAGCATACAGCATAGGAAAGTGCAATTTGATTATTTTAGTCATGTATACAAGATATGAGACTAACCACAAACAAGGACTCATAAAAGCGAAGCGTCCATGATGATTCACCACGTGGAGCCAGGCAGAACTTGGCATTGCGGAGATGTTCAAAATATTCCTTCCTTCCTAGCTTGTCAGGACCACTGAATTTCAATTCTGGACATTCCAACTGTTGATAGAATCAAAAAGACCATCTTTGGACAAAAAAAGACATTATATGCGACTCAACTGGAAACAAATATAATTAGTGGTTTTGGAGAACTATAGGATTCTCACTCATGCAGATAAACTGAGAAAACTGTGTACCTAGTAAATAATCAATGGAATACTTCTTGACAGCTTAGCTACTTTTTATGTTATCAATATATAGGACAAAGGTTGTTATCACTAGCCTACCATCAGCAGCAAGGCAGTAGCAGTGGAAGATAAAATTTGACTCGGATTTGAGAAAATATTTCTGTGAGTGGTTATATCATTTGGGAGGAAAGGGAAACTTTTCCATCACCATACAATTATACTAAATCCATTTCAACTGAAGATGCACTGGTCAGATGTTTTTTGGCTGGGACCAGTTAAGGGAAATGTAAAAAAATGGAAGAACTTAAACAGGACATCACACAGAGTAAAACAATGATCCATATACTAGACTTTGAGTCAAACAATTATAAGAAAAGTGCTTCACAAGAAAAACAACCATAAGTATGAACTTAACTATCAAATGTGTCTGTGAAGTCATTATTCTCAACCAAGATGTGAAGCAACATGCATCAAAGAGGCAAAATCAATAGAGACAAGGAGAAGTTTACCTTGTCTGGGAATTGCTTCGAGAGTTCTATCAACCGAAGTCGACCCGCCTTTCCTTGTGCTCGACCTAAATAGTTCGCCAAATGTTTCCTCTTTGACAAAGGCAAAGGCTCAACTGTCCTAGAGCCATGAGTAGTCATCCCATCATCAATGTTTCCAGGTATGATAATATCTTTCCATGTATTAAAGGCACTAGTGTCTCGTTTATCTGTGCGGTCCCCCTGCATTAGATGCAATGATATTCCTCAACATGGAAGAGTGAATGAGAATCAACTTATTGAAGAAAACAAGCACGACTAAGTACAAGCGTGTTAAGACAACAAACATCAAGAATAACACGAATAAACTCATTACAATTGCTAGGAGCCCGCTAATAGCATCACGTCTCTGGACAGAAAGATTATAATTTATTTATTTTTGGCTGGCTCTGTGCATGATACATTGAATTGTCACAATAAACTGACTATCAAAACAATATGCAGATAGTGTAAGCGAGTTGAGGTTCCATGAGAGACAGAAAAAAAATAGATCACTGCATGAATGACAGCGCAGCAACCTATGAAACATTTTCTAGGACTGCACGTGGGGGGTAAGGATTATAGACTGACAGTTTGTAAGACCTTACCTCAGGGGTAAGAATTATAGACCGATTCAAGTATGTCGCCCAAGATTTAAATAAATGAGCTCCAGCACCACTGCAGTTCAGCAAAGCATAAGAAAAAGTGTCATTCTTTCAATTGAAAATGCAACTACGAGAAATTTAGCTGCATATCTATTTCCAACAGCATTTAGCACACGTAACAGTGGGTGATTAATATCAATGTTCTTCACATCTACATCCCAGTTAATA
Organism: Anisodus acutangulus; assembly: GCA_029783415.1. Lineage (NCBI taxonomy): Eukaryota > Viridiplantae > Streptophyta > Magnoliopsida > Solanales > Solanaceae > Anisodus > Anisodus acutangulus. The sequence continues at coordinate 15,402,004 of CM056503.1, read as the reverse complement.
ACGTGGCGCGATTCCTGCCTTATTCAAATGGCAATTTTGACAAATGCAGCACGACTACCATTAGGTGATATTTTTATCGAATTGCAACTTTTAAGTTGTGGCTTTATATCTACATCCAAGCACATGCAGAACTCAGCTGTGCATGTCGTATTCATATACCAGCTTTTACAAATGCCATACATCATTGGGCCATCTATTTAATCTATGAAGCAAGTATCTCATAATTGGATTCATATCCACTCCCTTATCCATGTGTTTAAAGATCACCATATGACTACTTATACCTTGGGAAGACAAATATGTGGTTGCGGCCACCAGATAACCTGAAATATGGCATTTGACTTAACACCTGCAAGCAAAAGGTGTCGAGAAAGAAGATCATATATAAAGGAAAACTTATAGGAGAGGAATGGATACAGTGAAATTTTAGTTGAAGCTATAATCTCTATTATTGAACTATAGCAATACATAGAACTTAGAAAGCTTTTTGACAGCACAAATGTAATTTTAAGGTTTCTGATCTTTACTACCTTCACATAGGTCTGATTAATCTCTTTGTCATTCAGACCGCCCATCACTCGAACACATTTAGGATAAGCAGGCACAAAGAAAAGGTCTGCCTCTTCTTTCTTTTTGGTCCGGAACCTTGACTGCAAAAGCATCCTATGTATCTTAACCTACAGGAACATCAGAAGAACAAGATACAGAAGCATTAGAGAGCTAAATTCAAAACAATAACAAGCCTAATAATGAAAAAATTCATGCTATTATTGGGGAGGTAACAATGTAAGTTTTGCAGGTTTTTACTTATGTTGTCCTCAAGAAATAGGAGCCAAAGTAAAATAGTCAATTTTTGTCCATAGTTGGAAGAAAAAATGGAGAGTGAATTTTCAACCATAACTTGCACAAACGGAGAAATTTATTAACACAACAAGTCGGGTTTCTAACTGGAACTTTAGAAATTAAGGAAATGAAAAAAAAGGACAAAAATATTGAAACCTCTTTATTGATTTCCAAATAAAGATAGACCTTTTTTTTATATTTATTCCATCACTAAGAAAGTGCTGGTTGGGAGACTACGGCAGAGGATTTACAGTCACATATACTGTAAGGTGCTGAGAAAATGAAGAATGGCTTCGACATCATTTAAAATGCCAACTTGCACCAAAAGTGTAGCAAAATTATACCTCTATGCTTAAGGCCAATTACATTTTCAAATTTGCCTTCAAAAATTGTATGGTTTCTACCCCTCCAAAGAGTCCACTAAATAGCTGATGGGATGGAATACCTAATACTGATAGTTTCCTTACTGAGGTCATTTTACTGTGCCAACTCTTCAGAAAGTCAAGGCTTGGTTTTAATGATCAGGATATCGAAGAAGAGTGGCCACATTTGATGTGTGAAGTGACAGTGCAAGAATAGATGCTTGACTTTCTCTAAGCCTTCACAAAGTGGACATCTTGTGCACATATGGTAGAAAGGTTGGACAGGATCTCCAGTAGTCAAGTAACTTTACAAGTAATTCTCAAATGAAGATAGAGAATTACAGGGAAGGGTTTCAAGTTAAGAAGGGACAAATGTACTTTTCCTTAATATTTCCTCAGAAGTCTCTTAACCAAATGAAGAAAACAGATATGTTCCCTTAAGATCCTTTCTGGTTTCTCCTTTTTCAATTTCCCTTCCTTTCCACCAAAGACTGGAAATTTAAAATAAAGAGATAGCTCTAACTTATATCACCTACCAAAAGAAAAAAGAGAGATAGCTACGAATTACACAACTCAGCTCACCACCTCATGTACCAGTTTAACTTTTAGTTATTAACCCCTCAATGTACCATTTGACAATAGTTGGAATTTGATATTTTTGATAATGTAGTAACTGAACGTAGATATACAGGCAAAATGTAAGCTCTTCCTCCATTTTATGTACAGTTCACTTTATAGGCAAAACCCATCTCAATCATTCTCTTGCATTTCAAGGCACTAATCTTATCAATGACCTGGTTTCAGTTTGAGCTAAAGCTACCTAGTTTTGCTAGTAGCTTTTGATGACCACATCTACACACATGTTACAATTAATTCTAAACCGTGCTCCCACAACAACTACTACTCTAAAGCATCTTCAAACCAAGGCACGCAACACATAATTAAAACAAAATGATAAGTTTCTTAGTGATTTGCCATTTCCTCACTAAATGTGGGTGTTACCGAGCTCAATATGCTAGAAGTTGCAAAAATCAATGGGTGAAGCTACTATTGACTCTGATCCACGAATACAATTCTACCCAAGTTCTTAAAAACCAAAATGGCACCTAAAATTAAGTTGAACTTCATAGCATTAACCTCCTCACATAACCCAAAACTGATGGGCAATAACAGTAATGCAATAAAACATTACCCAAAGTCCTTGAAAATCAAAATGGCAGCCAAACAAGTTAAACTTAAAATGAATAACTTTCACTATAATACACTGAAAAACTTGATTATCCAAAAAAAAATCTACACATTTCCCAAATCCAATCTGATAGGCAGAATAAATATCCAAGCCAATACTACCTCCATTCAGTACTTTACTAAAAATCTATGTTGCTCGGACACTCCAAAAATATTGTCATACCAGTGTCGGATCCTCCAAAAATGGTGCATTTTTGGAGGATCCAACACGCACTAGTCGATATTTTTGAAGAGTCTGAGCAACATAGCTAAAAATACATTTTCACTTTTACTCCTCACTTTTAGCATATCAAGGGAAAAACATATTTTTTTATGTTTTACCCTTGGCGTTAATTACTTATTCTCCAAATCATTTCCCAAGACCTAATACTAAACATCAATTAATACAGGTATTTGTTGTAAAATATCCATATCAATTACTCCCTCCGTCCCATATTAGTTGGCCACATTACTAAAAATATACATCCCAAATTACTTGGCCACTTTCTAAAAACAAAATAAAATTAATTAAGTTTTTTCTACTTTGCCCTTAACATTAATTATTTTTTAAAGTAACCAATATTGATTAGAGTGCGATTAATTGGAGATAGATGGGTAGTATAGTAAAAATAACTTTCTTATTTAATATGATTTTTTATAGAGAGTGTAAAAGGAAAACGGCCAAATAATATGGGGACGGAAGGAGTATTATTTCGTAAATGACGTGCAAACTTCAACCTGGACAAGTAAAAGTGAACAGGTAATTTTTAATATAAACAAAAACTAACAGAAATTCCAGTCAATTTAACTGGGGAAATGATGAAATTACCTGAGTACCCCATTGGCCTTTAACACAAGAATCACTAGAAATCTTCTCATCACGACCATACAACAAGTGTTTCAACCCATCAATTTCGTTCTCATCATACACATAAATCTTCAACGAGAGATGGGTCCCATACCCACGTTGTGGCCAAAAGAGGGACCCACTTGAATCGGAGAACCGTACGACGTCGTTCTTAGATCTGTATTCACCAGAAGTTGTTGGGATTGAGAAGGAACAGGAATTGAAGGACTGGTCGAAGATTCTAGTGAGGAAGAAAGTGATGATGACGAGAGCTAGAGCGCCGATCTGGTGGGTGCGAGTGCATGGGGTTATGGTGTTACTGTAAGGTCTGCTCTTGCTGCTGTGTATGCTTCCCATTTGCGTGTGGTTGAGAATTGAGGTGAGTGTAAACGCAAGGAAGAAAATGGAGATCGAAGTAGTGCACGTCGTCGTTTCACTTTTGGCAGGTTAATAACTTACATATATACCATTACTTTTAAATTTACTTTCGGTTTTATCTTTAATTTCATCCGTCTCAATTTATTTGATTTTTTAAAAAATTTAATTAATTTTTAAAATATATTTTTTAATTATATTAACATAAAAATAATTCTAATTTATAATATTTTTTAAATAATTTTTAGATATTTAAAATTTTAATTTTAAAATATTAAATTGATATATCCAATTTAGATCTGATGATAGTTAAACTCTTAATAAAGGAAAAACATCACATAAATTAATATAGAAAAAGTAATATTTATCCACTTTAGAGAAACTTTGAATTTGGTTAATTCTAACTCATATGACTTAGTAATAATTATAAAATTATAAAATCGACTTTGTGCAGTCTGAACTCTGAACAGCAAAGAGCACTTAATTAATCTCCAAAACAAATTTTCCAACAAGCCTTAGAGAAGTTTTAGGAATTCTGAATAATTGTTTGAACACCTGATGATAATTACACATATTATAAATAATAAAAAATATGTTTATGTCAAATTATTTTAATTTATGATATTTAAAAGATAATTTAAGATTATAAATATGTATTAACTAAATAATTAAATAATAAATATATGGCTAGTTTTGAACGTAATGACATGCTTAAAGAATCTTGAATGTATTGAACATATAATGTGGGTGAATGTAACACTGAAAAAGTCATTTTGCTTATTTTGCCTTGAAATTCTTAATTACTTTTCTCGAGTCTTGTTTGCTTGTTTATGACTTGCGGGGATGGATGACACATTTTTCGAGATGATCGGGTAGGTTTCGAACCCATTTTGGTATGTTTGAGAAATTCCACGTTAAGAGAATAGAAGAGTTTGACTCATAGTTGACTTTCAGGTAAACGTGCTCCGTTCGTAGTTTCGTCGGTTTCATTAGCTCCAGAACGGCGTTTATGACTTAGTCGAACCCTTGGTTCGGTTCCAGAGGAAGCCAAGTAAGTCTTGGGGGTTAGGTTATAAAATTGTGGAATTAGAACTTAAGCATTGACTTTAGTCAAACCCGAGCCTTATAGACCTTTTTCGGAAAATTCGAGTGCGCGAGCAGGTCTAGAATGTGTTTTCTGACATGAATGCATATTTGGTTTGTGTCCGGGAGGTCCCGGGAGTTTTTGGGTGATTGATGGAGAGTTAGTGAGTTTTGTGCATTGCTGGTGTCTGGTGTTCGCTCCAGCGCCCTTGTTTCCGCTTTTGCGGGTGCGCCTCTGCGGAGGTCCGGCTTGCAGAAGCGAGATTTGACTATGAACTGAGGGTCCGCCTTAGCGGACATGTTCCTCGCAGGGGGCGGGTATGCCTCTGCGGAATTTCCTTCCGCCCCAGCGGATGTCCGAGATTTTAAGTGAACACGCCCCAGCGGATAGGGTTTTTGCCGAAGTGTGTCCGCTTCAGCGAAATTGATTCCACCGGAGCGGAAACACTGGTCAGATTATAAGAAGTTAAGACATAGATTTCTATACTCATTCTCCAAATATATTCCTCTTGTTATTTGAGTATTGGGCAGTACCGCAGTAGATATTCTTGAAGATTCAAAGGGATTCATCTCTTAAGGTAACTTTCCTTCATTAATTCATGTGTATTAGTTAAACTTTATTCTAAGTATGATTCTTAGATGGAGGAAATAAGAAAGTGTTTTATTGAGAATAAGAGGGTTATGTTTGGGTTTGGGTTTGGGAATTGGTTATTGAATTATTGTTTTTGGTATTGTAAAATAGTATTGTATTAGACTAGTGAGTGTTGTTAAATTGATCAATTGCATGATATAAACCCTGTTGGGAATTGGAGGAAATTCTATGGTTAAATTTAGGGCTTTTTGCCAATTGATAAATTAAGGATCCATTTGAGCTTTGTTATTAAATTAACTTGAGGTTATGGCTATCTAGCATGTTATGGTACTATTTGGGTAATAAAGCTCGAGTCTTGATAATGTGGGCACGGAATTCATTTGTAATTTAACTTGGGGATTATAGTTTGTCCATAGATATGAGTATCATTAGACCGTAATCTCATATAATTGATATGATCTATCATAGTGGGCTCGTGAGGAGGCTCATCGAAAAGGGAAAACTACTGCGTCAGTTCTTCGGCTTCGATTCAGGCAAGTTGAGACTTTCTAGACTTTAGTATAGCGTTTATGTGTTGGTAAGATGTTAATTAATTAATGGGGGTAATGAGAAATTGGGGTCCCGTATAAGTGAGGTGACGAGCACTAGTACGGGTACCGGTGAATTTAACTTAGGTAATCAATGAACTAGTTTGATTTATTTGACGGAGATTATGTGTATAGCCCATCGAACTGTGAGCGCGGTGCGTAAATTCGCTTAGGTTGATATGATTGCTGATTAATTAGGCTCAAGCCATGTTTGATAGCTCATTCTTATCTGACTTGCCATGCATTCATCACTCTACATCTCGTCTAAATACTTGAAAAGAAACTGATAAATACTTATTGTATTGCTTATGTTGATTACATGGTGTACACATATCCATATCATTCATACATATTATAATTGGCATTGAACTGTTGAGATATTGCTGAGAGAGGCTTGGGAAGTTGGTCGTTGGATATGGTACATGATACGATAGTGATGGCTGATGATGACACTATAGCCACAGAACTGGTATTCGATGGGATCGAATGGATAAATAGACTTCATAAGTCCCCCGTGGGTCACGTGACAACTACTGCAACAACGTGTGTATGCCGGATACATATGGTCATTACATACATACATATCATTTGCATTGCATTCATCCATATTCTGATATGTATTTGATGTTATGTGTGCTCGGTGTTGATCTTTGATATACTTATACTCTTTTGGTTTGATAGAAGAAATAATGTTAACTTACACTTATATTGTTGTGAGATGTGAGTTGAGGATCTTGAGAGGTCTAGACACCCTGATTTGAGATTTAGGCGAACTTAATGATATTCAAAATATGTTTAATCTTGCCATAAATCTGAGAATGAGAGAATGCTTATACACTGTCGAATTGTAGAACTACTAATAGGTTGGTTAACCGATTCATATTATGCTTAAGTAACTGACTAGTAGAGAGGTATCGGAAAGTACCAATATATAGCTAGGGTCGATCGGCGATGCTGCTAAGTACACATGTTTCTGGTACTCACTCTACGCTTGTTGCACTCTATGTGCAGGTACATAGCTAGGAGATACTAGAGCAGCTTGACATGCAGCTTTGGAGAGAGTGATCATCGGAGTCCAGAGTGAGCCACAACTTCTTCCCCGGCACTGGAACTCCCTCTATCCTTATATTTATGTTCTTGTTATGTTAAGACAACTTATGTATTGTCCTATTCAGACTTGTAGTCGTATTTAGAACTTTGTACCCATGACTACCGGATCATTGGGATTTCTTTCAGTTTATGTATTATGTTATAAGACTTATTAAATTACTTCTTTTCTACTTTTTTATTTCCGCATTACTTATGTCGAATGATTGGGATTCGCCTGCGGGTTAGGGTAGATGCCCTCACGGCACAATGAGATTTTGGATCGTGACAGTGACGTACTTAAGTCATGAACCTAGATCTCTTTAATGTTGATTATTTTATCCTTGTTAAATTATGAAATCGAAAAATACATGCATGACATTTACATTGTAGAATTTGAACTTCAAGAAGCGTAATTTAATTAGTTTATAGTCTTTAGTCTTCCATATTGATTAAAGTACTTGATGTGTTAATACCTCAATGATATTATGAATTTGTTTTGAAAATTTTATAATGTTAACGCCTGCCCGAATTCACCTATTGCATACTGTCTATGCACTTTTATTTATCCTTTTATAGGTTTATTAACTTGTCTTGGACAAAATGTTTAGTTAATATATGCGGTTGTTGTATATTCAACATACACACCACCGATTAGTTAATGGTACTTTATACATTAATGTTCAATTCTTTTCACTATTTTGGAGGAAATTCATTGGTAAATAATGAGATCAAGCACTTCATAAATAGATTATTTACGGTCGTTAATACTACAAAAATATAAATAACTTAAAAGATTTTGATTTGAGTGCGCAGTGAAACTTGATCTTTCAAATGCCCTCTTTAATCAGGAAACATTAAACAAGAAATACAGCTACCAAGCTTTGAAAAAGATGCACAAACCCATTAGAATACGGGCCAAACAAGGGTGTGGCATATTTTGTTCCTATGCATGAAAGAGTATTATTATCTAAATTTTATTTACTTACTGAAAAATGAAAAAGATAAAGATGATCCCTTATGTTCGGAGATAGATTTTAATTGTAATTAAATATAGCATAAGTAATTTTTATTCTTTAAATTTTGCAAAAAGTCAGCATCATGTATATTTTTAACACAAAACTGTTAGAAATAACAGGAATTATGAAAAAAGATTTAACCTAAGGTTCTAAGTCATCGGGGATTGAATTAAATGAGGGATTGGCGTATTTTTAATTTGATCGGTTAAAAAAGTGGGTAAAAATAAAATGAGTTGGACTGGTTTATTCAAAGATAAGTGACAATTTTAAATTAAAAAATAAAGTTAATTTTTTTAAAAAATCAATAGTAAATGGTAGTCTGTTAATGAAAAGGGTAAATCTGCTCTATTTTTTAGACTATGAGGGTATATATGACCTACTTTTTAACGAGGGTATATCAACTATAAATTGCAAAGTTGACGGATATATTTATCCCTTTTCTCTTAAATATTTGACGGAAATAAAAACTGCTCAAATTTAACAAATTTAAGAGACAAAAACTGATAAAACGCAAATGTACAGAGGCAAAAACTGCTAAAACGTATATTTAAGGGACTATTTTAAATTATCTCCAAACGTAAGGGACCATATTTGTCATTTTCTCTTTTAAAATGCACTCACCATTTGTGAAATATGAAAACCGTCCTTCTCTGCATGTATGTATAGGTCATGAGAGTGGAGAAGAAGATTTGGGTGTGTGAAGGGGAAATGTGGAGCGGCGCTAAGAGAGATAATGATCGTGGGCCTCTAGGTGGATTGGGCTCTATATTGATAGTTATCGATTTTTTGGAACCCTTCAAATCCTTAATCTACGCTTACACCTACACAGAATTTCGGAACCCTACAACTCCGCAATTCCTCTATACAGCGACAACGGGACTACGATATGGCTAGATCGAATTTTATTGACGATATACCTGATGATGATGGTGCAAAACGTGAATATCGTCACCGACTGTTGCCACATGAGGATCAAGAAGAAGACCTTGAGGAGCTTACGAGAAGCTTTCAGCAAAGATATGCGAGGTCACCTCATGTACAGTATGATGAGGAAGCAACAGATGTTGAACAGCAAGCTCTCTTGCCATCTGTCAGGGATCCAAAGCTCTGGATGGTGAAATGAAGTTCAGCATATTATCATTTTTTTATTGCTGTGGTATCTGGGGTACCTGCTAATCTCCACTAGCATGGTTACTGAGTAACTCAGCCAACACGGCTTAGGTAGAAGGAATAAATCACCTAGTCTTCTTAGGCTCCGCAAAGGATTTAAATCCGTGACCTCAATGGTTCTTCTCCCACTTTATTGATCACTGGGAACATTCCCTTATGTGCTTAAGCATTTTATATTTCTATGTATTTGTCTTATAACCTTCACATTTTATCATGTGATTTATTGCTACATCACGTTCTGTAGATTGGACGTGAGAGAGAGGTCGCGGTTTGCCTAATGCCAATTGATTGAGGACCTGAATTGCAAATTCTATCAGTTGTAGCCCTTGATCATCTTAAGAGCTATATATACATAGAAGCGGACAAAGAAGCCCATGTGAGGGAGGTATGTTATAGATGATACAGTATGCTCTGTTTTGACTCATGTTAAGCATAATATCACTCGTTAAAATAATGTGTCTATCAAGTAATCTTCCAATAACTTGAGTATTTGTATGCCGCCTATATGCTACAGGCATGCAAGGGTATGCGCAATATATATGCCTCCGCTAAAATAATGTTGGCTCCCATAAAAGAGATGACTGATGTCCTTTCAGTTGAAAGCAAAGCGGTTGATCTTGCTAGGGATACTTGGGTAAGAATGAAGATGGGATTAATGAAAGAGTTTATATACATATGCAATACGTAATTATGAAAAAATAAATCTACCTTTTCCTAATACAAGATTATTATCTTTTCCTAATACAAGACTATTACCATAATTATACATGTATGAAAATTCTAATAATTATGGTAAGTAATATATACATATTACATGGGCCATATACGGCTGATATACACGGTTTCTCGTGTATTGTCTTTCACACCCCGCAGTCATAGCGGGCGGTTGTCGTATGCTGAGATTGTCCCTAAAATCTTCAAACAGAACTAAGGGAAGACACTTAGTAAAGATGTGAGCAATTTGATACCGTGAAAGGACATGCAAGACACGTACTTGTCCACGAGCTACCTTTTCGCGAACAAAGTGAATATCCATCTCGATATGTTTAGTGCGCGGATGTTGGACAGGATTCCCAGAGAGATAGACTGCACTAACATTATCGGAGTAGACCAAGGTAACTTTCTGAATATGAAAGTGAAGCTCTAATATGAGATTATGCAGCCAACATGACTCAAATACCACATTGGCTACCCCTCGATACTCGGCCTCCGAACTGGATCGCGATAAAGTAGCCTGGCATTCAGCCGACCAAGAGATCAAGTTATCACCAAGAAACATACAATAACCAGATGTCGAACGTCTCGTATCTAGACATCCACCCCAATCAACATCTATATAATATACGAGAGTAGATACAGATGATAGATATAAGTGCAAACCATAATCAAGAGTGCCCTGAATGTAACGCACAATGCGTTTAAGAGCATAGATGTGCTCGTCCTTCAGATCATGCATAAATAAACACACATGTTGCACTGCATAAGTAATAACGGGCCTCGTGAAAGTGAGATAATGGAGAGCTCCTGCAAGACTGCGATAGTGGGATGGATCCTCGTAAGGTGTGCTAGAATTAACACTCAGCTTCAGTTTGGTATCCACCGGAGTAGGAGAGGACTTACAGGATAACATGCCAGCCCATTCAATAAACTCAGCCGCATACTTTCTCTGGGATAGAAATATATCACCCGCATGACGAGTTACATCTATACCCAAAAAATAACAAGTCTTTCATAACAAATTCGGAACTGAGAAGAGACATGATATGCAGTTTATCAGAAGAGGCAGTCAATATAATATCATCCACATATAACAGAATGTATGGCAGAAAAGTACCACGAAGATAGATGAACAGAGAATGATCATACCTGCTATGAGGAAACCCAATAGTAGACATATTATCTGCAAACCAACCATCAATTTTTTCCTTATGAGTAAAAATCCATAAAGAATGAATAACACGGATACCAGGCGGACGGGGCACCAACTCCCACGACTTATTTTCAATAAGAGCATTACATACATCATCCATGACTATTTTCCAATTCGGGTCAGACCTAGGTCGGTGTTTGGACTTCGCAGGATTGGCGGCGAGATGGGCCTTTGGCCGATGAACAAACGGACGGATCGGGAAGTGGGCGATGGGCGATCTTTCTTGGCGAGATCTTGAACCGGAAGTGAAGAAATTGGGCGAGCAGGCAGTGGGAATGCTGGCCGAGAAGTCGGACCGAGATAGGAAAATGGAATATACTTGAGAATTTTTAGACAACGGAAAAGTCCACAAAAAATTAGAATAATCATCCAAAAATAACACATAATAACAATGGCTCAAAGAGCTCAAAACGGGAGATGTCCACAAATCACTATGAATAATATCAAATGACATGAAAGTACAAGAATTTGAATCAACAAATGGTAACTTAACATGTTTCCCAAGCGGAAAATAAGGACAAACATTAGTACTACGCGTACTATTACACTCAATAAAACTATTATTTTTAAGAGATAAAATAACAGACGCCCCGGAAGACCCAAACGCGCATGCTGTAAGGAAGGTGCTAAGGCGGCAAACGTTGACGGTGTGGCTTGATTAGTGGTGGTGATGGGATAAAGGTTGCCCCGACTATCACATCTCATTAGAGATATCCCCGTCGAAAAATCCTTCACAAAAAATCCAAAAGGGTCAAAGTCAACAGAAACTCAATTATCAGTTGTAAATTTTTGAACATACACCGAATTTTTTAATTAAGTGAGGGGCATGAAGAAATTTTTTCAAGGCGAGAGGTGGGTTCGGGGAAGATAAATTTGTGTGACCATAACAACGAATTGGAATTGAATGACCATTACCAACAATTATGCCACGATTTTTGCTCAAATTAAAATAAGACGAGAGATTATCTGGTGCGGACATCATGTGAGAAGTAGCACCGGTGTCCATGTATCAATTTGCATCCGGGGGATTTAATCTAAGTGTATGCATCGCTGCCTCGATATCCGTGTGTGTCGGGGCTGCCGTTGCCTTGCCAGAATTGGGCCTAGCCCAGTTGTTTGAAAGAAATGGGCAGAGAGGCATTGCCACTGCCCGTTGGCCCACGGCATGGCCCAAGGCATGACCCAAGGCCACTACCCAGTGGCCCAGGCTTGCTGCCACAGGTTTTCCAACAAAAGTTGTGAACGCGCCTTGTTGAAACTTGGTAGTGGGTCGGCCTGTTGAATCACTGTTGCAAGTATATCGTATTCACCTTTCAGTAAACCAGCAATTAGTTGAAATACCATCTTGGTTTCTGAAACAGATGTCCTTACGTTGGAAAGTTGGTCGGCTATGAATTTCAGTTGTTTACAATATTCGGACATGTCAAAATTCTCGAGACGCGTATTGTTAAATTGCTCTTTCAAATACACGGCCCGAGTAATTTTATTATCTTGAAAATTTTCTTCTAACCGTACATAGAGTTCACGTGACGTAGCACCTGTTTTCATGATAGTACACAACAAATCCTTTGAGATAGTGCCGTATATCCACTATTTGACGATGGCGTCAAGGCGACGCCATGTCGAGTCTGCAACATCGGTGGGACGAGGAACAAAATTATCAATATGATCTAGCACATTGTACGCACATGCATGAATATAGAACAGTTCTATCCACATGAAATATTGACAGTCTTCTTGGTCAAGAATTATAGGAATAAAATTCTTGATGTTGGTAACGGCGAATGTCGGATGAAAAGAAGACGATGAACGTTGAGGGGGTTGTCAAAAGTGTCAGTGGAGGAACCGAAATTTGTGGGGGAAGTAGGGCGAGACATGGTGGCAATGGCGTTGCCGTCGGCCAAGAGGAATGGAAAAGAATTTGGGTGGTGGTCGGCGGCTTGGGAGAAAGAAAAGAGCAGGGATTAGTGTTTGGCTCTTGATATCATGTAAGATTGGAATAATTTCCCTTAGAGATTTCTTTCATTAATCACAATATATGTAGTTGTACAGAGGTTGATTCCTAATACAGTAAGAATCCTAAGTTACCTTAAATATACACTGATTTCTAATACAATAAGAATCATAGGTTACCTTAAATATACACATATCATAATTACAAAATATACTGTGAATATTCGCTAATACTTTTGACCTCTACCATTTTTACAATCAAATAAAAATTTATGTTCATGAAAATAACATCACATATTCATGAAACTTATTAATTATCGTACTTTTCCATTGCTTGAGTTGTGCTCCATTTCTTAAAGTGAGAGTCATTGAAACAAAATGGTTTATTGAGATCTCTTACCTTGATATTTGCTGATCTTTTAACTGTAATAACTTAATCTTCTTTAAGAAGTTGGTGAAAATACTAGTATAGTGAAAAAAAATGAAGATTATAAAAAGTTCTAAGCTGAGGAACTCGATGTCTCACTAAAGAGGAGATTTAACCTCGTTATAGTAGAGCCATAGTACTCTAATTTGTCTCCTTCAAAATACAATAGGCCCATAACGTTGTATGAATCAATCAAACTCTTACCTAGCTAGTTATTGCATCGGAAATTTCACTAGTAAGATTTCGGTCGACGAATAGTATCCCTTTTCAGTGAATACATCGGAGATTTAGATTTTTGTTCTTTTTCCACAACTCTTTTTTTCACAACTAACTCTTTTTTTCACAACTATACACCTCACTTTTGATGCACACACAGAGACACTTTCATACAGTACATGGAAGGAAGATGAAATGTCACGTACTTTTAACCTTTTTTAAAATATTAAAATGTATATGATCTCCAACATTAATAAAGTAACACTAAATGTTAACTATATTTTATTAAAAGAATTACAAACCTTTCTAATCTCTCCTAGTAATCCAGTCTTCACATCAAGCCGTCCCAATTTTACCATGGCTAAACCAAAATCTTTTCCAAATGATGATGAATTACTATTTGATTTCTGTGTCTGAAGATAAGAATCAACCACAGCTCGTGTAATTTCATCGCCATAAAGCCTTGCATCTGATGCTATTACTGCAAAACCATTCTTTATGTTGTGCAATATTTGATCATCAAAATTTCTCTCACTCCCGTTATCAAGGGATATTCGAACATTTATGTTTCCATTTTTGGGGCATTTGCTTTTTAACTCTGGGAGGAACTTGGGATTGATGCTTGGATCTGCATCTAATTTTCCAGTAAAGTTGTATAATCTTCTAGGCATGAAAAAACAAGCTGTTGTTCCAATAGTATGTGCCCCTGCAGGATGTTTAACGTGATGCATAAATTAATGTCAACTTATAATAAAGTGACAAAAATGTGGAGTATCATATTATAGCTAGAAACCAAATTTTATTGTACTGATAATGCAGTAATTATGAAATGTTTAATGTGAGTTTTCGTCAAAGAAAATAATAAAAATGGTCTCTTATGTTTGAGAAGATATTCAAAGTAGTCCCTTAAATATATTTTGAACAGTTTTGGCCCTTTAGTTTTGCTAAAGTGAGCATTTTTAGACTGTCAAATATTTCAGAAGCGGCTTAATATATCGACAATCTCTTAAACTTGTCAGTAAATTTTATTTAGACACTTGAACTACCGTTTATTCCAATTGAGAACTTGAATATATGATAAAATGTTCCAATTAGACACGTTCGGTTCAAATTTTGGGGAAATATTTTTGTGCGTGTTCTCAAGCGTCTCTTAGGTAGTTAAGTTAACAATATAAAATATGTCATCTCCTTTAATTTTATATACCAACCTCAATTGGAGCATGTCTAAGGTTTTAGAGCTAATTGAAGTCAATGCGTATAATTAAGGAGGTGATATATTTTAAGTGGTTAACTTATCTATGTAATAGGCACTTGAGAATATACACAAAAGTCTTTCCAAATTTTGAAACCGAATGTGTCTAATAAAAACACTTTATTATTTGTTGAGATGCTCAATTGATACAAACTGTAGTTCGAGTATCTAAATAAAATTTACTAACAAGTTTAAGGGGTTATCGATATATTAAGCGCTCAAGAAACATTGGCCACTAAATTTAATATAATCATTTAGTAGCTAGGTCCAAATTCATGTCGTGTGAGACTCATTAAAGGGAAACGCTCCCTACCTAGAGTTTCTCAATCCCAAAACTTGAACCCCATTGAAATTGTTGATTAAAAATGAAAGGATCCATCACACCACCCCCTCAATGATGTTCTAATAATTGATCGTTACTACTAATTAGAGATAAGTTGATCAATGTGTACCTCCTAATAAAACAATGCTTTTGTTCACTCACATAAGGAATAAAATAGATGGCTTAAATTATTACTATACCAATAAAGTGAAAATGAGTAGGTGGAATATAACGTCATACCACTCAAAATGACGAGGTCCTTTTCAGTAAAGCCTTTGGTTTTGAATTTTCCTTTGAGAACATCAATGGAGTCATCCACATCTGGCATTTTAGCTGCAAATGACACATCGGATACTCTACCATCTCTTCTACCTGTCTCTACTTCATAAAATGGTCCCCCAGCCTAAATATAATACCATGTAGTATTAAAATAGAATTATCTCTTAAGAAAATGTGAATATATAGTAATTATGATAAAGACTGAGAAACAAATTATCTTAACTAATCAAAACAATAATTTTAACGTCTCTACCTCAAATTACCCAAAATAAATATATAAAGTCGGGCAAAAGAAGAAGAAAGAAAGCTAGGATATATATATGACGTACACTTGGTTAAATACATTCTGTTCCCCCTTAATTACTACTCCCCTAGTTGAAAATATGTGTTCACGTGGCCTTAAGAAAATACTAACTCCTAGAGAAATAAATTAATTTGACTAAGCTATCCTTAATTAAAGTTTGCATATTACTACTCTATTAACTTAGCACATTGGAATCTGGTTACTTAGCACTTAATAAGAACAAATTTGAAAAAATAAAGTTAATTTCTTCTTGATTATGTAAGTGGATGCTTATTTTAATCTAAAATAAAAAAGGCTAAATGAATACTTATTATGAATCGGAGGGAGTAGTATACTACATTTTCACAATTAATCTTAAGGAATAAATCAAAAGCAAAATAATAGTACATGGAATCAATATATGTATGGCAAAGATTTTAGTTTTCGTCAAGTATTAAAGACAAGTTACTTACAATATAATTATAAGTAAATTTTTATGATGAACATTAATTGGTTAAAACTGAAGAAAATGGCAACTGACCCGCTGTTATGATTTATAAGTTAAACTATGCTAATAGTTTAAAAAATCTTTACATTATCATTATCATTATCATTATATTTATATATAACTTAAATACTACTCTCTTCCTCCTAATTTATGTCCCGTTGTTTCATTTAAAATTTGTGGTTTAAAATATGTCATAAATATTTGTGCATTTATAAATAATCTCATGAAAAAATTAAAATTAAATTATGTTTAAATAAAGAAGTACAATATTCTTTTTGGAGCAGATTAAAATATAAAGTATGATACAAAAATTAGCAGTACTCCCAGAGTGATAATTTCTCCGGATCAAAAAGAGTGTTCACATTGCCATTTGCACAACCCTTAAGAAAATACTAACTCCTAGGTAAAAATAAGTAGTAATTAACTAAAATGCCTCAAATTAAATAGTTATTGAAATTTGGTCACCAAACACTTAATCAGGGCAAAAATGAAAAAGTAAGGTTAATTCTTTCTTAATTTAGTATGTGAATACTTTTTTTTAACAAAACAAATAAAAGCTAAGTGAACACGCTTTTTGATCCGGAGAGAGTTTTTTTTTCTTCAAATGAGAGTGGGATGATACATTACCAAGACGACAGCGTCTCTAGCAGCTAAAGCAACAATATCAGCACAAGACACAACACCAGGACACTGAGCTTCCAATTGAGTTTTGGCTTTTTGGATCTCTGCAAATCCTTCAAGGCCTTCATGACCAAATGCATTTTTTTCAGCTTGATTACCGTTATCAATCAAAATTGATCCATCACAACCCTTTCACATTTTCAAAAAAAAAATTAAGGTTATTGATACAAATAACATTAAAAAATGTAACCGACCGTCTATTGAAAAAAAAAGCAATCACAAAGATTTGGGAATGTTCACTTAATTTTGCTTTAAAATTGAACGAAATTCCGAAAGTGTATCGGAATAGTCTCTCTACCCCACAAAAACAGGAATAAAGTGTTCGTACATCCTACCCTCCCGCAGTGGGGAGATAATATTTTCATTATAAGGTACAAAATATATAAAGGTAATTCTTCAGCGAAAAGGGTTCGGACGAACCCTTAGCTCCTACCTGGATCGCCCTTGCTCCTCAGACCCCACTTATTGAATTAAGTATGGTAACTGATCAAATTTGACTTACTAAAAAGTGGTTAAAAACAAATAACCTGGGCAAAGCAGTCATGGAAATGGAGTCTTAGTAACATGGCTGGCATTCTTGGTTCTCTTTGTGAAGCTTCTTTAACCACAGAGCTAACAATGGATTCAACATTATGACATCTTTGAGAATAAAACCCAACTCTAAGTTGTCCATTTAGAGTTGTTACTTGTAAAAAGCATATAATTGAAATTAATTCAAAGAGACTCATTGCATTTTTATTACTCAATGCCATTTTTATTAGAAGAATTGAGATGAGAAAGGTTGCAAAATGGAGGAATATGATCAAGTTGATGAAGAATAGATGAGTGGGAAATAATAATGCAAAGTAAAAGAAGTAAAATGCCTTAAATAACTAGTGGATTATGTCAAACCTGTCTATTTAATAACTACACTACATGTCATCCATGCAACTCTTCTTTCCAGCAAGAGCTTTTGTTTTTATGCTGAATTTTTTTTTTTTGGTTATTCATTTCACATTTCTTATCCTTATTTATGGACTGTCACATTTCCTTGAAGTACAACATAGTTAAATGATTTTAGTTTACAAAAAAAGTCAAACTATGACTGACCTGTTTAATGCTATCTTTCTTAGGGGAAGTTTGGTTGGGAACAAAGTTATTTCGAAATTAATTATCTCGGAATAAGTTATCTCGAGATTAGTTACTTAAGATAAAAATAATACAATAATCTCAAATTAATTATACTGTAATTTTATCTCAATTAAATATTAAATAAATTTATCTCAAATTTAATCCCAAAATTAAATATCTCTTATCCCTCCTATCAAATGAGCCCTAAGTCTTTTATTGATAAATAAAAAAACTACCGCCCTGGCTAGGTTTAGTTGACTAAAAATAGAGTGTTAGAAGTTGATATTATCAATAAGCAGTTAGTTACGTGTTTAGGTAGTAGTAATAAATCCCATAATAAACCATAGTGTATTTGGTATTTCTTTTAAAATAAGTAGAGATGTTGTTTCTCTCAAACGCACATACAAGTATACGTGATCGTACAAGTAATATAGATTTTTAAGTCCAGTATCATATCCACAAGGACTTGTGATTAACTATTTATTAAATTAAATGATCTTAATTATCTAAACCATAAATAAAATACAAAGATATAATTATCAAATAACTAAAAATAAAAGAAAATAAATAATGAACTTCAACCAAAAAAAGAGTGAATTTTTATCAAAGAAGAGAAAGATCTAGGGCTATGACCAATAACATTCCAGTTTAGTCTTGCAATCGTACATCTATTGATTTCTCTGATTAACTAGTTGACATGTTAATATTAATTTTATGAGTATCTTCAGAGTTGCTCACAAGTCTATTCAAGTTATTCCAACACCTATATTCCTATGGTCATCGTACAATAACAAGAACACATTTAAATCTCCGTATTTAACTAAGCGAGGATAAAAGTATATTATTATCCTCAATAGCGAAACGATTACCCTAAGGGATCTCGAACAAGCTCTAATTATATGCAAATTCTCTATTTCTATTTCAATTTACACGTCACAAATAGTGTTCAACTATTGGCAAGATAATCAATAATTAAACATAAGAATAAATAAATAACCCAAAGATGGAAAACCAATATATATATATATAAAAGATAATCAAACGTCAACTTTCATGATAGTGTCAAAACCCTAAAACTAAAGAATTTAGCTCTACATAGACATGGAGGGAAAACAACAAATTATCTAAATAAAAATATAAAAATAAATATTACATAGAAGAGAAAGTAAAATCCTATAACCTTAGCCTTTACAACGGCTTCAAGCTCTCTCTAGGTCAAAAGTTCTGAATTCTGGATTATAAGTTATTCAAAGTTACGTAAAAACTGTATAAAATATGAATTTATAGAGTATCAAAAGGTCTGAGCTTTTAAAAATCAAATTCAAGTCAAACCGGAAAAATTATCGCGTCTCTGCGCACTCCGCGTCGCGCAGGTGGCGCAGACGGCCAATTTAGATTCAGAGAACATTTTGCCTCACGGCACCTTTGCGCTGAGGTGCTGATCGCAGAACTGACGCCTCAACTTTTCTTTCACAATTTGTTGCCTTCATTTTGTGCCACGTTAGCTAATCTCTTGTGTTCTACTTTCTATTGCTTGGCAGGTGGGTATAATTTTGCGGATTTCGTACCATACCCGTCCCAATTGAGGCGGGTATAGGTATAACTTTGACGGGTAGTGTGCGGGTATGAGTATTGAAAATGTACCCGTCACGAGTAGGCGAATAGGTGGTGGATTTGCAGTCATACACGCCCCGCATCCAATCGCCTACCCGCCCGCCTTATACCCGCCCCAAGCCCAAAATATTAACAGCCCATAAGTCATGCTTCATCCCATAAGTCACGACAAGCCCAAAATATTAACAACCCATAAGTCATGCTTCAGCCCATAAGTCACGACAAGTCTCTCATTCTCCAACAAAACTCAAAACCCTACACTTCTTCAGTCCTTCACGCCTTCAAGCATCCCTCTCTCTCGTTCCCCTTCACGTCGTATCTCCTCCCTCTCTCATTCTCGACGTCTCAGCCTTTTTATTTAAAGGAAAAATCACAAACGTTTTTCACGAACCACCTCGACGTCTTTGCCTTTTTCTTTAAAGGAGATGCTGATCGGGAAATATTGTTGTCTTTGCTTTGTGCTTTGGGATTGTCTTGATGAGGTCAATTTTTGTGCATTTGTTAAGTTTTACCTATTGGGTTTGTGTAGTTCAATTGAAAAAGTTGAAAAACTTTAGCTTATATAGCTGAAATAATATCTGGATTTTGTCTACATTTGTAATATATAGCTATTTGGGTGGATAATTTTTGGGTTTTCTTGGAAATTTTGTTTTCTTGATTCTGTGTTGTAAGGGGAAAGAGGTGAAAAAAATGGGGAATTCTGATGGTGAAAAAATCCGGAATTCTCCTCCCTCTCTCCCAAAGAAAATGAGACCGTGACAGTATTGATTTTTTACTCAAATTTTTGGGATAATTTTTGGAATTTGAATTTTTGAGATCATGTTGATCAATAATTGATCATAAATGAATTGATTACAAAATATGGCAGGCGGGTACATGCGGGTATTGTCGGGTATTGACGAGTGACGGATATCCACTTGGATAGTGAAGCGGGTGTGGATTTAGGAATATAGCGGTGGGTATGGATGTTGAAAATTCTACCATCCACGGGTGACGGATATAAAATTTTCTGGCGGATACGAATGCCGGAGGAGGGGGTACCCGCACCCCGCCCGCCCAATTGCCATCCCGTGCTTTCTCCTTGAAATTTAATCCTTCATCACTTTAATTACCTTGCTGACAACTCCCACAATTATTTATCTCATTGGATAGGCATTGTGATGCCTTTCATTTATTTTAATTCAACTTCAATAAATTTTGCTCCGAATACTTTCATTTTCGTACCATTTTATTGCTACATAGTAAAAATATAAAATTAATATAAATCACTATAAATAATACTCAAACGACAATTAAAAGTATTAAAATGTGATGCAAATAATGAAAAAACATATGCATTTCTGGCTTAATATCAGATGTCCTTAATGTTGTTTACAAATAATATAATTTTAAAAGTATGATTTAGAAAGAGAATTTAGAGATTACAAAAGATATAAGGGACAAAATCATAAAAAACCTGATCAAACAAAAAATATTATAAACTATAAAATCATTAAGTTGGGGATGACCAATTTATAACTTTAGACTTATTTTAGCCTATAAAAACTTTTTGTGTTCCCAAATGTGTAGATAAATCAAAAAATATTTATAATCTTATTTATAAACTAAATCAAACACCCTCTATATTTCAATCTAATTAACTTTCTCATACAGCTGAAGGTTACTAAAGAGGTTTACTTTGCCGTTTAAATTAAATGTATAGACGATGTTGAAATGGCTAGCCGAAAATTAATAGATATACTTCTGGAAAAAAAAATTTAACTAAGATTTTCCAATTAGAAAATAAGAATGAGGGAGGTAATTTCCAGCTATCATAACATTTGTCTCTACCAATATATACAAATAGGGGTGTTCATGGATGAGTTTTCTTCTTAAAAAAACCAAATCAATTAAGTCGGTCTTTCAAATGTTGAAACCAAATAATTAAGTTGATTTTTCATCGCTTCGATTTTTGTCGATTTTGTTAATTTTTTTAGTTAATTCGGTTTTTTGTCTTTTTTTTTTAATATATGACAATAGTCTTCCAAGTGTTATATCGAAAGAGGCACCCGAAAATAAAATAAAAAATCTAACACCAAACACATTAGATTAACTATATTGCATCATTACACTATTAAATTAATTAAAAAAAATAAACTATATATGTAATCAAGTTATGATTTCTCGAAAAAAAGTATGCATTGTCCAAAAATATAGCCATTTTCAAAGAGCTTAATAAAATTTCTTATAGTTAATATTTTTTGTGCAAAATTACAGAGTTGTGATTTACCAAGATATCTTGATGATGATTAAATTAAACAATGATAAATAATTAAATGATCCAACACAAGTTATTTTGAACATGAAATAGATTCTTGAAATTATCAAAATAAAAACTACAAATCAAACTAGAAAGTAAAGGCAAAGAATTAGATTACCATAAACACAAACCTAAATTACTAACCAAGGGTGCAAAATATTAATATGTACTATAAAATTTAATATCTTACATAAAAATATACATGTATATATGTGCAATTATAATTTTTAATAGGTATTTATATAGTCGATTGTGTTCGGGTTTTTTCAATTATTTTTTGTTTAAAATCAAAATCAAACCAAATTTTATAAGTTTTTAAAATTAAAACTCAAAACCAAACCAAACCAAAAAATATCTTTTTTTTTTCTTCAGTTTAGTTTAGTTTTCGATTTTGTTGGGTATTTCGGTTTTCCGTGAACACCCCCGTATACAATCAGAAGCTCAAATTGGTGTAGCAGTAGAGCGCGAGACCGCAAGGTCACGAGTTAGATCCCCTGCATAAACCTTCTTGGTTGAGCTTGTCACACATGGCTTGCCAAGTGTGGTTAATCGGCTGACGTGGTTTGCAGGCTATTGCGTCAGTCCGGAGTTTACCCTGTGCGCACTCGAAAGAGTAGCGGCTGCGGGTTCCTTTGTCAACAAAAAAAAGAAGCTCAAATTTTCAACAAATTCCACAAGGTGGGGGGGGGGGGAAATTTAATTAATGAATGGTCCAACAACATAGATATATTAAAAGGGGTAATAATAAAACAAACTACAACAGTAGAATACTTTTGCACCGACTTCCTCACCGTGAAAGAGATAAGGATCTTGAGCTCAACTATCATGTCTCTTTCTAAACACCCATGTGCTTCTTGTTGATTTTTGGTAAAAGAAAAAAAAAAGTTTATAAGAGCATTTTTAGTTATGAGAAAGATTGTAGTTTGTATATGGTAACATGACAACTTTATGTCGTTATTTTAGATAGTAAGACAATGATCCTCCAAAAATATACGTGACAAGGAAGGTGAAATTAAGATAATGTTTGATGTTTTTTTCTTAAAATTGGGTGTTTCATTGAAAGTGTAAGCAATTTCATGTAATATTTTATCTGTGTGCTTGTTAATGATGCGTACTGGAATACCCTTGCTTTTACTGTATGTCACTTATTTTCACATTCAAATATTCAAAATTACTCATTTCAGGTTATACTCATTTATGGTATTGGGGTTGGATTTGAGTCCTACCTTAATTACATAGAGGAGGGGATATGGAACCTTACATTCTTAAATATCCTAAAATTTAAGTGAATAGGTTCATCCCTTATCGTGAAAATTTCAACAAAATTTGGTTATGTGCTTGTGAAAACACAATCATTGTATCCTACAAGAAGGACTCCTAGTGTGTACTTCCTCCTTCCCAAAATACTTATTGTACTTTTCAAAAATATTTGTGATTTTATTTAACTAAAATAAAATTAAGTATTTTTTTCATTTTACCCTTAAATTAATTTGCAACATTTAAGAAGTTCTCATCATTAATAGAGCGAATATTTATTTAGGAAAAATACATGATAAAATATATTAAAATGGTAAAATAGTCAAAATACTACCCTTATAAATAATTTTTTAAGAGACGTGTAAATGAAAAATGTGACAAGTATTTTGAGAAAGAAAGAATACATGTCAACAATTTACTATGTAAAATCAAAGAAGAATAAAAAATTCTTCTATATCGTACGATATATTTAACTAAAAATATGTTACAAAGTACAATATGCCTAAAAGATTTATCAGGTTATCCACCTTATTACATCCCTGCTCTTTTTTATCTGACTAAACATAAAAGATGCGCACATGATTATTTTTAAAATTTTCTTGATAGTTGTTAGCACCTGCATAATTGACAGGTTGTTTGTGTTGAATTGTACTATTATCTCCAGTTTCAAATCTTGTTCCTGAATCGAAAATATCCATTGTTATAGTAAAGAGATGTGCACTTGTGCCTTATCCATTTCAAAAGCACTTCTAGCATCCCTTTGGTAGGCTCTAAACATAATAACACTTAATTGGGATATCAATTATTGTATTTTAGTTCTCATGGGAAAATGATTATATTCTCTATTTTATATTATTCGGAAAAGGGCTTAAATGCTCTTGAATTATTAGAATTAGTACAAAAATGTCCTTCATCCACCTTTGAGCCCCCAAATACCCCTCTTCGGATAATTCGTCCAATTCAAGGATAGCTATAATTCCTGAAGTTGACGTTAATCTATTGGGTCTACTTTGCCCTTATTTTTAACGGACTCATTTCATTTATTATGTGGCAACATCTCATTAGATAACCATTTAATTAACTAAAATTAATTAATTCTCAACTCATTTAACCTGATCCACCAACTAAACCCTGACCCGCCCCAAATAAATCATAACAAACCAAATTGAAAATCCTCTAACCCATTTCATTACAAATCAAAAGAAAGAAAAATTAACTCGCATTAAATGTTTAAATGAAAAAATCGGATTCTAAATTTTTATTGAGCATATTTGTGTAGAAATTTAGTTGAATATTGCAAAAAAATACCTATTTAATCTCATGAAACCTCCATAAAATTTAAGCATTCATTGATGAATATTGGCCTCAATTTAAAATTTTAATTTTTAAATTCGTTGACGATTTGAATTTGGTATGTTGGAATTTGGTTCTTAAGCTCAAGCATGATTGAATATACTTGGAAAAAAATTCATTAAGGAAGTGAACTAAAGCCGCCATTAAAGGAGCTTTTCGAAGTTTGCTTTAAATTTCAAAATTTCAAAATCTGTAAATTTGGGTTTTTGAATCAACTGGGTGATACTATTTTAAAAGTTGATAGCATGAATAACCATCGAATTAGGGGTTAGAACCTGAAGAAAGAAGCAGAAAACTCCGTGGAAGTCATTAATGAAGCTTGAAGCTTCCAGTAAAAAAGATGACATGGTGGTGGTAGAGATTTTCTCACACGAGCCAGGTCAAAATGCTGGTCATGGATGAATTTTTTAAAATTTGAGAAGGGTTTAAATTTGGGCCCAATAGATCTGGCCATGTAATAAATAAATATTTAATTATATTTTATTTTAATATGATCGTTAAAAATAATGACAAAGTAGACCCAATAGATTAACAACAAGGTATTTGAGAACTCAAAGATTGATGGAGGGTATTTTTATATTCTAATAGTTTAAGGGTATTTTAGGCCTTTTTCTATATATTATTTATATTGAGCACTTCTCGCGAGAAACTAGACTCCTTCGCCTATTGGTTATGCTAGAAGTTACTCAAGTCACACTTTAGAACAAGTAACAAGAATTTTTTTTACGTATACACAACTTAAGGATTAACATGTCATCGTGTGAATCGTTACATTACAAGTTTAAATTTTAACAATCTCTTGGACGGTACTTCTTAAGATGATTTCTTACTCTTTTATTAAAATTAAGTGAAAAATGAAATATTTGCAAAATCATAAAGCAATCTAAAATAAGTTGAATTGGTCCAATAATTTTAGGTCCTTCTCATCGAAGAATTTACACCAAGTTGCTCTTTTATATCATGTATTTAAACTTTATCCACAATTTAAAAAATAATACAAAACTTGCAACAGAAAAAAATTGATCGGCACACTTCTTCTTCTTTCTCTCAACTTCTTCGTATATTTTTTTCCTACTTATTTTCTCATGCTTCTTGTTCTTTCTCCTTTTTCTTGCTCCTCCTCAAATCCATCGAGAAAAAATGTTTGTAGTTCAATCATATCTTCCTAAAGTTCAGACAAAAATATTTGAAGTTCAAGCACAAATTCTTAAAGTTCTTAAAGCCATATTCACATTAAACATTCATTTTCTTTCTCCATATAATGTCATTATTTCCTCTTGTCAAGCAAGCAACTGTATTTAATGAACGGAATTGCGTAGGTCTATACTTTTATACAATAAATATAAATTGAAACTATAGCAACAAATGGTCTTCAAACATTCATATGAATAGTAGGGCAAATAATTGGTTGATAATGCATTCATACCACATAATATTTGCATAGTAATATATTATTTTGATATAATTAGTGATCTTGTATATATGTAATTATGGTAGTAATTTTTTGTATTAGTTAAGTGTATATTTGATTTCCGTAATTATAGCTTATGATTACTATTGTATATCATGTATATAAGTCAATTACATTAATGAAATAGCAAGAGATTATTCTCTTTCATGGTATCAGCAGTCCAGGGCAATTTTTTTCCTTCTCCACCCTTCTGCCGCCCTCTCTCTTCTCGGTTGTCCCTTCAAAATTTTCCGCCACTCTAATTTTATTCTTTTTCCTCAATCATGTCTAACACAAAGAATACATTTCATCCTGCTCTTGCAGTCTCCAACATCAAGAACAACATCTCTATCGTACTTGAAATGGAGAACATCCAATATGCGACGTGAGCAGAAATTTTTAAAATTCACGCAAGGTCTCATAGAGTCCTCCATCACATCCTCAAACCGGAAAAAGGCAAGGAGAAAGTGCCTTCCACCGATCATGAAATATAGTTATGAGCGACTCTTGATGCTACGGTCCTCCAATGAATTTATTCCATCATCTCTACGGACCTCTTGCACACAATTATCGAACCCGACACAACGACAATGGAAGCTTGGAATAGGTTACGTGATGTATTCCAAGATAACAAAAATTCTAGTGTCGTAACCCTTGAGCAAGAATTCTCTCACACAACTATGGAGGATTTTCTTAATGTATCCGCGTATTGTCAAAGGCTCAAGGAATAATCGGATCAACTCAAGAACATCGGCGCGCCGATCACAAATGATCGTCTCGTTCTTCATATAGTTGCGGGCCTCTCCGAAGCGTATAATGGGGTTGGGACTCTTCTTTGCCAAAGCAATCCTATCCTACCTTTCTACCAAACACGTTCCATGTTCACCCTATAAGAAGCAGTGTTAGCTAAAAAGGCCACATCCGGAGCACATTCCGTCATGATAGTGGCCACGTCCCAAGACACCGATGACCCTCAATCATTCTCTAAAAATTATAGTAAAAATGTAACACCGGTGGTGGCAAAAAGGATCAAAACCACAAAAACCGTGGTGGCGGTAGTGGCGGACGTGGTGGCGTCCAGCAGGGGTCCGGGTCACAGCACCCCTGGCAGCATTCTTGGGCCGGTGGTGTCACGACCCAAATCGGATGGCAATGACGGGCACCCAGACCTTACCTGCCGAGCACCACTCTTCATATACTTATCAGCTAACCGAAATCAATCATGGTCACTAGGGCCATTACCAAACATTCGGTTGACACATACATCACAGCCGACAGGGCCATACACAACTACTATACACAAGACAACTGTCTACAAGCCTCTAAAGAGTACATGACACCATAAGAACAGGACAGGGCCCTGCCATACCCATATGCATATGCAAAATATCATACCACGACCAGACTGCAACTCTGAAGTAAGTAGAGTGCTCCAACATCAGCTGAACCAACAGCCTACTAGCACGAACCTTCGCCTGTCTATCTAATCCTGTGGGCATAAACGCAGTATCCCCCGACAAAAGGGACGTCAGTACGACAGATGTACTGAGTATGTTAGCCATGAACAATAGCATAACAAGGATACAATAATAAACTGAAACAGAACCAGTCGACAAAAATAGCTGATAGCAACAGCCGACAGAAATAGTCGATCAGTAGTAAATGCCTCTGAGGGCCATAATATGTCTAAATGTGATGCACAATGCGGTATACGTACATATATATATATATATATATATATATATATATATATATATATTGGCCTCATCGGGCATCTTCCTTCTCATAACAGCCTCTACGGGCATCATATCATATCGGCCTCTGTGGGCATCATATCATATTGGCTTCTGTGGGCATCTTCCATTTTAGTGATAATCTGTACCAGCTGCAGGTGGTGTGCATATATAACGCAATTCCCTACATATATATAATGCTTACCATATAGTAGTGTATATAACACATATGGGTCCAGGATAATACATGAATATAATGCAAATGCATAAATGACAATAAACATTCTGAACTTATTGGATAACATAATATCCTTGTACCTTTGGCTAATATTGGGAATATTAACATATTTTCCATATAACTCAAGAAGGATTTAGGAACATATTTAGATATGCTTTTAACATAGAAATCAATAACATGAACATTCTTAACTACTAAGAGTAAAATAATTTATGAAATAATATTACGGTTACGTTTCGTTACATGGAACATGCCAAAAGAAGAAAATAATTTGCTTTAACATACATTAGTCATTTTGTGTCTACAATACAACTAAAGTAGCTTGTGATGCACTTCAATCCTATTTTTTAAGAAATCTCCTACTTGCTTTTTAAGAACTTGCGGGAAATTTCATTGAAATGAAACCTTTAATTTATGTTGTTGTTGCACTTAATCGATGAATTATTTTTGAACCCAAGATAATTATTTCGGTTGCTCCACACATATATATTTAAAGGTCTAGAAGATATATATGGTTTAAGCCCAAATGAAATAAAATGAAACTACAATTACTCTGTCCTACTAGTCCACTAAGCCAATATTCGATGGAATTCCCACCACCTCCTATGCATGTATACGTGGATGTAATATGTATAAGCTGAAATAAGCTTGTTCTTTCCACTCATCCTTATGAATTACTTATTGCTCTTATCAAGACTATTAAATAATAAATTTGTCACAGTTTGCAATGCATATCTCTGTTCATTATTAATTGCATTGACGTCCTATATTAAATGACAAGTTGATCACAAATTATGCATATCGTTATCCACACTTAGCATGACCTATCTTGTCAATTCGTGGCAGCTACTAACTTTTAGGGGCAACACGTGTACAATCATGAATAAGGATCAGATAATATGGTATTAGTTTGTAGCCTAATTTTGTCCAAATAAAATATTATTACTAGTCATCGTTGTCACATCCTTTTTAAATCCTTAAATTATTACGGGACCACATCATTTTATATACTAAGCTCTTGATGTGAATACCTCAATATAACCAATTTCATCGGCCTCAAGTCTACTTGCATACGTCTAGTTGTTCAAACCATCGCCCGAAATTACGGGGTGTTACATCATTTCCTTCTTAGAAACATTCGTCCTCGAATGTTGGGATGACGTATATAATTCCCATCACGTAGCCTGAAAACATAATCCCCTCTTATGCTTCTCTCGGTACCTCGGCGTTGGTCTGAAATAGGTAAGGATATTTGTGTTTCATCTCCTTTTCTGCCTCTCATGTCATCTCTCCTACATTCATGTTCTGCCATAGGACTTTCACAGATGTTACTTCTTTAGTCCTCAACTTGTGAACTTGTCAATCTAAGATAACAATAGGAACCTCTTCATATGATAGACGCTCTGTAACCTTCACATAGTCAATTGGTACAATTCGAGAAGGATCCCAACACTCGCTCTTAACATAGAAATATGGAAAATCGTATTAACAAACTCTAACTCCGAAGACAAGTCCAATTCGTAAGCTACTTGGCCGATTCGTCGAATTATGCGATATGGACCAATATACCTTGGGTTGAACTTTCCCTTTTTCCCAAACCTCATTACACCTTCATAAGCGAAATCTTCAAAAAGACCCAATCATCTACTTGGAACTCTAAGTCCTCCTGTCGCACATCTGAATACGAGTTCTGACGACTCTGAGTGGTTAACAATCGTTCTAGGATAATCTTCACATTCTCTATAGCTCGGTGCATTACATCAGGCCCAAATAATTCTGATTCGCCTACTTCGAACCATCCGATAGGAAACCTATATTTTTCATTCGTATAACACCTTGTATGGAGCCATTTTAATTCTAGCGTGATAATTGTTATTGTACGCAAACTCAATACGGGGTAAATGATCATCCCAACTTCCCTAAAGTCCAATACACAAGCTCGTAGCATGTCCTCGAGCGTCCGAATTGTACGTTCGGCTTGCCCGTCTGTCTGAGGATGGAAAGCTGTGTTAGGATTAACTCGGGTGCCTAAACCTTTCTGAAATGATTTCCAGAAGTTAGTTGTGAACTGTGCACCCTGGTCAGATATAATAGAACTAGGCATACCATGAAGGCGAGCAATCTCCTTAACGTACAACTTGCGTAGTCCTCGGCTACGTATGTAGTTTTGACCGCTAGGAAATGAGCTGATTTGGTCAGTCTATCAACAATCACCCAAATGGAATCAAACTTATGATAAGGCGAGGTTCACTCGTAATGAAATCAATATTAATTATTTCCCATTTCTACATCGAGATCTTAATGTTTTGAGTCAAGTTTGGTGCTCTATTTTTTTACCTACTGACAATTAAGGCACTGAGCTACAAACTCTGTAATGTTCCTATTCATGTCTTTCTACCAATACATGCCTTTGAGATCATGATACATCTTAGTAGATCCGCGGTGAATGTAATATTGTGAGCAATGGACCTCTATCATTGTCTTGTCTCGTAATCCTGCTACATTGGGAATACTCAAATAGACCTTCCACTTGGGTCTCTCTCCCACTATACTCGAAGGTTGCGTTTTTTTATTGTTGTACTTTCTCACTAATCTGAATTATAAACAATTCCCTTTCTTTACTTCTTTTGACACTTGTTCACTCATTTTCTTACTTGGCGTACCCTTCTTAATTCTAGAATATTCGGGTATATATACGTAATTCTCAAGTATTGCTCCTGGTTCCAATCCTTGACGTTACCAACCCTTAAAAGATGAGTTGTTAACTTATTCCCTCATTCGATACGTGGAAGATTCTGAAGAATTTACATTCCATGACATTGGCCCACTATATCCAAACCTGGTCATTATGCTTAGATTCGATTTCCTTCACTTGCCTCGTGGCTAAGACTTCCTGTCAATGTCGCTTTGGGAAAAGATTTCCTTGATCTCGTTAGGTTGTACACCCATTACTTTATCTATCTCATAGAATCTTTGGTCAGTTCAGAAATGCTCACAGACATATGTGTTTGCCTGACATTTTATCTTCATTATAATGTATTATCTCTTGACATATGTCTTTTAATGTCTACATTATGTCCCTAGGAATCATTGGCCCATTTTCACATGTTTATGTGCTAATCTCGAGCTTTACTCACTGTTACTTCCGTTTACATACTTTCCTAGAGGTATGACTGCATATGTTATAGAATCGATGTTTCGTATGTTTAGATCCAGTTCACGGCGTTACATGATCCCATGACTTGTCAAGCTTTCTTGTCTTATCATTATTAGATCTCCCATCGACCGAGTGCCCATTCATCTTACCTTTACATTTCCATTTCAAATTGCCTTGGGGAAATCTCTTATCTCAAAGTATTTCTCATACTATCTTCTTGAACATCAGAGGTTCATCACATTTGGCCGAAGAGTTCTTACTGTCCCCCCTCTACCGTTGGTCCTTACGCTATTCTGGAGTAATCATACATTTGTGAAACCTACATAACTATAATCTTATTCACATTTATCCTTCTTGTCGTAATCCTTCTTTCTACTCGTCATTAAACAAAAAAAATTTATGTCTTGATACTTGATCATACCATTCCATTCATACTTATTAACTATTTTCGTATTTTTTACAACCATTCTTTGGTTGTTCCATAGTTCTCGTCCTCAATTGCCCATAACAAGCTATTGTTATCTAGAGGTTATTTAGAATTGTAACATGCTGCACAATGAAGCCGAAGACCTTACCAGTCCAATACCTATAGCATACCTTAGCTTACAAATATTGATACATGTAATTCTCAATAATGTATGCACAGACGAGAGGCTTATGTCCCCTTCCACTACCGTGGATAACTCGATCCTTATATATGACTTGGCTCACTATTCTGGGTACGTCACGTTACGTGATCTTCTTGAATTTACCGATGGTCACTCTTCACACGATTCAGTTGGGGCAATCCATTCTCGTTAATGATGTCATGGGACAATTCCCAATCTATTCTAGGTAGGACAATATAATTTAGGTCGCACGTACATAACATATTCCCCTATTCTAATCAACAAGAGTCATTGTAAAACGTGTAGATTTTCATAACCTACTAAACCTTCCCGTGATGTTTTCTGCTTTACATCTGTACAATTCATAATCAGGTTATCCTTACCTTTATGCATCAACTTGGGACACTTCGGAACGTTGTGGCCATGGCTGCCACACTAAACCAGCCACATGTACCTTTGCGGCACAATCTTGCATGCGCTCGACCACACTAATTACAAGACGGTAGGGGCGGTCTCCCTTGACCTTTACAACTTTGACCCTGAGATATTGGCATCTTTGACCCTTTTAACTATCGGCGATCCCTGACTAATAAACCCCCTGACCCCTCAAGGGCCTATCTCTATCAGATGCTCTAGGATGAAGTCGTGCCTGGGAAGGAAACTTTACTCATATCCTCTGATGGATCTGTCTCAATAGAGAGCATACTACTCGTATTTACACTCAATCCAACTTCAATCTCCATGCATATCATAATCCTACTGAAAAAAGGCATTGCTCTAATCATAAACACGATAAAGTCTAAAGAGAGAATCCTTACAATCTTCTGCGTTCCGATGCTTAGTACTTCCTTTACTTTACTCATTTACTGGCTACGAATATGAACTAACCGAAGTATTTTTGATAACCGGCATTACTGAAATAATATCAGGCACGAGTTAAACTCAAATTCTTAAGACTCAACTCTACTGCACGATCTATGATATGAAAGAATAGAAACCATCCCTAAATGCCTTACAGCCTCCTATTTATAAGTATGGTGCACAACACACCCATAAACAAGACTCTACTAGACACGGCTTGTAGACTCCATAGGACAAGCCTGCTTTGATACCAAGTTTGTCACGACCTAAACCGGATGGCCATGACGGGCACCCTGACCTTACCTACCGAGCACCACTCTTCATATACTTACCAGCTAACCGAAATCAATCATGGACACTAGGTCCGTTACCAAACATTCGGCTGACACATACATCACAGCCGACAGGGCCATACACAACTACTATACACAAGACAACTGTCTACAAGCCTCTAAAGAGTACATGACACCATAAGGATGGGACAGGGCCCCGCCATACCCATATGCATATGTAAAATATCATACCATGACCATACTGTAACTATGAAGTAAGTAGAGTGCTCCAACATCAGCTGAACCAGCAGCCTACTAGCACGAACCTTCGCCTGTCTACCTGATCCCGCGGGCATAAAACGCAGCGTCCCCCGTCAAAAGGGACGTCAGTACGATAGATGTACTGAGTATGTCAGGCATGAACAATATCATAACAGGGATACAATAATAAACTGAAACATAACCAGTCGACAAAAATAGCCGATAGCAACAACCGACAGAAATAGCCAATCAGTAGTAAATGCCTCTGAGGGCCATAATATGCCTAAATGTCATGCACAATGTGGTGTGTATATATATATATATATATATATATATATATATATATATATATATATATATATATATACACACACACACTCATCGGGCATCTTCCTTCCCATAACATCCTCTATGGGAATCATATCATATCGGCCTCTGTGACATCATATCATATTGGCCTCTGTGGGCATCTTCATTTTTAGTGATAATATGTACCAGCTGCAGGTGCTGTGCGTATATAACGCCATTCCCTACATATATATAGTGCTTACCATATAGTAGTGTATATAACACATGTGGGTCCAGGATAATACATGAATATAGTGCAAATGCATAAATGACAATAAATATTCTGAACTTATAGGATGACATAATATATTTGTACCTTCGGCTAATATTGAGAATATTAGCATCTTTCCCATATAACTCAATAAGGATTTAGGAACATACCACAATACAACTAAAGCAGCATGTGATGCACTCCAATTCTATTTTTAAAGAAACTCTCTTATTCCACCTTACTTCACTACGAAGAAATCTCCTACTTGGTTTTTAAGAACTTGCGGGAAATTTCACTGAAATGAAACCTTTAATTTATGTTGCTGCTGCACTTAATCGATGAATTATTTTTGAACCCAGGATAATCATTTCGGTTGCTCCACACATATATATTTAAAGGTTTAGAAGATATATATGGCTTAAGCCCAAATGAAATGAAACGAAACTACAATTACTCTAGCCTACTGGTCCACTAAGCCAATATTTGGTGGAATTCCCACCACCTCGTAAGCATGTATACGTAGATGTAATATGTATAAGCTGAAATAAGCTTGTTCTTTCCACTCATCCTTATGAATTACTTATTGCTCATATCAAGACTATTAAATAACAAACTTGTCACAGTTTGCAATGCATATCTCTGTCCATTATTAATTGCATTGACGTCATATATTAAATGACAAGTTGATCACAAATTATGCATATCTTTGTCCAAACTTATCATGACCAATCTTGTCAATTCATGGCAGCTACTAACTTTTAGGGGCAACACGTGTACAATCATAAATAAAGATCATATAATATGGTATTAGTTTGTAGCCTCCTTTTGTACACATAAAAAATTATTACTAGTCATCGTTGTCATATCCTTTTTAAATTCTTAAATTATTTCGGGACCGCGTCATTTTATATACTAAGCTCTTGATGTGAATACCTCAATATAACCAATTTCCTCGTCCTCAAGTCTACTTGCATATGTCTAGCTGTTCAAACCATCGCCCGAAATTACGGAGTGTTACAGGTGGGCAGTGGCCCATTCCACCCTACCCTTTTTCCCACACAAAATTGGGCTAGGCTCAATGGTAAGCAGCAGTAGAAGGCTCGACAACAACATGCCTGGCAGCTGCTTGGCCTGCTTGGGCCTCGGCCACATCAGGCCTTCACTATTACGGGCCCTATAGTCTCCCCAATCCACACGGATATCGAGGCAGCGATGCATACACTTGGGGTAAATCCTCTGGATGTGAATTGGTACATGGACACTAGTGCTACTTCTCATATGACATCCGCGCAAGATATTATCTCGCCTTATTTTAATTTGAGCAAAAATCATGGCATAATTATTGATAATGGTCATTCAATTCCAATTCGTGGTTATGGTCACACAAATTTGTCTTCCCAAAACCCCGCCTTTAGCCTTGAAAAATGTCCTTCATGCTCCTCAATTAATTAAAAATTTGGTGTCTGTTTGGAAATTTACAACTGATAACTCGATTTCTGTTGAATTTAATCCATTTGGATTTTCTGTGAAGGATTTCTGGACGGGAATACATCTATTGAGATGTGATAGTTGGGGCGAGCTTTATCCAATCACCACAAAATAACCCACACCGTCAACGTTTGCCGCTTTAGCACTTTTCTTATGACATGCACGTTTGGGTCATCCGGGAGCGTCTGTTTTTGCCTCCCTTAAAAATAATAAATTTATTAAGTGTAATAACATTCGTAGTTCTAATGTTCGTCCTTCTTGTCTGCTTGAGAAATATATTAAATTGCCTTTTCTTGCCTCTAATTATAGTACTATGTTGCCTTTTGATAT
This sequence comes from Anisodus acutangulus, assembly GCA_029783415.1. Classification (NCBI taxonomy): domain Eukaryota; kingdom Viridiplantae; phylum Streptophyta; class Magnoliopsida; order Solanales; family Solanaceae; genus Anisodus; species Anisodus acutangulus. Next base: position 15,366,372 of record CM056503.1, on the reverse strand, counting down.
TATTCATAGTGATCTTTGGACATCTTCCGTTTTGAGCTCTTCGGGCCACCGTTATTATGTTTTGTTGTTGGATGATTACTCAATTTTTTGTGGATGTTTCCTTTATCTAAAAAGTCTCAGGGTTTTTTCACATTTCTATCATTTAGAGCATTAATCCGTACTCAATTTGAACGGAAAGTTAAGAACATTCAATATGATAATGGAGGGGAATTTGATAATGATTTAGAGAACTTTGTAGGATTAATGGTATATCTTTTCGGTTCTCATATCCACATACTTCATCACAAAACGGGAAAGCCGAGAGAAAAATCTGCACCATTAATAATATTGTTCATACGTTACTAGCCCATGCATCATTACCACCTTAATTTTGGCATCATGCATTACAAATGACAACTTACATTCTCAACATACTCCCTAGAAAAGTATTAGTCTACCAATCTCCACTCAAAATTCTTTATAAAAAAGACCCTCCGTATTCTCATCTTAGGGTATTTGAGTGTCTATTCCCCTCCACTACTATAAACAAACTTTAAGTCCACTCTACTGCTTGTATTTTTTGGGGTACCAATCTAATCATCGTGGTTACAAATATTATGATTTATCCTCTAATAAAGTCATCATTAGTCGCCATGTCATTTTTGATGAAACCCAATTTCCGTTTTGCTAAGTTGCATACTTCCGCATCCAATTCCTATGATTTTTTGGATGATGGGCTCTCACCGTATGTGGTCCACCATTTGGACCAGCCCACACCTCGGACCACAGACCATCGGCGCAGTCAGACCCACTGCCTAATGGCCCAATTCCCTTCCAGTCCACATATTCTGTCAGCAGGCCCAAATAGCTTCGGTCCACCGCATCTACTAGTAGGCCCACTGCCTGCTGGCCCAATAGATTCTAGACACCACCCAGTCCATGCCCAAATAACCCGACTCCAACCCAACTCCATTGCATAAAAAATGGGCCAGCCCACGGTTTCCACCCAAAATCCAGCCCACTTTGATTCTAGGACCAGGGTTCGTCACTCGTAGCTAACGGGGTATTTTTAGACCAAAGCGACAATTTAATCTCAACTCTAATGGCACTAAATCCCCTCTACCATGTAACCCCGCGTCTGTCCTTCGTGACCCAAATTGGAAAATGAGTATGGATAATGAATATAATGCTCTTATTGAAAATACGACATGGAAGTTGGTGCCCTGTCCACCTGGTGTTAATGAGATTCATTCTATGTGGATTTTTACTAATAAGGAAAAATTCGATTGTTGTTTTGAGAGGCATAAGGCCCGTCTTGTAGGTGATGACAAAACTCAACAGGTTGGCGTGGATTGTGGAGAGACATTTAGTCCGGTGGTCAAACCATCAACTATTCGCAATGTTTTCAGTCTATCTCTCTAAAAAACATGTCATATTCATCAACTGGATGTGAAAAATGCGTTCTTATACGGGAAAATTAAGAAAATAATATACATGCATCAGCCCTTGGTTTTTAGGGACCCACTCATCCTAATCACGTGTGCTTGCTGAAGAAATCCTTGTATGAGCTAAAACAGGCTCCTCGCGCTTGGTACAAGCGATTTGCAGATTATGTGTCTACACGTGGGTTTTCTCACCGCAAGTCTGATCATTCTCTATTCATTTACCATCACGATACTTTTATGGCCCACATTCTGTTATATGTGAATGATATTATATTAATTATTTCCTCTGATAAACTTCGCAAGTCTATCATATATTTTCTCAGTTCAGAATTTGCTATGAAAGACCCATTGAGTTATTTTTTGGGTATAGCTGTCACTCGTCATGCATGTGGTCTATTTCTATCTCATAGGAAGTATGCAACAAAGATCATTGAACGGGCAGGCATGTCTGCCTGTAAGTCATCTCCTACTCCGGTTGATACTAAACCGAAGCTGAGTGCTACTTTTAGCACACCATATGAGGATTCCTCCCACTATCGTAGTCTTGTGGGGGTTCTTCAATAACTCACATTTACGAGGCCCGATATTACTTATGTAGTGCAGCATGTGTATTTATTCATGCATGATCCGAGGGAAAAACACATGCACGCCCTCAAACACATTGTGCGCTACATTCAGGGCACTATTGATTATGGCTTACACTTATATTCATCATCAGTATCTACTCTCATTTCGTGTACATATGCAGATTGGGGTTGATGTCCAGATACAAGTGTTCGACATCTGGTTATTGCATGTTTCTTGGTGATAACTTGGTCTCTTGGTCGGCTAAACGTCAGGCTACTTTGTCGCGCTCTAGCACGGAGACCGAATATCGAGGGGTCGCTAATGTGGTGTCTGAGTCTTGTTGGTTGCGTAACCTCCTCTTAGAGCTTCATTTTTCTATTCAGAAAGCTACCTTGGTCTACTGCGATAATATTAGTGCGATATATCTCTCGGGGAATCCTGTACAACATCAACGCACTAAACATATCGAGATGAATATTCACTTTGTTCGCGAAAAGGTTGCTCGTGGACAAGTACATGTCTTGCATGTCCCTTCACGTTATCAAATTGCTGACATCTTTACTAAGGGTCTTCCCTTAGTTCTGTTTTAAGATTTCTGGAACAGTCTCAGCGTACGATAACCGCCCGCTATGACTGCGAGGGTGTGATAGAATATACACAATATATTCTTTTGATATAATTAGTGACCTTGTATATATGTAATTATGGTAGTAATCTTTTGTATTAGTTAAGTGTATATTTGATTTCCGTAATTATAGTCTAGAATGAGTATTGTATATCATGTATATAAGTCAATTATATTAATGAAATCAACAAGGAAATATTCTCTTTCAGTTTTACATATTCAATGTTGCTGACTTGCTGCTAATAATTGTAATCAACAATTGCAACTACAGATACAATATGTCAATTTTCATATAAAAGTCATGATTTCGGACGCAATTTTTTCCAAGTTTGGTCGCATATGTCTAAAATTATTTTTGTAGTAGCTAAACATACAAAAACTTATATATTATGGCTTCACTTTAAATAAGATTCCAACTATCATGTAGGTCCTTGATGCAGAACTAACATCTATTATGCGTGGAATACAACTAGCTCATGATCAGAATTTGATGCCCTTGGAGATCAACTGTGATTCTAAGGAGGCAATCACAATGATTAAAAATGGACACCTACCTTATATGCCTATCATTTCTGAATGCAAGTCTTTGATGTACAAGCTGGGCTATCCGAAACTAAAACACATTTACTGTGAGCAGAACATGGTGGCGGATGCACTGACTAAGGAGGAAACAAGGAAGAATTTTTTTGATGGTGCAAAGTTTTTTGTGCCCCCCTCATGTTGTATATGTCTTTTGGAAGGATGTATTAGGACAAACTTATGACCCTAGGGTCAACTGTTGTGATTTGCAAACAATGACCAATGCGCCAAATCATGTAACATGCATAAGCTTGGATGCTGGGTGACTTGTATATTTTTGTTATATGTGAGTAGTAATAGCTGATTTACTTGAAAAAAAATTCCAAAATCGACTATTTATGTACTTCCCCGGCACAATGCTAGAGTTAGCACGGGTCTCGCTTGGCAACAAAAGAGCGAGAAGCCTATAACTATTTAAAGTGACTTCGCATAACGAATACAACACTGAGAAGTTATAGAACCTTCGTTTATTAATCTTTTCATTTCTTTCCTCAGCTTAAGTATACAATCGTGGATGACAACATGAAAAGAATAAATGGAGCACAGTAATGTCAATAAACAATAATCTAAGGTGAATCTTCAACTAATAACAACTGATTGTTAAAAAATTGCAATATTTTTACACGTTTTATTTTTAGTTTTTCAATTTATGATTTGAATCTTAAGTAACAGATGCACATTAGATTTTTGTAACAAATTGTAAAGCATTGAAACTTCACAAAAGTGTCAAGTGTGTTGTTAAAAAAATTAAAAATATTGGCAAATCACAATTTTTTGCAAGTTTTGAAGGAGTGGTCGGTCTTAAATTTCGAATATGAAAAGTGAGTTTAAATCAAGTGCATATTGTTGGGAAACTTGAAAACATTGGAAACTCACTATTGTTTGCAAAATTTAAAGAAGTGGGTCTTGAATTTCTAATATGAAAAGTGAGTTTGAATCAAGTAGGTGTTGAAAAAACTTAAAAATACTGTCAAATCTCTATTATTGCAAGCTTGAAAAATTAAATTTCAAATATAAAAATTGCGTTTAAAAGTAGATATTATTGAAAAAGTTTGAAAACATTTCCAGGATGAAGATTTATAGTTAAAACTTCGGTAAAACTACTTTTAGTTTTGAACATATATGTGTTAAAGACATACATGTTTGAAATTTGGTTTGTTTTATTTGTCTTTAACAAACCAGATTTCAGACTCGATTATTGAAAGTTTGGTCTTGACAAACCTAACTTCAACCGCGCATATCGAATGTTTGCTTACATAATGATATGACAAATTTTAGACACAATCTTTTTATAACTTCAGTCCGGATGCTTAAAGTGTGAAACTCACACAAACTTGTAAACTTCAGCTATAACTTAAATGATGGTCCGAGAAGTTATCCGTACACTTCCCGCACTAGTTATCAACAGCATAGAGTTCAATTATGAAAATAAAAAATATACATGTTTGCAATTTGTCCTTGACAAGCTAAATTTTAGGCACCATTATCAAAATTTTAGCTTGGAAAAGCTAACTTCAAACGCCTATGTTCGATGTTTTCTTGCATAATCAATATGACAAATTTTAGATACAATTTTTTGTAACTTTAAGTCTCGTAAACTTAAAGTATCTAAATACACAAACTTATAAACTACGGTTATAACTTAAAAGTTATCCAGAGTTGCACGAATTGTTCTTCAAATGGGCTGGTTAATTATCAACAACATAGAGCCCAATTATGAAAAAAAAGAGAGCCCAATACACCTAAAGGCCCATAGTCATTTTCCCTCTCACACCGCCACTCACGATTTCCCTTCACACTCCCAAATCTTCTCTTCTCTCACCTAGGGTTCCATTCACCCTATACATCCAGAGAACCTCTCCATTTTCTACACAGAATTCCGAAATCTCTCAATTAACTCACAAAACTCTCCAAATTCGAAGCAATTCCAACTATGCCGCGGAAACGGGACTACGACGACGACGACGAACCGGAGGAGGAAGAGGAGGACGTGTACGAAGATGAAGACGTAGAGGAGGAAGAAGAAGATGATGATAGAGGAAAAGCCGGACGTAAACGGCGTAGATCAGATTTTATTGATGACGCGGCAGAGGAAGATGAGGATGAGGAAGAAGACGATGATGATGATGAGGATTATGGCGGTGGCGGTGGCGGTGGTGGTAGACGAAGACCTAAACGAAGGACTGGTTCGGAATTTTTCGACCTCGAAGCTGCTGTTGATAGTGATGAGGATGAGGAGGAAGAAGAAGGCGAAGACGGTTAGACTTATACTTGCTTATCTATTCTGTTTTGTATTGAATTTGTTAATTTGTTTTATTAGTTTAATTTGTTTACTTACTTGCCTGCATCGAAGAACGAAGAACTGATCATAAAAATGTATTAAAAATACAGTCAAACCTCTCGTTTGTTCCGATATTTTTTCGCTGCTATAGCGAAATGCTGTTATAGAAAGATCGCTTCCACATAAAACTGAATTTTTTATGTTGGAAATTGGCGATAAGCAGATGAAGTAGGATTGGGAATATGTGGAGAGTGTTATTTCTTAATAACATGGTTAGTCAGGTCTTTAGGGTCCGTTTGAACATATTTTTGAAAGTGAAGCTGAGAAAACTTTTTTGAAATTGAAGTCTGGAAAAAAGTTGGTTGAAGTTAAAGTTGTGTTTGGATAGTTATACTTTTTCATGAAACATGAAGCTATGTGACTGATGATTTGGAAAACTTCTGCCAATTTGAAATTGAAGTCCGGAAAAAAAGTTGGTTGAAGTTAAAGTTGTGTTTTGATAGTTATACTTTTCATGATTTGAAGGTGAAGTTGAGAAAAATTATTTAAAATTGTAGTCCGGAAAATAGTAGGTTGAAGTTAAAGTTGTGTTTGGATGGTTATATTTTTTCATGAAAGATGAAGCTTTGTGACTGATGATTTTGAAAAATTTCTGCCACAACTTCAAGATGAAAAACAAAATGCTCAAGTTCAGAGTTCAAATTTTGTTCTTGGGTTGACAAAGCTTGAACCTCCTTAATAGTCTACATACATGTTGTTTTGCTCATATGAAAGCGTGGAGCTCTTAGATATATCATAGGCTAGTGCATGTGATGAATTATCGTAGGCGCGAGACAATGATATCTAGTGTAACCTAAAAACGATGTGGAAATAGAGAGAACTGATGATGCTTTTCTAAGAAATATATGACAAGAGTTGAGGTAGCCAAGTGAGGAGGTTTCACTTTCCTAGTATTGGGATTACCTTATCAAAAAAAAACTTGCCTAGTATTGGGATTTGGATGCGGCAAAATAGATTGGGCTTATAGTGTCGGAGCTCTAATCAATAGGTCCCCGAGGATTTGAACTAGTGGAATATGGAGTAAATGTGTGGATTGTGGAATCCAGAACTATTGTGACTGCAGCTGTAACCCGAGAAAGAAAATTCAGCTTTTCTTTAGTTGGTACAAGGATTTTGTAGTATCACTTCTTGTCTACTGGCAGTAGAATAAAATTGGATGCTGAAGAAAAAGATTCATGTATGTGATACCCACTAGTTGAGAAGAGGTTTTAGATTTGTTAGAGCGCTTCTAAAATTATTGTTGTTGTTATTATCATCATCATGCTTAGATGCGCATATTTATACGCATTCAAATATTGAAAAAACAAATAATCTTAATTATTCATTATTCAGATCTAAAGAAAACATCTTAATATTCATATGTGTATTCAGATTCAGATATCATAATTTTAATGAAAACAAATGAGGCCCAAGTCTGGGATTGAATGGTTTGGTTATGTTTAATACCATTGGTTGAAAGGAAATTATTTGACACAGATCCTCTTTGGCTCAACTGTCTTGGACAGTGATATCAATTTCGGGAAATTATTAGACAGTGGCGTCAGCTTTGGGCATCACCAAAATGGCTTGTTTTTTATTGAATGGTAAGGTAGTATTTATATAAAAAAATCAGTACCAAGAGTTCTGTGGTTACATCCCAAAAGTAACAAAAGAAGAGAAAGAAAGCAAACCCTGTGTGTGTATTCAAAAGATTCCATGAATTGTAGCAGGGTATCAGTATCATTTATCAATCATGTTTACACAAAAAAGACATCAACAAAATATAGTCTAATTTGTTCTTCAAGAATGGATTCTCTTGTCCTTCAAAGCATCTCCTATTCCTCTGTTTCCATATACACCACTGTATGGCTGCTGCTATTGTATCAAGCCTTCATTTCTATTCCAGCATGATAGTAACTCTGTGGTAGAACTTGACATCATCCATTTAATTCCCAAGATGCTTAAGAATAATTTCCACAATCGTGCAACAACTTTGTAGTGTAACACTAGATGATTAATAGTTTCTGCCTCCTCTTTACACACATAACACCTGTTAACTATTTGGAATCCCTTCGTTGTAAACTATACCGAGTCAAACAAGCCTTTTTAGCCACTAACCATTCGAAAGAACTGAATTTTGTCGAAGCCTCTCGATTTCTAAATTTGTTTCCAGGAACCAAAAAGAACATGATTTACTTAATTTATGAATATGTTGAAACATGTCTTGACAGTATAAATCCCTTTGTTGTGGCCTCTCCATATCAAATGATCTTCATTAGTGGTTAGGCTTACAGATGTCGGCAGTATACTGACAATCTCTGAATTTATATTCAAACTGTTGCCTGCCCAACATTGTGCTACTTGAATTCCTTGTCAAGTACCAATCTTAATATTATACTCTTAGGGGTAGATGTCCCGACCATTTATCTTGCGAAAAGGAAATCTTCCTTCCATTACCTATCTTGAAGTCAATATGCTGTGAGGAAACAGGCCATAAGGAGCATGTGTTCTTCTAAATACTAATTCCTTGTGGAGAGGGACCTCGGTTGGTTCACCATACATTAAAAAAAGTGAATATCTTTGCTATTGCTCTCTTTCACAAGGTGTTAGCTTTCCACCGAATCTCAAGCCACTTCATTAAAAGGTTTCTGTTTTATATCCTTACGTTCTTAATACGACCTCCTTGCTCCTTTGTTGCAATGACAATGCTACGTGTGACAATATTATTACCTTTGTATTCTTTATTGCCTTGTCATAAAGCCTCCCTTCTTCACTACTTTGGATGGTATGCGAAATAAGGACATTGTGTATGTGGGGGTTGCATATCATTAATATTAATCTTTCCCAAAGAAAGATATTGTTTCTTCCAATTAGCCAATCCTTTTTCACATCTATTTACTACTCAACAACAACAACATACCCTGTGAAGCCCCACAACGTGGGGCTCTATCTACTACTCCTGGCCAAATCAATTCAGATTTTGCTTTTGCCCCCAGAAGCAATCCCAGGTAACTAGTAGGAAGAGAACTTTGTTTGACATCCTAAAATTGCAACAACAGTCTGCAACTCTTGAATTGTGTTCAATGGAATTATTCTGCTTTTGGTCCAGTTCACATGAAGTCCTGAAAACCCTTCAAGCACACAAATGAGCCTCAAATATCTTAATTGATTCACTTCTGATTCGCAAAAAATAAGAGAATCAGCGGTATAGAGAAGATGTGAAATAGAGAGGTCATTATCCTGTCTACATTAGACTCTGAAACAACTAATTCAGCGTTCAAGAACTGTAAAGTTGATCACATTACTAAGTCCTTCCGTTGCCAATAAGAAAGGAGAAACGAGATCTCATTGTCTAAGGCCTTGTCAAAGATACCCTGTGGTGGTCCATTTATAAGTAAAAGGACTCGAGAACCTGAAAGTGGTGATATAATGCCAAATCCAATTCATCCATTTCTTTTCAAAGGCTAAATATATGAGAACCTTCAACAAGAATTCCCTATTCACATGATTGTGTGCCTTCTCAATATCAAGTTTGCACATTATACCTGGTATCTTCTCGCCCAGCCTAGTCTTAAGACAGTCCTTGGCGATTAAAGCTTCATCCATGATTTGCCCCCCTCTCAAGAATCCCATTTGACTACTGCACACTAATTCAGGCATCACCCCTCAACCTCTAAGTGAAATTGTTTGCCACAATATTGTAGAAACTTCCAATTACACCAATAGGTCTACAATCTTTCAATTCTCTAGCAGCACTCTTTTTAGGGATAAGAACTATTAAGGTGACATTAAAGCTCTTCTCGAATATCTCTTCCTAAGGGAAATATATAAAGGCCTCCATAATAACCTCTTTCAAGCAATTCCGACACGTTTGAAAGAATCCCATGGTATACCCATGCGGCAGTGGAGCTTTGTGACTAGTGCATTGCTTTACTACTTCAAGGGCCCCCCTTCAAATGATTTTTAGCCCAATATGCTTTTCATCACTTATCTTAGGAGCTCGTCCTAAATTGATTGTAGGTCGCCAAGTTTCATTTCCCCGAATTGAGCTTTTCATAAGAACCCAAAAATTCATTTAAATCTCCACTGGATCCTCTAACATGGTTCCCTCCACTAATATCACATCACATGATAATTCATTTTGTTACCATTGGCCATTTAAAAAAAAAAGAAACTTGGATATTTCTATCTCTCTGCTTTAGCGACAAACATCCTGACTTCTTTCTCCAAGATATCTCCTCTTATTTTACTATCTCTTTCATCTCCATTTGGGTGTTGGCCTTTTCTTAATTCAGCTTATGTCAGATCTATGTTTTCCATTAATCTATCCAAACGGCTTGGTTATATTTAACACCTTTGGCTAAAAGGAAATCATTTGACTGGGCATAAAAGACCTTGCACTACACAATAGAAGTATGCTAATGAAATGACATTGGAGGTATGATAAGAAATATGTGGAAAGTTGTAATTAAAGCAAAATATGGTGAATTGAGCAAAAGATTAACACGTCAGAGCACCTCACCTCATGACACAGGTCCTTGGAAACATATATCTAAATTGTGAGAGGAGTTCCCTTCAATTCAACATTCAAGTTAGGTAATAGATGGATCGCACCTATCATTCTGGAAAGATAAAAGTGGCATTGAAAGAGGAGTTTCCTAATTTATATGCGCTGACAAGCAACCATGAGGCTAATGTGGAACAAAATTGCTAGCACAACAATTGTGGCCTACGACTTGGGAGGAACATTCAGGACTGGACGATGAAAGAGCTAATGGAATTGCTTGCTAAACTAGCAGGGATTTGCTTCAAACTCCCAGGTGGAGGATATGTTACTATTGGAGGACTCAAAAAATGGGACACATTGTGAAGAGAAGCTATCGACAACTCTGCTCCAACAAGGCTATCGACAAATGGCCTTGGAAACTCATCTGGAGTACAAAACTATCCGCTAGAGTGATTTTCTTTAGCTGGGTAACATTATGTGAAATCTGCCATACGTCAAAACAACCTTAGCAGGATCCAGACATCGAACAGATGGTATATGTGCCAGATAGAGTTAGAAAGTGTTAGACACTATTCCTGCATTATACAGTAGCAGCATATTTTTATGCATTTTTTTACTAGCATAGTCATGCCTAAGAGTATCAAGAAAGCATATGAGAGCTGGTGTTCATGATGCATCTGGAATGAGAGAAATCGTAGATATTTTTGTGGAATCTTAGCTCCAAATTATGCTCTAAAAGCAAAGTGCTTACTCCTTTAACAATTGACACAGATACTTTCTGGGTTAACTGTTGTAGGATGTGATATTAGCTTTGGGCAAATCTTTAGTTCGAGATACTATCTACAGTCTATTTGCAGTCTACTTTGTGCTTGCAGGAATTTGTTTTCCAGTCTCTGATTTTGAAGCTGGTGTGACCTGAGCTTGTCTCTGTCTAGAATAAATGAACTTAGTCTATAAATGTTAATAACTTTGAGCTTTTCATGTTCTTGTATCTTTCTCCCTGCGTGGTCTTTTATCTGTTGGTGTTGATTGTTAGATTTTTATTTGCAGATTTCATAGTAGATAATGGAGCTGATATACCTGATGATGATGGTGCCAGACGTGAATATCGTCACAGACTGTTGCCACATGAGGACCAAGAAGAAGACCTTGAGGAGCTTACAAGAAGCATTAAGCAAAGATATGCGAGGTCACCTCATGTAGAGTATGATGAGGAAGCAACAGATGTTGAACAGCAAGCTCTCTTGCCATCTGTCAGGGATCCAAAGCTCTGGATGGTGAAATGTGCGGTATGGTGTTGGCGCGCTGCCATGAAGTTCAGCATTTTATCATTTTCTTATTAAATGGTGTCCGGGGCATCTTATGCACCTTGACTATTCCATCGGGTACCTACTAGCTCCCACTAGCATGGGCACCCAGTAACTCAGCCAACAAGGCTTAGGTAGAAGGAAGAAATCACCTAGTGGTTTTAGGCTCCACAAGGATTTGAATCCGTGACCTCATGGTTCTTCCCCCACTTCATTGATCACTGGGCTGGAACACTCCCTTATGTGCTTAAGCATTTTATATTTCTATGTATTTTTCTTATAACCTTCACGTTTTATCTTGTGATTTATTTGTACATCATGTTTTGTAGATTGGACATGAGAGAGAGGTCGCGGTTTGCCTAATGCAAAAGGCAATTGATAGAGGACCTGAATTGCAAATTCGATCAGTTGTAGCCCTTGATCATCTTAAGAACTATATATACATAGAAGCGGACAAAGAAGCCCACGTGAGAGAGGTATGTTATAGATGATACAGTATGTCTGTTTTAATTCACATTAATCATAATATCACTCGTTAAAATAATGTCTATCAAGTAATCTTCCAATAACTTGATTATTTGTATGCCGCCTATATGCTACAGGCATGCAAGGGTATGCGCAATATATATGCCTCGGCTAAAATAATGCTGGTTCCCATAAAAGAGATGACTGATGTCCTTTCAGTTGAAAGCAAAGCGGTTGATCTTGCCAGGGATACTTGGGTCAGAATGAAGATGGGAACTTACAAGGGAGACCTTGCAAAGGTTGTCAAGTATTCTGCATTTTATGTTGCGATGAGTAAATTTGATGTTCTCTTCTGATATTCGATCTTTCTGCTATGTAGGTTGTGGATGTAGATAATGTGAGACAGAGAGTCGTCGTAAAATTAATTCCAAGGATTGATTTACAGGCTCTTGCAAACAAGTTGGTATGTTTTTTTCTGGTTGATCATTGTATTTTGACTCTTACTGGAGTCGGTCTGCATTCTTGAAATATGAGTGTTAAATGTTAATTCTTAAGAACTTTTTGAATTCCTTATCTCATTACGGGGATTGCTGGGACCTGGCTGACTTATACACCTTTGTAGCTTAACAGCAGTATATAGAGCTGTTTCTGGCAATTTGTAATTTGTGCTCACCCATCCAAATTAAATGTTTGTTGTCGTAAGAAACAGTTGACTATCCTTCTTGCATTGTTGACACTGATTTTGTAGGAAGGGAGGGAAGCTCCAAAGAAAAAGGCATTTATTCCTCCGCCACGCTTCATGAATATTGATGAAGCTAGGTAATTGCTCCTTGGTGTGTCTCTAGTTGCAATAAGAGCACAAATAATGGTCTATATAGAATTGTTAAATCTGTTCCTCGTTGTTTGCAGAGAGATGAATCTACGTGTGGAACGTAGGAGAGACCCGATGTCAGGTGACTATTTTGAGAATATCGGAGGTATGATGTTCAAAGATGGTTTCTTATATAAGACAGTGTCAATGAAATCAATCAGCACCCTGAACATACAGCCAACTTTTGACGAACTTGAGAAATTTCGCCAACCTGGTGAGGGTGGGGATGGCGATATGGCTAGTCTATCTACTTTGTTTGCAAATAGGAAAAAAGGTCATTTTATGAAGGGTGACCGCGTTATTGTGGTGAAGGGGGATCTCAGGAACTTGAAAGGCCATGTTGAGAAAGTCGAAGAAGATACTGTTCATATCAGACCAAATCAGAAAGACCTTCCTTTGGTAGTCTTCCCCTTCTTTAAATTCGTATTGTTCATGCATCAAGTGCCTCAGAAGGAGTCAGTACTGTATTTTTATTAACATGTTTCCCTGAATTTGGCAGCAGACTTTAGCTTTCAGTGACAAAGAGCTATGCAAGTACTTTGATCCTGGAAATCACGTGAAAGTAGTATCTGGTTCATCTGAAGGTGCAACCGGTATGGTTGTTTCGGTTCAGGGGCATGTGGTTAACTTGGTATCAGATACAACTAAGGAACTTGTAAGTTGAGCATACATGGTAATTTGAGGTCTCTAATCTCAAGTTTTTAGAACAATGGTGACCCGACTTATTTTTTCTGATACTGCAGCTCCGTGTATTTGCTGATAATGTTGTTGAGAGTTCTGAAGTAACATCCGGTCTCACTCGTATTGGGGAATATGAGCTCCATGACCTTGTAATACTAGAGTAAGCATTTAGCTTCTTATGAGAGTAAAGGGGACATGAAACAGTTTAGTCCTTTCCGAACCAACAGCTACATTTCTTAATTGATTGCACTTTCTGCAGCAATAAGAGCTTTGGTGTGATTATACGTGTAGAGAGTGAAGCCTTCCAGGTGAGCACTGTAATTTGAGGTTGAAATTATTCTGTTAATTGTGTTGCTCACATTTACGTGATGTTATAGGTTCTTAAAGGTGTGCCTAATAGACCTGAGGTAGCACTGGTTAGACTTAGAGAGATCAAAGCGAAAGTTGAAAGGAAAGGGAATGCCCAAGATCGGTATAAGAACCACTTAGCGGTGAAAGACGTGGTAAAAGTTCTTGAGGGTCCTTGCAAAGTGAGTATTGACTTTCTAATGACTTCCTTGTTACTGAGTACTGACATTGTTCATACATTTTGTACGTTGTCGTTATAATTACTCTTGACACTTATAGGGAAAACAAGGTCCTGTAGAACACATCTTCAGAGGAGTTGTCTTTATTTATGATCGTCATCACCTTGAGCATGCTGGTTTTATTTGTGCCAAAACCCAATCTTGTGTGTTGGTTGGTGGCTCACGGGCAAATGGTGATAGACATGTATGTCTAGTATTTCTTGCTCCTAGAAGTTTGAGCTCGCTCTTGCTTTTGCAATTCTATCTTAATAATTGTCTTACTGGCTCAATATTGCTCTTACGATGGAACTCCTCTAGGGAAATCCCTTGTCATCAAGATTAGCGCATATGAGACCTCCACCACGTGCTCCTCAATCTCCAATGAGATCGTCTAGAGGTGGCCCACCTATGAGTTGTAAGTATCTGATAATGGTGATATCTTGATTTTTTATGTTATTTATTTTAAAGAAGTTTAATTTACCTGTGGAGGAATCCTTCTGATCATCTGTTGTTTATTACTAAAAATGCTATTTATCACATTTTCTGTCTTTATTTTGATGTTCTTCATTTAATCATTAGTCTCTTAACTTTTATGCTTGGTGTGCTCTAGATGGAGGAAGACAGAGAGGTGGAAGAGGGCATGATGCTTTAATTGGAGCTGATGTGAAAATTCGCCTTGGCCCATTCAAAGGTTGTAAAGGGCGTGTTGTTGATATCAAAGGAACTTCAGTCCGAGTTGAACTGGAAGCCCAGATGAAAGTTGTTGCAGGCAAGTGTTTCTTCAATGTCAGGAGTGGCCCTCATTTTTTATGTGTATTTTTTTGGGATGGAGGCTTTGTTGAATCTGCCTTTTGGACAGTCATCCAAATTTAGGCATGCATAGTTTCTTTTTAAGTTTCTGTTTATCGTACTTTTTATTGCTTACCATTCATTGCTGACGTCAATGTTTCCTGCAGTTGATCGCACCCATATTTCGGATAATGTTAACGTGTCAACGCCATTCAGGTGAGTATTTTCGTTCTTAACTTTGGGTTATTGAGTGTTCATTGTCTAACTATTTTTCTGTTTGTAGGGAACCATCTAGATATGGTTTGGGAAGTGAAACACCATCACATCCTTCAAGGACTCCTCTCCACCCATTTATGACACCTATGAGAGATCCTGGAGGTCCATTTTTCTGCTGCCCTGTTCCAATAGTGTTTTCATTCACTTTTTCCCCAGCTGTTTGACTTTAGCTCTTTTCATCATCATCCTCTATAGCAACACCTATCCATGATGGCATGAGGACGCCAATGCGTGACCGAGCATGGAATCCAATGAGTCCACCCAGGTATGTTGTATCCCTAGAAAAAATAAGCCAAATGGCCTAAGGTTTTGAAAATAGAATGAAGGCGATGTAATCTGCCTAGTTCTTATTAGACCTGAAACTAATTAATCAAAGGGTTGAAGAAACTGAAGAAAGCCTTGTCTTTACTTGAAACATGAAATACATGCCTCTTATGGTTTAGATCAAGGAAATATGGATCTATGCGTGTACTATTGACGTGTGAATTTCTCCCCTTTGTATGGCTGAAAGTTTCAACATTATGGTGTTGAACTTTTGAAAGCCTTTGTGCATTTGCTAGATACAGTGAGTGCTGAATTTTGGTCTTCGTTTGTGTTCGTGATGACACTTTAAGTGACATGTTCTCGCTTTAGATTAATCTTGCTATTTTAGTTTGTTCCTTTTACTCCCATAGATTTAATGAGTTGCAATTCTATTTTTTATATTAAATGGTTGCAATGCAATGGCAAACTGCCAGGGACAATTGGGAAGATGGAAACCCTGCTTCCTGGGGGTCAAGTCCGCAAAATCAGGTTTGCACACTTTCCACATTATTTTTATATAAAATGGAGGTTTCTCCTTTAATGTGATTATCATGTTTCCTTCATATTTCAGCCATCAAGTCCTCGTTCAAGGGCGTATGAAGCACCTGCTCCTGGTTCTGGTTGGACTAACACTCCTAGCGGTAATTACAGTGATGCCGGGACCCCCAGAGACAATGGTTCTGCATATGGTAAACCAAAGTTCCATTTACAGGAGTGGAAACAGAGAGTTGCATTTTATTCTTCGGGTTCTTGTATGGAGAATATAATGCCATCTTTTTTTGTTCCATGCAGCTAATGCTCCAAGTCCTTACTTGCCATCAACTCCTGGTGGACAACCACCAATGACACCGAGTTCAGCATATATACCTGGTACTCCTGGCGGGCAGCCAATGACTCCTGGAAGTGGTGGGCTTGATATGATGTCACCTATAGGAGGTGCGCTCTTTGTTCGACACAATAGTTTGCGTGTCTTTTGGAGTTATTACCTTTCTCAAAAAAATAGTTTGCGTGTCTTTTGGATGACAGATCATTTAAGTAAATCTTACCGAAATTTCAAATTAGACTTTTTACTCTGTTGAGCTGGTAAACTTGTGATCACTGCAGATTTTAGATATTTTACCCATAATCTCTTGCATTCAAGTGAAAGAAAGAACATTTTATTAAGATCAGATGATCTCTTGTTTCCAATTTGCAAATTGATGAACTAGTGGGCTTTGTAATTCCAGTTCATGCATTTTAATTCAATGTTATAGTGTGTAGTTATGACTTCCATATATTTGTTGGTACTAGTTTTAGTGTACGTGGTTTGCGCATGTACTTATACCAATGAGTATATAATTAAAAAATTAAATAAATATTATTAAATAATATATTTGAGCTGTAAAATAAAAATTAAAGAAAGTGTAAGTTCTTGAAAATGATCATAATTAGCTAGATAACTAAAGGAAGAAATCATGCCATTCCAAAATCCTTGACATATAATGCAAACTCTAATAGGATAAAATCCTAAATAAAATATCAATGATACACATAAATCCTAACAACACATATATTTAGCCCCAATTTTGATCAACCCATAGCTTCCTCCTTCACGACACACAAGAATGCCATAATCGATTTGAATATATGATATATACCAATATATAAAGTTCATCATTTATGTACCAAAATTCTAAGTGGACGCAACTCTGATTGAATCCAAAGTTCACTATAAGCTGTAATCTGAATGTTGGTACCATTAATATACGCAGTCTTAATTATAAACCTCGCCTAATAATTGTCACGAGCTTTCCATACACACCCTTTTATTAATTGTGATTAATAAACTATTATCGTCATTCACTAAAGGGCTCTAATTTTGGTTTATATTTGTGCTTGTCACCCGTCTCTGAACCAAACTATAAAGAGTAGATGATGTCTTCATATTTAAATTTCTGGCCTTTTGACCAAATTATCTTTTTGTATCATTTTTTCTCTTACTATTGAATTTCCCTTCAAGATTTCCTTGACATATCAAAGTTCTAACAAAGTGTTTTTTCCCTAACAAATGTAGATTCTCTTTTGTGTTTTTGGTTCAGAAGTAATATTATAATGAATTTTAAAATGTTTGTGCTAATGATTGTAACATTTAAAACGAGATTTAAACATCTTATATTTTTATAAGGCAAAAGATACAGAATATGAGAACCTAAATATCCTTGAACATCGAAGGAGTATATTAATTTTAGGTATACTTTTCAATTATTTTACAAAAATCGGTGAAGAGCATATTTTCTTGGTAGGAATGAGTTCAATTGTAATACGAAAATATGTATAGTTCATATATATAAATACGTCTAAAATTTACATGGAAGGAATTATATTTATGTTACGTACATTGTTCAAATGGGAAATAATCTAAAATAAAACCTTAATTTGAATTATGAAGTCCTAATATATCACATTGTATGTGTATCTCCTGTTTGAATAAGCAGCATTATTAATAAGGAATATAGGAATAAATGTTGGGAAAATCAACATAACAAGTACTGTAATTATGTTATATAGTTTATGTTAAAAGTCCCACATCGGATATGGGATGAGTAACTGGTCTCCTAATATAGACTTGGATAATCCTCCGCCTATGAGCTTTTGGGGTTGAGTTAGGCCCATGATCAATTTCTTTACATGGTATCAGAGTCAGGTCCATCCCAATTCTTTGTTACCGATGTTGGGCCCCCATATTATATTGTCTACGCTCCAGTTAACGAGGTTTAGGGTGGGGGTTTGGGTGTGTGTGTTAAGAGTCCCACATCGGATATGTGATGGGTAATTGATCTCCTTTTATGGACTTGGACAATCTTCACCCTATGAGCTAACTTTTGGGGTTGAGTTAGGCCCAAGATACATTTCTTTACAGTTTAATTAATGAAATGATTTATATAAGGTAAAATTTTAATTGATTTTGATAGCTGCATAATCTTAAAAAGGTAAGATTTAATAACCAAAATTTTAGTTGATTCAAAAGTCCTAAAAATAGGAAGATAAGTAAATGACCATTTAATTCAATGTAATCTAGTCTTTGGTACGTGCAGCGACGTGCACCCTCAATGAGTATAATTTTTATTTCTAGAATCACAAATTAAATTTGATGAAATAAACTTATGTTTTTCAAGTATTAACTTTAGAAGAAGCTTCATAAGAAAGAATGTGTCCTGAGAATCTGGCATTCCAAAAAAAAAACAGCTCTCAGGTCTAAAATAATGGTTTAACCTTATTTACTATCACAATTTAAGATTCCCTTTTGTTGAAGTTCTCTTTCTAGCATGGCTTCTTAGAGATAATTGTTGTCATCTAAGTAAGTAATACACAAACTTAGCCAAAAACAAAAGTAATACACAAACTTATTTAGAGAAGAAAAAGTCAGGAGGTTTGAATAAGATGCTCAAAGTGAAATCAATTTTTTTTTGTTTATTATCTTTTTTCTATCTTAAACCACAAAATATGCTTCATGGATGTGGAGTTCATAGAACTCTCAGAGATTCAATTCCACGAAAGAAGAGCAAAAGAAAATTTCTAGCTGTAGAAATACTTGAAGAATGTCGTTAATGAAGACAATTGAGAAGTTTGTGTAGAGGTGCTTTGATTAAGAGAAACTTTGCGCGAAAGTCTTTTTAGATATATGCTTTTCCAACTCAAGTATAATTCTTATTAGTTTTTGCATGATTAGGAATAGAAGACTCAAATTTAGGTTTTAGGACTACTCCATAGAACTAATCGCGGTAAATTTCATATCTTTATTGTTTACAATTAACCAACATGTAATGTATGTCTATGCTAATATATTTATTGTTTATAACTGTATAGATATTTAGAAGGGGAACCTTGTCGTAACCGGTAACGTTGTTGCCAGGTGACCTGGAGGTCACGAGTTCGAGCCATTGCCTCTTGCAGAAATGCAGGGGCTGGTACTATAGACCCTTGTGTTCCGGCCCTTCCTTGGACCCCGCGCATAGCGGGAGCTTAGTGCTCCCTTTTAATTGTAGATATTTATTAATATTTAGTCTAAAATGATTATTAATTAACTCTAATGGAATAAAAAATGGACAAAATTGAGAAGAAGCAAACTTTTTCACTGTACTTCTACCGTATTTAGTAAAGTCATCGTATAAGGAGATTGACGCCTCTTAATTATTTCGTTTTAAAGGCTAGACATCTGAACAAAACCTGAAAAGAAGAAATTTTATCACTATATTCCTTCTAACGTGTACCATAACGTTTCCATAATTTGATCAAAGGTCAGAAAATACCGGAGAGTAAGAATGACAAATTTTTATTTGCATTCAATTAAGAATTAGATAAATTTTTCATGTAATTATTTTTATAACACTTGGGACTTCCTACCTAGTTTAAAAGGGAATATTTAATAAGAAATTTTTAGTGTTTTCGAAGTCCTAAATATTAGGAAATTAATTAAATGACAATTTTGCCCGACACAATCTACTTTTAAACGGTAAAAAAGTCTAACTACATTCCGATAAGGACCTTCGTTCATATATATATATATATATATATATATATATATATATATATATAGAGAGAGAGAGAGAGAGAGAGAGAGATAGAGATAGAGAGAGAGAGAGAGAGAGAGAGAGAGAGATTTGTAGATCATTGCAGTATTAGATTGAAATTTTGTCGTTTAGCTTAATTTGTTCAATTTTTGCACATTCTCAGTGGTTTTTGTTGATTATTAATGTCGAAACTGCTCTAATGTTGGTCAAAATCACAATGTGGGGAATGCAAAGAAGTCCGAACAACAGCTGCTTCTTTACAACTTGATGATTTAGGCATAGAGGACAATGACCTTTAATGCTGTTCATTTTTGCAAATTCATCTTATTATTTAATCTAGAGACTGGAATACTGGTAGGTAGTGCTATTTTCCACTTTCAGTAATTGTTGACAACTCTGGAATTTCAGGTGGGGATACGGAAGGTCCTTGGCTCTTGCCTGATATCTTGGTCAATGTACGGAAGTCCAATGATGATACTGTTGTTGGAGTTGTCCATGAGGTGCTAGCGGTATGTATATTCTGCACTGATTTCTCTTCCCTTTAGACAGAATTTGCTTCACATACTATGGCCTGGGTGTGCCTGTGATAAATATGAGTATAACATTTAGAGGGTGTTTTTTTTTTGGGAAGTACATAGAATGGTAGAAACCTCTTAATTATTAAATATTTATTCAAGGTATCCTAGGCAATGGTAGTGAAAATGACGAGCTTATGAATTTATATTGTGTTTGTTTTCGTACTTTTGGATTTCTGGTTCGTTTAATTTTTATGTTTAGAGGAATGAAAATTTCTTTTCTAATATTTCTGGATTAGATCTTGAACTTAGTATTTCTATTTATACTTTATCAAAATAAAACTATTTACCAATTCGTTCCAATTTGTGTGACACGCTCCATACTGGGACGTTTCAAACTATTCGCAACTTGGAAGCATTTAAATTCATTAAACTATTCACTCTTTAACTTCGATGCAATGTTCTCTTTTTGGTTTTAACCACTTTTTGGTAGTATTTTTTCCAACATCAGTAATATATCTACAAGCGAATAAAGTGAAACAGAGTGTATATTTTAATGTGTATAAAATTATGCTAAATTATTTATGCATCTTCTGCACCTGTCCAACATGCTTGTGTACCTGTTATACATATTTCTGAAAAGCTGGCTGCTTTGATCAGAGGTTTCTGAGAGCCGTAGTTAAAACCTCCTTTTCAAGGGGAATAGTTTGTCAGTTTTCCTCAGAAAATTAACCGAACGTTCTTTAACTTGCTTCTGGAGCAGGATGGTTCCTGTAGTGTTGCTCTTGGATCAAGCGGCAATGGTGACACTTTCATTGCGCACCCAACTGAAATTGAGATAGTTGTACCAAAGAAGTCTGATAAAATCAAGATCATGGGTGGTCCCCAACGTGGTGCAACCGGCAAGCTTATTGGTGTTGATGGCACTGATGGGATTGTAAAGGTTGATGATACCCTTGATGTTAAAATATTAGACATGGTACTTTTGGCGAAGTTAGCGCATGCATAGTGACTAGCAATTCTAGTTAGTGAGCATGTTGTGACCAATAGCAATAGTTTGCATTTGTATTATTTTTCATGTGATGGTTATCGTGAGTTCAAGGCTCTATCTTTTTGTGCAATCTTTCCTTCAGGTTTACGGTCCTTTTTACTTTGCTCCGTTATGTATGAAAGGACTGTAAATGCATTTTTAAAAAGATGTTTAAAAGGACGTTATATAAAGCAGCCCATGTTTTCTTGTAGTTAAGTAGACGCAGGCTATTGTGCATATCTTATCTGATGCGCTCTTTATTTGGGTTTTAACTGAACTCCTCGGTGGTACTCTGTAGAATTTGTTTCAATTATTGCTACTCTGGAAGTTGTATAAAGGGAAAGCCCGATGCGCAAAGCATCCCCGCTAACAGGATCCGGGGAAGGGCAGTTGTATGATTGTATAAAAATAATAATAGAGGGCGATCACTGAACAGAATGCGGAAAGGGCTCTAATTTTTATGATGACCCTTTATGATACTTCACATGTTGTACTTTTCGTTTCCCTTAAAGCTATGGTATGCGGAAAAGTTTTTGATTCACAGGTACTACAAAAAAATTGCTGGATTATCTTACTTGAAGTTTGCATGTCGTGTTACAGATAAAGTAATTAACGGAACAAATAATTCATGTGGTGAACTAAATGTACCATAACTTGAGTCCCTAGGTGAGTAAATAATATACCGCATGCGATTATGGAGATGAAAGGAGCAGTAATTTATAACAAGGATGATTAAAACCTTAATATCATAGCTTGTGCCAATGTGGATCGGGAAAGACGAACCATCTCAAGCGTGGGACTGTATTTATCTGGGAGTCGTCTGACCATGAGTATAATTCAATTTTTTTAAATGTATTTTCACTGCAAAATCAGTTTTCTCTTGTTCTTGCACTCCCAATCTTGGAATGAAAAGACTTGCAGCTTGAGTGAGTTTTATTTGAAAATTATTGTTTGGCCATGAAAATTTCAAAATACAACTTGAAGTTGTATTTAGAATTTGGAAAACACCTCAAAATCTGTTTTCGCCTTTCTTTTTCTGAATTTTGCTTTGAATTTTTCATTTTTTATAAATAGATTCCATTTCAATTTGATCTAGTATGTCACTGATTTGAGTTTTGGGTTGCGTCGGGTTGAATTTTTAAAATTGAGTATTTATTTATTAGTTAGATTAAAAAAAGTAAAAAGTATATTAATCATGACAATTAAATCAGCGAAGCAATTTGTTTGTACTTAATAAAATATGATCCAATTTATGACGTTATGTGATTATCCATTATGATATTATTCTTTTAGAGCAAATTTGAGTGTTTGTTTCAGGTAGATTAAGCAAGTTGGATGATTTTATTAGTTTTTAGAAATTTGGGGCATAAATCATTCATGTTTTTTCAAAAAAAGTAGATTCAAACAATTAGATATTATTTGCAAAAGGTATACTTTTAACATTTTTCACTTGCTGATTATATGCATCTCATGACTCATGTACACGAGCTTAGCTTATATCCATGTCATGACTCAACTGTGGCATGCTAAGCTTATATATATATATATATATATACGATAAAAGCAGAACCATAGCTCTGAGAAAGAATGCCAAATTTAAACGAATCTATTAAACGATTAGCAGACAGATTTAGAATCTAAATTTTATGAGTTCAACTTTTAAGGTTATTAGCATTAATTCATTATACTATTATAGTTATCGCTTCATATCTATTATTTATTGGAGTATAATTTTAGTGAATTCCTACGCATAAATTTATACTCTGCATCGAAAGTATTGGGTTAAGATAAATGTTAAATATACACGTGATATACATTTACCATAGGTAGTGTATATCACGGTTTTGTGTAATATTGGACCCGTGATATACACTTTCCATAATTAGTGTATATCACGGTTTTATGGCTCAATTATAGTGTAAATAATAGTATTAATTAGCATTGTACACTTACCATAATTATATGATTCTTGTACTACTAAAATAGGGTTTTGGGATTAGAATATGAATATGATTTTACTATTATGGAAAATTGTAATTTGTATATATACTTTTTCATTAATGAAAATAATCAAGGAATTATTTCTTTCATGGTCTCAGAAGTCAAGGTTATATTTTTCTCTCCAAATTTCCGTCCAAATTTTGCATCGGTTTCCGAGACCCCTTCTCTCGGTTTCCGTGCCCGACAGTGTCTTCCTCTTCCTAAATTTTCTTCCAAAATCCCTACATCACGTCTTTGCGTTGCTATTATGGCTAAGAACACATTTCACCCTGCCTTTATTGTTTCTAACATCAAGAATCACATCCCTATCATTTTTGAAATAGAAAACGTTCAATACGCGACGTGGGCCGAACTGTTCAAAGTTCAGGCACTCTCGCATCAAGTCCTCCATCACATTATTCCCCCGGCTCCCACGACTACGGGAATTCCTAAACCCGAGGATGATCCTAAATTATGGACGACTCTTGATGCTACCGTTCTTCAGTGGATTTACTCCACTATCTCTAATGATCTATTGCAAATGATTATCGAACCCGACGCTACGGCGATGGAAGCTTGGAATAGAGTATGTGATATATTCCAAGATAATCAAAATTCTTGTGTTGTTATCCTTGAGCAGGAATTCTCCCACGTCAATATAGAAGATTTCCCCAACGTTTCAGCATACTGCAAAAGGTTGAAATAATTGGCGGACCAACTCCGCAACGTTGGTGCGCCCGTTACCAACGACCGTCTTGTCCTTCAGATGGTTGCAGGCCTATCTAAGACCTATAATGGTGTCGGTACGCTTCTTCGTCAGAGCAGTGCTCTTCCGTGGTTTTACCAGGCCCGTTTCATGCTCACGCTCGAAGAAGCCGGATTGGCTAAGAAAGCGGCCACTGGGGACCCACCTGTCGTCATGATGACCGAGTCTAATTTTTATCCCTTCGGTTTCAATAATTCTGACCAAAACCGCAACAACGGTGGTGGAAAAAAGGGTCAGTGGCCGCATGCCACCTGGCCACAGCCCTGGGCCTATGACCGTGGAACTAGGCCAGTGGGCCTGGCCACATAACCCCTATTTCCCGTTGTCAACCCAGCTACCGTATTGGGACCAATTTCAGTATCCAACTTCCAGGCCCAATTCTGCCCAGAATCAGTGGGTATCGGGAGTAGTTTCTGGGCCGGGGCAGCAATCTAGTGTGCTTGGGCCTCGGCCTCCGCAAGCCCATCATGTAGTGGGCCCCCACCCCTACCGACATTGAAGCCGCGATGCATACACTTGGATTAAATCCCTCGAACCCGAATTGGTACATGGACACCGGAGCCACTACCCACATGACGTCTGACCAAGGTACTTTCTCGCCTTATTTCAATTTGAGTAACAATCGTGACATAATTGTTGGTAGTGGTAATTCAATTTCAATTCGTGGTTACGGTCATAAAACTTTATTTCCCCCTCATCCACCTCTTGTCTTGAAAAATACCCTTCATGCTCCTAAATTGATTAAAAATTTGGTGTCTGTCCGTAAATTCACCACTGATAATTCAGTTTCTGTTGTTTTTTATCCTTTTGGGTTTTCTGTGAAGGATTTCAAGACAGGGATTCCTCTCATGATATATGATAGTAGAGGAGATCTTTATCCTATCACGCTCACATCCGGTCTCTCGAGTCAAGCCTTGCCATCTACTTTTTCAACTCTTGCTCCTTCCTTGTGGCATGCACGTCTATGTCATCCGGGGTCGTCAATTTTATCTTCCTAAGATAAAAATAATTTTATTTCTTGTAAGTGTACGTATAGTACTCCGATTTGTCAATCTTGTTCCTTAGAAAAAAAATGTTAGATTACCATTTGTAGACTCTATGTCTCGTACTTTAATGTCATTTGATATTATTCATAGCGGTTTATGGACATCTCTTGTTCTCGGTTCTTTGGGCCATCGTTATTATGTTTTTTTGGATGATTATTCTAACTTTTTATGGACTTTTTCGTTGGTGAAAGAATCTCACGTTTTTCCACCTTTTTAAAATTTAGAGCTTTCCTTCGTACCCAATTCGAACGAAAAATTAAGAATATTCAATGTGATAATGAAAAAGAATATGATAATGGGTTGTTTCGAAATTTTTGTGGTAATAATGGTATCAATTTTCGTTTCTCATGTCCTCATATGTCCTCACAAAATGGGAAAGCCGAACGCAAAATTCGTACCATTAGTAATATTGTCCGAACTTTATTGGTCCATTCTTCCGCACCTCTTTCCTTTTGGCATCATGCTCTACAAATGAATATCTATCTTCTTAACATTCTTCCTCCAAATGTTTGACATATTCTTCCCCCTTCAAATATTATATAATAAGACTCCTTCGTATACACATCTTAAGGTCTTTGGGTGCTTATGTTATCCACTATTTTCATCCACCACAATTAACAAACTTCAGGCCCGTTCTACCCCTTGTGTGTTTTTGAGTTATCCGTCTAATCATCGTGGTTACAAATATTTTGATTTATCATCTAATAAAATAATCATTAGTCGTCATGTTATTTTTTATGAATCCCAATTTCTGTTTGCTAAGATAAGTAGTCCCGTGCCTAGTTCGTATAATTTTTTAGATGACGATGTCTCCCCATATATTATCCACCATTTATCGGACTGTCACTCCAAATTCCGCCAATGGAACCATCGCCTACCGGTCTTTCAACATCGTCTCGGGTGCAACAATCGCCAAATATTCACCCGATTACGCTTCTACTATTTTAGAGATCGGGCCAAATATTCACCCGCTTTTGCACCATCGCTCTCGGGTCCTACCATCACATAGTTCCCGTGTTGGGCCAAGATGCCGTTGCTCGCCGCCCGTCTGTCACCCTTCCACCTTTGACCCAAAATCCACCCAATTCTCTCCCGAGTCACAGACCGGTCACTCATAGTCAAAGTGGTATTTTTAAACCGAAAAAACATTTTAATTTAAATTCTAATGTTCTTAAATAACCTCTATCATGTAACCCAGTGTCCACATTAAGTAATCCGAATTGGAAATTGGCTATGACCGACGAATATAATGCTCTTGTTGAAAATAAGACGTGGGAGTTGGTACCTCGTCCTTCTGGTGTTAATATTATTCGGTCTATGTGGATTTTTACTCATAAGGATAATTCTGACGGTTCATTTGCGAGGCATAAGGCTCGTCTTGTAAGTGATGGTATGACTTAGCAGGTTGGTGTGGATTGTGGTGAGACATTTAGTCCGGTGGTCAAACCGGCAACCATTCACACTGTTCTCAGTCTGGCTCTTTCCAAAGCTTGGCCCATTCATCAGTTAGATATGAAGAATGCTTTCTTACATATTGATCTTAAGGAGACAGTTTATATGCATCAACCTCTGAGTTTTCTAGACCCAAAATATCCACAACATCCCTGTTTATTGAAGAAGTCCTTGTATGGACTTAAACAGGCCCCACATGTTTTGTATAAGAGATTTGCAGACTATGTTTCGTCTATTGGGTTTTCGCACAGCAGGTCTGATAATTCGTTGTTCATATATCGTCGTGGTACTTCATTGGCTTATATTTTATTATATGTGGATTATATTATCTTGACTGCCTCCACTGATGCTTTGCGCAAGCCTATCATGACACTACTCAGTTCTGAATTTGCTATGAAAGACTTGGGGCCCTTGAGTTATTTTTTGGGGATTGTTGTCTCTCGTCATGCAGGTGGATTATTTTTATCCCAACGAAAGTATGCAGTTGAGATCATTGAGCGAGTTGGTATGTCCTCATGCAAGTCTACTTCCACTCCTGTTGATACTAAACCCAAGTTGGGTGGTGCGGCTGACTCACCTTACGAGGATCTGACCCGATATCGCAGTCTTGCAGAGGCTCTTCAATATATTACTTTCACGAGATCAGATATTACGTATGCCATACAACATGTGTGCTTGTTTATGCATGATCCCAGGGTTGCACACATGAATGCGCTCAAACGCATTATTCGATACATCCGGGGAACACTTGACTATGACTTACATTTATATCCATCTTTGACATCTACACTTGTCTCGCATACAGATGTTGATTGGGGTGGTTGTCCGGATACCAGACGTTCCAAGTCCGGCTATTGCATGTTTCTTGATAATAGCTTGGTCTCATGGTCTGCGAAGCGACAATCTACATTGTCACGTTCTAGTGCAGAGGCCGAGTATCGAGGGGTGGCCAATGTGGTTTCTGAATCATGTTGGTAACGTAATCTTTTTTTAGAGCTTCATTGTCGTATTTAGAAAGCTACCTTGGTTTATTGTGATAATATTAGTGCCATCTACCTTTCTGGTAATCCAGTTCAATACCAGCGCACTAAACACATCGAGATGGATATTCACTTTGTTCGCGAAAAGGTAGCTTGTGGACAAGTACGCGTCTGTCATGTCCCTTCCAGGTATCAAATTACAGACATCTTTACAAATGGTCTTCCCTCGGCCCTTTTTGACGATTTTCGGGACAGTCTCAGTGTATGAAGACCGCGGGTGTGTGTTAAATATACACGTGATATACACTTACCATAGATAGTGTATATCATGGTTTTGTGTAATATTGGACCCGTGATATACACTTCCAATAATTAGTGTATATCACGGTTTTACGGCTCAATTATAGTGTAAATAATTGTATTAATTAGTATTGTACACTTACCATAATTATAGGATTCTTGTACTACTAGAATATGAATTTGGGAGTAGAATAGAAATAAGATTTTCCTATTATAAAAAATTGTAAATTATATATATACTCTTTCATTAATGAAAATAATCAAGCAGCGGATATGTTGGAATTTTATTCTACAGTTTCTATCTTCTACAATTACAGAAGTTTTCAGTTTGAGCAGAGCCTAAGAACTAGTGAGGTCGTAAAACTCCTCCAGAGTTAGTTGTATTTGCATCATGGTCCAATGTTACATGAGGATGTCGCACATAAACTTGGAAACGGGAATCAATCACTTCGATAATATTTCTATTTTCTACGCAACAAAATGTTTTTAGTCTTTAAAACTCCCGACTTCTTGAAGAAAAGTTCATATCTTTCTTACAATCATGTAAAACTACAAAGCAAGTGAAAGAAATTCAAACCCAAACTATAACTCAATGTGTTGATTATACTAAATATATTATCCCTCACCTTTTGTCAAAATGCATGGAATTCAAGAAAATTTCGTACGCCCACCAACTGTTCGATCAAATTCCCGACTTAGATGCTTCACCTTTCAACATAATATTCAAAGGGTATATTCAAAATGACATGTACAGAGAAGTAGTAGTGTTGTTTCGTCGTATGATGAAGGAAGATGTTAGAACAAATTGTTTTACATTTCCTATGGTTTTGAAGTCTTGTGGAAAGTTGATGGCTTTAGTAGAAGGTGAAGAAGTGCATTGTGTTGTGGTAAAACTTGGGTTTATGAACAATACTTTTGTGGGGTCTACTTTGATTGATATGTATTCGAATGGGGCTCGAGTGAAATACGATTATAGGGTGTTCAATGAGATGGTTATACAAAATGTTTTTACGTGGACTTGTATGATCAATGGATATATTGCGAATGGTGATTTAGCATCTGCGAGAATGCTTTTTGATTATGTTGTATTATGGAATAGGATGATTACAGGGTATATTGAATGTCGGGATATGGAAGAAGCTCCAGAGCTTTTTGATGTTATGCCAAACAAAGTTTTGATGTCCTGGAATACTTTGTTGAATGGCTATGCGAATAACGGGGATGTTGAGGGGTGTGTGAATCTTTTCCAAGAATTGAAAGAGAAATATTTTTTCCTGGAATGGTAT
This sequence comes from Anisodus acutangulus, assembly GCA_029783415.1. Taxonomy (NCBI): domain Eukaryota; kingdom Viridiplantae; phylum Streptophyta; class Magnoliopsida; order Solanales; family Solanaceae; genus Anisodus; species Anisodus acutangulus. The sequence continues at coordinate 15,337,187 of CM056503.1, read as the reverse complement.
GCTCACAATGGGCGGGCTTAAGCCCGCATGATGACACGTCATAGGGTCAAGATCATGTTGTTTATTGGAAATTAAAGAGGGGGAAACGAGCAGATAACAAAGATTTAACTTCGATTTCTTGTTAAGTGTGTGAGACCTGATTGTTGTTAATTTAGAAGGAAAAATTAGAAGCAATAGTTTCATTTTACTTCATATTTTGATAAGGCTGTATATATACATATTCGAAGGCTAAGGATTATGTGCCACAAACAAGATATAGAAGGGAAACTTTGTATTTAACTGGAGAAAATATCCAAGGCCAAAACAAATAACAATGAGATGATGGTTTATACAAGGCTAGACAAATTACAAGGATTTTTGAAAGGAAAAGCAGAACCACATACTAAAGCAAATGGGAAAAAAGAGAGTGATAAACAGCAAGTCCATGTCATATTTGATGGGGAAATACTTAGTTTAATGGTCCATGTAGATGATGCAACGAAGACCTTCTCCTTTCAACATGAGATCAAAGGCCTTGTTGATTTCAGAAAATGGGAGTTGATGAGTTATGAACTTCTCCAATTCTAGTTCTTTGTTCATGTATTTCTCCACTACTGAAGGAAGATCCGATCGCGGCTTGTAGTTTCCAAAGAATGTTCCCTTTAGAGTCCTTTCATTCAACAAGTTCATAGGATGTGTCTTGAACACAGCCTCTTTATGGGGTACTCCCACAAGCACAGCCACTCCCCAGCCCTGTCATTCAGTACTGTCTTTATTAGTTCCTTCTTAATGAACAAAAATTATATTGAGTGAAAGATGAGAATTTAGTGGTAGAAGAAAACATACATCATGGACACATTCAAATGCGGAAATCATAGCATCAATGTGGCCTGTGCACTCTACACTTCTGTCGACTCCCCCATCAGTCATCTCAGCAATTACCTATCAAACATTCAAGAAATTTAAAAAGGGATGATTGACTTTCACTCAAGTTTTTGCTAATACAAACTGACACAGTATGAGATACAAGCATGTATAAGTACCTCTTGAACTGGTTTGTTATAGTCCTTTGGGTTCACAAATTCTGTCACACCAAATTTCTTTGCTGCAGAAGAACATGAGTAAATTTCTTTTTTAGACAGAAGGGTGAGTGATGATAGAAACAAAGGTCAATAGATAGAAAAATTGAAAATTCTAATGTTCAAGTAAGAGCACACAAATTTGGATATTTTACCTAGCTCAAATCTGCTTGCATTCAAATCAACACCAATAATTCTTGAAGCCCCTGCAATCCTTGCTCCTTCTGCAGCCTATTAAAATGAGATGCAACCAATTTAGTCACTTCAACACTTGCATTGGAGAAAAATATAGGAGGATATTGAGATTAGCAATAGGAAGACTCACAGCAAGGCCTACAGCACCGAGTCCAAACACAGCCACACTTGAGCCCTTTGTTGGTTTTGCAACATTCAAAGTTGCACCAAGGCCTATAAGCAATACAAAATTTGACTAATTAACATATGAATAGACCTCTACAGAATTTACCAATCAAGACAGAGAATGAACTTTAAGAAAAAAAAAAAAAGAGGTTTGGTTACCAGTTGAAATTCCACAACTGAGGACACAAACTTTGTCAAGAGGAGCAAGAGGGTTGATTTTAGCAACACATCCAACATGAACCACAGTGTACTCACTAAAAGTAGAAGTCCCTACAAAATGATAAATGGGCTGTCCATTGATGGAGAATCTTGATTGGTCATCATGAATCATCACTCCCCTGTCAGTGTTAATTCTCAAGAGGCTACACATATTGCTCTCTTCTGATTTGCAGTGAGCACAATTTTTGCATTCACCAGTGAACACTGGAAGAACATGGTCTCCTGGTGCAAGTTCTGTCACTCCCTCTCCCACACTCTCCACAATCCTAAAAACCAATATATAAAAATAAATCAAATGAAAGCAAAATTATAGATCAACATTCAACACCCTTTTGGTTCTTGAAAACAATAATTGAAATGTAAGGACATACCCTGCTGCCTCATGTCCAAGAATACGAGGAAAGACTGAATTTTGGGCCTGCAATAGATGTAAGATTTAGACTTTGTTGATGACATTTAGAAACTTCAACTATGATGTTGCAATTTGTTGTTATATATATACCTTGGCTTCCCAGAAGTAGACATCAGTGTGACAGAGAGAAGTGTAGAGGATTTTCAAACGAACTTCCATTTTCTGAGGAGGAGCAACTTCCACTTCCTCAATCACCAATGGCTTCCCTGCCTCCCATGCTACAGCAGCTACAAAGAGCACACATTTTCATTACCTCAAAATTCCCATTTGCATAATTAACCACCTCGTACAACTACGGGTTGGGGGACGTTGAATACTAAACTAAACGAAGATGACGCTGTCCCAAATAAAAAGTGCACATACCTTTGCAACGAATGACTTGTCCAGCAATGGTAGACATGATCTTTTCTTGATTTCCTTCGCTTTACTAATAAGTGGAGTGGAATATATATTGAGTTTGAGTGTGTGATTCAATAACACTGCTCATTCTTGGGCTATTTATAGTTGAAAAGTTAAAGGGAAATAAACAGTAACAAGTGCACTTGGAAAATGGTATTGTAAATTCAGTAGGCCATGGGAAAATGGTATTGCTTTATTCTTTGTCATCAGTGAAAGGTAGTATTACAAAAAAAAATTAATGACAAATGTAAAGTGATCCTGATAATTAAGCCACATGTATATCACCCTTTTCATGATTAAGCTAAACGTAATTATTACTCCCTCAATCTCAAATTATCTATGGTATTTCTCTGCCCCTTAAAAAAAATATTAAATAGGAGAAGTTTTTGATTATTTTACCCTCATTTATCTCCTAAGATATAATCTTTTTTCATTATTTACTCTATTGTGGTGTTTGTAGTAGAACTATTATTACTAAGAATAAAATAGGAAAAAATAATTAATTTTATCTAGAATTTCTAAAATGACAAATAATTTAAAATAAATATTTTAGAAATCACGATAAATAATTTGACATGAAGAAAATATATACTTAATACTATATTAATAATTAATATTATGTTTAATTTTGTTTACAAGTAAAAGCACTTATCGGTACCTGAATTCTCTCTTTTCCTATATATATATATATATATTTTACTTTTTTTTTTAGAAAAAACAACAGTTCTATGTACAAATCAGACCTCATTAGCAGGGTTCGAGAAATGACCGCACCATGATGTAGACAACTTTTTCTAATTTTCTAGCTTTATATATTTTACTTTGAAGGCTTTATAATTTCCTCATACTTTTTTTTTTTTTACCTATAATATAATATCTCTGTTTCATTTTTTTATTTTTCTGTTTCGTTTTTGAAATTATGGTAGCAGGACTTGTAAAAAAGTCTTAGTAGTTGTTTTCTTGTTATTTGATGGTTTCTTTCCCGTCCCTTTCATAAAACCTTAAGTGGTATTCTTATAATTGGTCCTTTTAGTAATTAAGAACTTTGCTTTCCTACAAAACCAACGTCTACGTGAAAATAAAAAAATGATTAATGGTTGTCTCGAAGATTTCTCTCCACTTATGACTTTGTTTTCAACTTTAATTTAACTTACAAAAAGCGGTTTGCAAGTTCAAAGTTTGTTTTTATTTGTTGAACAACTTGCAAAAATAAAATTGCAAGTTTAAGATATTGAAAATTACTCCCGCCGTTAATTTTAACTTATCATATTTTGATTTTGGGAGAGTTATTTTGACTAATTTTTACAAATAAATTAATTTAATATTTTAAAATTTAAATATTTCAAATTATATAAAAAATATTATAAGTTGTTAATTTTTTTTATATTAATATGATAATAAATACATCTTAAAATATAGGTCAAAATTCATAACTTTCAAAAAAGTAAAACGTGATAAATAAAAATGAAATTTAATAATAACTTAATACGATTTCATATAAATATTCCAGTCGAGTTTATAAATATTTATGAAGGGGGGATAAATTAAAGGTAAAAGATATTATACTCGAAATGTTGAGTTCTTAGTCCAATTAATAGGATGAAATATTACCCCTTTACAATATAAAAAGTGAATCTTTTTCACCTACAAGCTGATGTGGACAAAAAATTAATTATACTGAAAACAGACACGTATGAGTAAAAAAAATAGCCGATGTACTAAGTTTTTGTTATGTGTGGTCCGAAGACCGGACCCCAAGGGAAAAAGCAGAATCTTCACAATTCTTCAACAATTCATATAGAAGAAATTCACCATGTTACAACAACTTCAACCAATTTAATCTTTTCACTATCCACAATCAAATCCGCCACACACACACACCATGGATTTCACCATCCCTCTAAACCCGCCCGACCAAAAATTTCTACCAGATTTCACCACCCTCCACCCTCCACCAAAAATCCCAAAACCACCATCAATTTCGACCCATTACCAAATATCACAGCAGCACCACTACCACCATCATCAATTTCATCACCCTCCACCAAATAATAATTCGTTGCAAAATCAGTTTCACCGGGAAAAAATTCCATTGTCGAACTCCACATTTTCCGGCATCTTTGTCGGATTTTTGCGGCAGATTCCACCTATTAATCTTGTTTCCGCCTCTCCTTTTCTCTCACCATATACTCTCATTTTCTGTTTTTTTTTTACGGTGGCTCGTAAAATTGATGGTTGGGTTTGGGGATAGAGTGATATGCCATCGGTGATAATGGAGGTTTTGTAATGGGTATAGAAGAAAAGAAAAAAAGAAAAAGTACTGAAAATAATAAATTTATTTTATTTTTACGTAACGCTGATGTGGCATGTTCGTGTAAAACACCTCACCCTGTAAAAGCGGTATAATGTCTTGAAGGGTGTAAATAAAATTACTCCATATATATATATATATATATATATATATATATATATATATATATATATATATATAGAGGTCGAATTAGTTAGAGCGTAAATTCAAAATTTCGAATATAATTCCGTCGATATTATGAATAAAGTTCACTGTGCAATCTATTTTTTCTAAATTAAACTAACACAATCTCACAAAGAGGATAAGATTTAGAAACCAGTGGGAGATAGAAGTCAAAACCTGTTCATTATCCAAGTCAAAGCTGAAACCGCTGCAGATTTATTTTTATATAAATACTATGCTTAGGAGTTGGTTCATATACGATGTAAAATGCAAGTTGCTAATTAAATTTGATTTTGTTTCACAACTTGTTTAGTTGTTGCGGATACCTCCACCACTAGTAAAGAAGATAAAACAGTCCTCAGGGGCACAGACGAATTGGTAAGTGGCAAAGTGATTGGGGTACAACCACTTCGACGTCGCGAGTTCGAATCCGTGTGGTGACGGTCTTTGCTGAAATATTGCAAGAGATGTTGCTGGGTTCGTGTCCTGTTGGTCCTTTCCCTTGCAGGGCTGCCACTCGCGCATATCCCTCGATTTACATTCGGATTCGGGACTTTCCCCTTCACAAAGTAAAGAAGATAAAATAAATTAGTGGGATCTATTATTTTAGTTTAGTTTTGGTATTATATGTATTCCATTCGCTATTAAGTGCTGAATCTTGAACGGAATCATTTGTTATGAGATTCATTTTATATTTGCATGTGACACGTCAACAACTGCATATTTGAGGAAATGGCGGGGCAGTAGCAAACTTTAATTTTTTTCTTTGGAATCAAAGGACCACTTATAGGAATGTATACTGCCAAGGTTTCATGAAAGAGAGCGCAAAAAAAAAAAAATCATCAAATAACAAAGTAGTACAGTTTATGACTTTACAAAGATTCCAAGCAAACAAAATTTACCTCCACCCCCTCCAAATAATAATAAAAAAAGCACCGTTTCATTTTGATCGAGCACCTGAACTTATAGTAAAGTATTTTTATTAGACATTTTATATTCAAAATTTTGAAATTTTTTTTGCCGATGGTCTCAAATGTCCATTACCTACATAAACTAACTACTAAAAAATGTCACATTAATTATAGACCTTAGCCTCAATAAGATATAAAATCTCAAGTATGTTCCAATTGATATTGATGTGTATTAATTAAAGGAATATACATACTTTATGTGATTAATTTATTTATATAATGGCCGCTTGAGAACACACGAACTTTTCAAAATATGAATAAGAATTGTATGATAAGAATATTTTATCACGTGATGAGGTATTCAATGAATTGGGAGCAAACTATGATTGGAATATCCAAGTATAATTTACTGACATATTTAAAGAGGTTAGAATACAACCTAATTATTAATTCACTCTAGTTTTGTACGTCTTTGAGAAATATAAACCAACCACCTTTCACTTTCTTGACAAAGAATGAAGCAAAACAAACAAACAGTTCCAAAAACCGGATGCATAAATACCAAAACTTGGGGAATGGTTTTGAGGTTTTGCCATAGACTACTTTGTTGAGAGATAGGGAGATTCCAGTTCAAGCAAACCACTTCCCAATCCCAAATATTTATTTTATTCATTCCTAATAAAAAAAATCTTTTTTTCTGCTCAGATCAAGAATTTCAAGTATAATAAATACCCTAGAAAGAGCAATGTTCTGCATCATTACAGCACATCAACAAACTCTCATTCAATGTTCAGCCAAAAACAAGCTAAGTTCTTCAGCACTGTACACTTCATCTCATAATTGAGTGATACTGATTTTGTATATCTGTAATTATTGTAGCAATATTTTATATTAATTAGGAAAATATTTAATTTTTGTAATTATAGCCTAAAATTACTATTGTATATCATGTATATAAACCATTTACATTATTTATTATTTTCTTTCATGGTATCAGCATTCTAGGGCAAACTTTTCATTCTCCAAAAATACCACCTTCCTCCGCCCTACTCCTACCGGTGGCCATCGGCCGCCCTACTCCCTCCCTTCAAATTTCTTTTTCCACACCCTAATTCTCCTCTTGTTCTGTTATCATGTCTACCACAAAGAACATCTTTCATTCTGCCCTTGCAGTCTCCAATATCAAGAACAACATCCCTCTCGTTCTTGAGATGGAAAACGTCCAATACGAGACGTGGACAGAACTATTTAAAATTCACGCAAGGTCTAATAGAGTCCTCCATCACATCGTTAAACCGAAAAAAGACAAGGAGAAGGTGCCTAACACTGATGATGAAATAGAGTTGTGGGCAACTCTTGATGCTACGGTACTCCAATGGATTTATTCCACAATCTCTACGGACCTCTTACAGACTATTATTGAACCCGACGCCACGACAATGGAAGCTTGGAATAGGTTGCGTGATATATTCTAAGATAACAAAAATTCTCATGTCGTGACCCTTGAGCAGGAATTCTCCCACATAAATATGGAGGATTTTCAGAATGCCTCCACCTATTGTCAACGACTCAAGGAGTTTTCGGATCAACTCAAGAACGTTGGCGCGCCCGTCACTAATAATCATCTTGTTCTTCAGATGGTTGCAGGCCTCTCCGAGGCGTATAATGGAGTTGGAACTCTTCTTCGTCAAAGCAATCCTCTCCCACCGTTCTACCAGGCACGTTCCACGCTCACCTTAGAAAATGCAGGATTGTCTAAAAATGCGGCTACCGAAATCAAGTCCGTCATGATGGTGGCCACGTCTCGCGAAACTGATAACTCTCAATCATTCTCCGAAAATTATGGTCAAAATCGTAATAACGGGCGTGGCAAAAAGGGTCAAAACCATGGGGAAAATCGCGGTGGCCGCGGCAGCAACGACAGCAGTAGCGATCAGTAGGGGACCGAGCCACTGAACCCTTGTCAGTAGGCTTGGGCCAGTGGCCAGTGGCCTTGGGCCATGCATTGGGCCAACGGGCAGTGGCCCATGTCGCCCTGCCCTTTTCCCTCTTCTAACTGGGCCACGCCCACTGGACAAAATAGGCAGCAGCAGCCTGGGCTGAGAAATAATTCGGCGTGGCAGCAAGTTGGCCTACTTAGGCCTCGGCTTCAGCAGGCCTTTGCTGATGCGGGTCCAGCAACAGTCCCGACCCACACGAACATCGAGGCGGCGATGCATACACTTGAATTAAATCCTCCGAATGCAAATTGGTGTATGAACACCGATGCTACTTTTCACATGATGTCAGCACCAGGTAATCTCTCGTCTTATTCTAATTTGAGTAAAAATTGTGGCATAATTATTGGTAATGGTACTACAATTCTAATTCGTGGTTATATTCACACTAATTTGTCTTCCCCAAACCCACCTTTAGCCTTGAAAAATGTCTTTCATGCTATTGACTTAATTAAAATTTTTGTGTATGTTCGAAAATTACAACTCATAATTGGATTTCTGTTGACTTTGACCCTTTTGGATTTTCTGTGAAGGATTTCTTGACAGGAATACCTCTAATGAGATGTCATAATCGGGGCGAGTTGTATCTCATCACCACCACTACCGCTAATCAAGCAACACCGACAACATTTGTCGCTTTAGCACCTTCCTTATGGCATGCGCGTTTGGGTCATCCGGGAGCGTCTGTTATTTCATTCCTTAAAAATAATAAATTTATTGAGTGTAATAGTACACGTAGTTCTAATATTTGTCCTTCGTGTCCGCTTGGAAAACATGTTAAATTATCGTTTGTTGCCTTCAATTCTAGTACTTTGTTGTCATTTGATATTATTCATAGTGATTTGTGGCATCTCCCATTTTGAGCTCTTTGGGCCACCGTTATTATGTGTTATTTTTGAATGATTATTGTAATTTTTTGTGGACATTTCCTTTTATCTAAAAAATCTTAGTTTATTCCACATTCCTATCATTTAGAGCATTCATCCGTACCCAATTTGAACGGAAAACTAAAAACATTCAATGCGATAATGGAAGGAAATTTGATAATGGGCCATTAGAGAATTTTGTAACGTTAATGGTATATCTTTCTGGTTTTCTTGTCCACATACATCCTCATAAAATGAGAAAGCCGAGAGAAAAATACACACCATTAATAATATTATTCGGACATTACTAGCCCATGCTTCCTTACCACCTTCATTTTGGCATCACGCATTACAAATGGCTATTTACCTTCTTAACATACTCTCTAGCAAAGGATTAGCATTCCAATCTCCACTCCAAATTCTTTATCATAAAGACGCTTCTTATTCTCACCTTAGGGTGTTTGGTTGTTTATGCTATCCTTTCTTCCCATCCAATACAATAAACAAACTTCAAGCACGTTCTACCGCTTGTGTGTTTTTGGGTTATCCGTCGAATCACCGTAGTTACAAATGTTATGATTTATCCTCTAATAAAATCATAATTAGTCGATATGTCATTTTTTATGAAACCCAATTTCCGTTTGCAAAGTTGCATAATGCCGTGTCTAATTCTTATAATTTTCTGGATGATGGACTTTCACCTTATGTGGTCCACCATTTGGTCCGGCCCACCTCTCGAGATTTCGACCAGCAGACACCGGCAGGCCCGATGCCTACTACTAGCCCATACCCTTCACGTGACCAAATTCAGCCAACAGGCCCACTGCATGCTGGCTCAATATATGAAAATATATTCTTTTGGTATATATAGTTATTTTGTATATCTGTAATTATTGTAGCAATAATTTATATTAGTTAAGAAAATATTTAATTTCTGTAATTATAGTCTAGAATTAATATTATATATCATGTATATAAACTTTTACATTAATAAAAATAATTAATAAATTATTCTAAACTCTTTACATTAATAAAAATAATTAAAAAATTATTCTCTTTCCTGGAGTAATCAGTGAAGAAAGAAAATGAAGAAAACATCATGTCAACCACCGGAAAAGTCATTCGTTGTAAAGGTACACTTCATCCCATTTCTTTGTGAAAGGGGAAGTCCCGAATGCGAAATCCCCACCTGTATCAGAGGCCCCTTGACCAGGTGAGATGTAAATCGAGGGATATGCGCGAGTGGCAGCCCTGCAAGGGAGAGGACCAACGGGACACGAACCCAGCAACAGCCCTTGCAATATTTCAGTAAAGACTGTCACCACACGGATTCAAACCCGCGACGTCGGAGTGATTGTACCCCAATCACCTTGCCACTTACCAACTCGTCTGTGCCCCGGGGGCACTTCATCCCATTTCTATATGGACTATGGTGAAGTAAACTTCTTTAGTTTACGATTATTTTTCTTTTCTTTTCTTTTTTATTTGGTGGTCAATTATGCAAATGGGAATTTTGAGGTAATGAAAATGTGTGCTCTTTGTAGCTGCTGTGGCATGGGAGGCAGGGAAGCCATTGGTGATTGAGGAAGTAGAAGTGACACCTCCTCAGAAATGGAAGTTCGTCTCAAAATCCTCTACACTTCTCTCTGTCACACTAATAATAGCTACTTCTGGAAAGCCAAGGTAAATACCCATTGAATTTTTAAAATGACAAATACTCTTTGTGACAATTATTTTTCGAAATCACAATAAATAATTTGAGACGGAGGGAGTAACAACAAATTACAACACATAAAAGTTTCTAAATTTCATCAAAAATCATTATAATCATTACTATAAAATTCTGAATTTTTCATCTACTGCAGGGCCAAAATGCAGTCTTTCCTCGTATTCTTGGACATTAGGCAGCAGGGTATGTCCTTACTTTTAATTTCTTTCAAGAGTGTTCACTGGTGAATGCAAAAACTGTGCACACTGCAAATCAGAAGAGAGCAATATGTGTAGCCTATTGAGAATTAACACAGACAGGGGAGTGATGATTCATGATGAGCAATCAAGATTCTCCATCAATGGACAGCCCATTTACCATTTTGTAGGGACTTCCACTTTTAGTGAGTACACTGTGGTTCATGTTGGATGTGTTGCCAAAATCAACCCTCTTGCTCCTCTTGACAAAGTCTGTGTCCTTAGCTGTGGAATTTCAACTGGTAATGACAGTAGAGGGTCTATTCATATTGAGTGGTAAATTCTGTAGAGGTTTATCCATATGTTGATTGATCAAATTTTATATGCTTATAGTGTAGGTTTTTGTTGGGTTCAAAACATATAAGTAGGCACAACGAAAGTTTAAAATTTTGTTCTACTTACCCCCAACAATTTCTTCTGATATGGTTATATGACAATCAAAACCTGTAACATAAAACTAGAACACTTACAGGTTGTATTATCTGGAGTCTTTACTTAGGGAGTACACGCGACTATCCCTTCGACTGCAAGCACTATGCTACGGTGTATTCCTCTATCAAGAAAGCCAGAAAATCTTGGTAGAGGTTTGAGAGAGTTTCGTCCTAGACTCTAAGTCTAGAAAGTTTATAGAAATTGGTGTATTAATTAACAATGGGGAGTGCTGTATTTATAGTTGAAATTAGGGCAAAAATCTGATCAGGGTTGGGCTCCAAGCCTGGCCCAAAACCAAGGTGCAGTGGGCGGTCATTGGGCCCATCATTGAGTCAGCCATGGCTATACGTAAAATTATGTTTCCCGTTTTCATTTAATATATATATATTCATCACATTAAATCCAAAATCTAATTTTGATTTAATTAAATAATTTTCATCTAATAGAAATTATCCAATAGTTATTATCAATTTAAATATCTCGATCCCAAATTGAATATTTAATACTTTCTCAATACACCCTTAGATCGAAGAGACAGTCGCATAGTGTGACCCTATAGGCCTTCATGTATCGACACTAATCCAATTAAGGTCCATACGAAACTCATAGAATGCGCCATACGACGAACTCAATATATGAAGTACGTTTACATGAATCCAACAAACATAACCTTTATGTGAGATGATAAATTCCTTTCATTCGCGACACACTCGATCAAGCATAGGATTTGCCATGCGTCTATCCAAATGGCTTGATCACTTTATCTCATCTATATTAATCGACAACTAGATCATATTTTAAATATGTCTCTTGCATTGGCCAATGACTTGGTAGACCTAATATCACTGAAAAGTTGAGTGTTCTCTCGAATATCCAATCGAGGAATGAATCATATTCTTGGCTCAACTACCACCTTAATTTACATTATAATGCACCCAACACAAGCCGTATCTTATCCTATAAGGAGTTTAAGCTTATGACAGGGTCAAAGTACATTACTCTGTAAACCAGGTGCGTATTGACCTCAAGTCAAAGGACATTCATCTCCCACATGCTGATAACATTCTAGACATGTCTAACAAATAGTTTATCAGCAGAGTATACCAATACTTTCCAAAAGTATCCATGTGTCCATCACTAGTAACCATTACTAGTAGCAGGTGAGACATACTACATTCTCTAAGAATGTGATGCAGACCACGTGTCGACTTATAACATATCATCGATATCCCATTCTCGATGATCATTAGTCGAGGCTATTTTAGAGTTACGCTCTATCATTAATATCTCACGCTATTAATGACAACGTAAGCTCAAGGGATGCACATTAATGAATAATTACAAACAATCAAATAATAATTCAATAATCGCAAATGCCATAAATATTAATCTTATTAATAATACGAATGTGTTCAAGTACATTTGTCCCTAATAATGATTGTCTCTAGGACATACATACTTTTAATATCCCATTTGGCCTAGAGCCAATCTCTGATGTATCTAATACCCATGTTTTCAAAATGACCATTATGCTTGACTAAGCTTAATGGTTTAGTAAACGGGTCAGCTAGATTATCATCTATGGGAACATAGTCTAATCTTATTTCCTCAGTTTCCACCATTTCCCTGAGTATGTGGTATTTCCTCGGTACATGCTTGTTTCTATTTGTTGATCTTGGTTCATTAGCTTGTGCAATTGCACCAGTGTTGTCACAATAAATCGTTATTGGACAAGTGGCACTTGGAACAACCCCTAGTTCCTTCAGGAACTCGGATATCGCGATAGCTTCTTTACCAGCTTCCGATCCAATAATGTACTCAGCTTCAGTTGTCGAATCAGCAGTTGTAGTTTTCTTGGAACTTTTCCAACTCACTATTCCGCCATTGAAAATGAAGGCATATCCAGATTGAGATTTGAAGTTATCAATATATGTCTGTAAGCTAGCATCAGTCTACCCAGTACACACTAGCTTCTCTTGTCCATCATAGACTAAGAAATATTCGTCTAAGATACTTAAGAATACTTTTGACTATTTTCCAGTGTTCTTCCCCAGGATTCTGCTGGAATTTGCAAGTCATACTAAGTGCATAAGCCACATTTGACCTCGTACAGGTCATGACATACATGATAGATCCTATAGCTGAAGCATATGGGATTCTTTTCATTAGTTCAAGTTCTGTAACATTAGAAGGACTATCCTTCTTTGTTAACTTGATGCCTTGACCCATAGGAAGACTTCCTTTCTTGGAGTTTTCCATAGAGAATCGTCTTAGCACTTTGTCTATGTATGTGGACTGTGACAGCCCCAACAATCTATTAGGTCTATCTCTATAGATCCTAATTCCAAGAATGTAGTATGCTTCACCCAAGTCCTTCATCATGAAGGTGTTGGATAACCATTCCTTGACTGATTGCATGAGAGTCTTATTATCTCCCATTATTAATATGTCATCTACATATATAACAATGAAGACAATACTTCATTCCTTGCGCTTACTATAAACGCAGGGATCTTCTTTGCTTCTAACAAAGTCAAACGATTTGACTGCTTTGTCATAGCAAATATTCCAACTCCTTGAGGCTTGCTTAAGTCCATAAATGGACTTCTGCAGCTTGCATACTGCTTTGGGCCTAGTCTTGGATGTAACTTTGAATGTGTTCAAGTACATTCAAAGTAATAATACGAATGTGTTCAAGTAATGATTGTCTCTAGGACATACATACTTTCATATAGGCCTTGGTGCAACTTTGAATGTTGCCAAACCAACAAAGGGCTCAAGTGTGGCTGTGTTTGGACTGGGTGCTGTAGGCCTTGCTGTGAGTCTTCCTATTGCTAATCACAATGTCCTCGTATCTTTTTCTTCAATATATGTTACTAAATTGGTTGCAATTTCCATTTTAATAGGCTGCAGAAGGAGCAAGGATTGCAGGGGCTTCAAGAATAAATATCCAAATTTTTGTTTGCTTGAATATTTGAATTTTCAATCTTTCTATCTATTGACCTTTGTTTCTATCATTAGTCGTCTCCTGTCTAAAAAAGAAATTTGGCGTGACAGAATTTGTGAATCCAAAGGACTATAACAAACCAGTTCAAGAGGTATTCATATATATATATGCTTCTGTCTCCTAATGTATCAGTTTATATAAGTAAAAACTTGAGTGGAAGTCTATCATCCCTTTCTTGAATGTTTGATAGGTAATTGCTGAGATGACTGATGGCGGAGTCGACAGAAGTGTGGAGTGCACAGGCCACATTGATGCAATTTTTGTTCATAAAAAGGAACTAATAAAGAGAGTAGTGAATAACAGGGCTGGGGAGTAGCTGTACTTGTAGGAGTAGCCCATAAAGAAGCTGTGTTCAAGACACATCCTATGAACTTGTTGAATGAAAGGACTCTAAAGGGAACATTCTTCGGAAACTACAAGCCGCGATCGGATCTTCCATCTGTTGTGGAGAAATACATGAACAAAGAATTAGAATTGGACAAGTTCATAACTCATCAACAACAAGGCTTTTGATCTCATGCTGAAAGGAGAAGGCCTTCGTTGCATCATTCACATGGACCACTAAACTAAAGTATTTCCCCTATCATGACTTCCTTGTTTATATTTCTTTGCAAAGTTTATAAATAACTCTATCTTTCCTTTCAAAAGTCCTTGTAATTTATGTCCTCTAGTATAAATGGTGTCATTTCATGGTTATATTAAGCTCTAGCATTTGACTGTCTCCCTTGGTTAAATACCCCTGATTTTTTTGGTTTGTGATTCATAATCCTTAACCTACTAACGTATATAAATAACCTTCTCAGCAATGTGAAGTAAAGTGAGAAATTCCTACAAAAGTAGAGAAAAGGCTCAAAATTGTCCCTTATCTTTGGACTAAGATTAAAGTCATCCCTATTCTTTGACTTGGAGCATTAATAGTCATTGTTTGCCAAATTGGTGCAATTTTAGTCCCTCTCTAAAGAAGCTGTTAATTTTTACTAACAACATTATTGTAAAGGAAAGAATCGGATAAGACATTTCCCTCTAAAAAGATTATTAAACGGTTTTGTATCCTTGAAAGAGATGATTTTTTTTAGTGATGACATTATTTTTGATAATTCTTTATAAAAATTTAAGAATTATGTCATTGGTAGTTACTTGATACTTATCATTAATTCAAATCTCATAAGTTTCACATGGTTGAATTTGCATGTTACTAACAATTAAATCACTTATTGGAGAATAACGAAATATGAGAAGAGAATAACAGTTAAAAATGAAAGGTAAGTTAAGGTTATGCAAATTTTTATCTACAATGTTCATTTTTATGTACAAAGAAGAGTTAATGTAATATATGTCATTTGTAATTTTAAATTATAGATTTTTCTAAAAATGAAGGTGAAATTCTTGAAAAATTAAAAGATGATATACCTATTCTTGGGCTTATGTAATGTTAGAATCTCAATCTACAAAAGCATTACCCATATAATTTTATGTACTTATATATCTTATTTTATGGACTACAATTACCCATGGTGAGGTCCTCTTTTGTCCGTTGCTAATGGGGCTTGGATTGACCGATCTCTCTCTTTTAAGCATTCTTTCAAAGTCATTATGGACAATGTTTATAAGGCTGCTTCCGCATCTGTTTTCAGAACAAGGTTAGTCTTAATCCAAAATTCAAATATGTAATGTACTCCTTTCGTTTCAAAATAAGTGGTATTTTTCGCCTGAGCAAAAGTAAAATTTATTTTTACTAACTTATTCTTAATAAAACCTTGAAGTGTCAATCTGATCGCTAGCTAAGTTTAAGTGTCTAACTTACAAATTAGATCAAATTTAAGGGACTATCTAAGTATTTAGCCCAAAAAAATACTGACAGTTGGACAAAGTTCCAACTAAAGTTACATTGAGCATGTTGGTAGACAGAATATTTTCAAATTAGTAAGCACATTAGAAATAATTTGCGTATAGGACATCTTTCTTGTTTCTTTTTGTTCTCAACTATTTATTCTGTTTTTCAAATTAGTAAGCACATTAGTAGCCTGCTGATTTTATGTTCTTTGTTTGTTCTAAGGCTGATGAAGTGAATCAATGGGCTAAACACAAAACAAATGATCTCATCAGAGAGATTCTTCCTCGTCACGAAGTGAACGCGACGACAACGTTAATTATGGCAAATGCACTATAGTTTAAAGGAGAATGGAATGAGAAGTTGAATGCTTCATATACAAAAGACCATAAGTTCCATCTCCTCAAAACTGGAATTAGCTATGAACGTCGTCACTAAATTGCTCGTATCATAGCTAATCCGTCGCGCTACGAATTTGTCTGTCGCTAAACCCTGTTTTTTTTAGTAGTTTTGTTCAAGCACCCTTCATGACCAACCAAAATTGGCAATACGTGAAGGCCTTTGATGGTTTCAAAGTGTTACGACTTCCTTATAAACAATGATTTCTCAGCATGTATTTATTTCTCCCAAATGGCCGTGACGGATTACTAGCTTTACTGGAGAAAATGTGTTCGGAACATGGATTCTTATATCAACATATTCCCTTTGAAGAAGTTAGAGTGCGCGAGTTTCTTATCTATCCCTAAGTTCAAAAATTTCACAAGTACAGAAGCTGTCGCTGAGCCTGTGTGTAGTGCCTCAACGCCGTCGATTGAAGAGGAGGAGATAGACTTCGTTGCTGATCATTCCTTCTTGTTCCTTGTGAAAGATGAGGCGCTACTGGTGTTGAATCCTCTTCTTGTTGTTTAGCATGTTGCTTCAGTTTCAATTGATGTTAGTTCTAATTACACAAGTTGTGTCTCGGTTTGTTTAGTCAACTTCTTTTTTTCACTATTTGATTAGTATATATATGTGTAATATACAAGTTAGTTCGCCAAAAGAACATGACCTTCATCCCTTCTTTTAACTTTGTTGTTTTGAATCACTTAATCATCATTATCCTTTTGTGTACTCAAGCTTAGTTCTTTATTTGCTATTGTCATTTTGTTAAAACAGTGAAAGGAGGACGAAGGGTTTGAAAGAATCAAATGAAAAAGTTATGCAATCCCCTTTTTAAAACTTTGAATAAGCGTGTGTTTACACATGCTATATTTTAACTTGTTTTCTTTACTAGATAATTAGTAAAAAAGGTAAATAATATGAAGAAAAAAAAATTCAAAGAAATAAATATTACTAAAATTTAAGTTATGGGGGGGGGGGGCATAGGACCCGGCATAGTTTAAATGTGTAGTAGGCAAATTCATCATAATTTAGGGGTGGTTCTATGCCTCATCCCAAAGAAAAATAAGAAGGAAAGTACTTGTCACCCATGCATCCTATCTTTGTGTTTCATATGGTAGGGAAGAACCAGAAGATTTTTTTTCTTCTGATAAATGTAACAGTTATATTAATATCCACGGGTATACTACACCAATAATTGTGTAGTCCCCCTCAAAAGTAGTTCACTTACAATATGAAACCCTATACCAAGAGAATAGGATAATTTGTAATAATTCATTATGATATTAGCTATATATAACTATCACGTACCTCGAGAGATTGAAAAGTTTAATTTGTATTAATAGATCCTGTGATGAACGTGTATAATCGATTATAATTTATAAAATTATAGACTTTTTGGGTAATATAAGTTATGTTTATTGCTAAATATCTCAAAATTTTCATAAAATAGGTAGATGATCGGAAAAAATCGTTTTAACTATTATTATAAACTAGCTATTAAAAAGGAAATATAAAATTCTACATAGATTGTAAAAATAATTTAAATTACATTCACTTATTTTAGGTTTATCACCCGATATACCGTATTTAATTTGGGACAAATTACTTGGGATTCGCGCATCGAAAAATTATATTTAAAAGTAAAGCGCCGATAAGTTTGTATATGTTCCACGAATATTTTTCGATAGACCTTTATTTTTTTTAATCTATATCAGATTTTGCTATAATCGTTTATTCCTAAAGTTGCTTCTTTAATATATTTCTCACACCGTCTTATTGGTTTATTGGTTTATTCTTTTCACTTATTTCATGGTTATACCATTGTGGTCCGTTCTCGGGCTTGCGCATAGCGGTAGCTTATTGTACCGAACTGCCTTTTATTTTATATCATAAGTTAATCTGATAGTATGAAAATTCTATTTTAATGATCCAAACTTTCAAAAGAATTCTTTAAAATAAGAAAAAAAAATTGTAAAATTATTCTAATCCAGTCTACTCTCTCACTCATCGTGGCTCTGATACCATTCGGTCTGAAAAGAGTATTAGAAAAATTTGAAGCAAAAAAAAAGAAGATGTGACTATACAATATCTAAAGAGTGAAATTAAATTCTTAAAAGGAAAAAATAAAACAAGTAAAAAAAAAAGTCATTGACTAGGACTAAAATCCATATCCATTAAATGAGTAAAAGAAAGGGGAAAAGACATAAAGAAAGTGGACATCGTAGAAACATCAAAGTTGAATAAGATGAATGGAGAGTTGAAAATAAATGTAACACATGTCATCTCTATAATAGCAAGTCATAAATGGTATGTACCCATAAAATTAGTCATAGATGATAATTTCTCACTAGAAACAATAGCATTATTAGATACATGAGCAGATCGAAATTGTATATGAAAATGACTAATTCCTACTTGATAGTTGATATTATAAAAAGCTTCAAAAGGCGTTATCAGATATCAACTCAGCAGAGAAAATTAAAGTCAACAAAATAACAGAGTTGTTAGATGCAAAATCATCAACTGCATCAGAACCAGAAAAGAAGATATGAAAGATCCGCAAGAGATGACTCAAACTTATATTTATAAAAAGAAAATTAAAGAAGATAAGAAAATCAACATATACCAATAAAAAGTCAAGGAAATCAACAGGCAACAGATAAATAAAAGACAAATCAGCTAAGGATTATTAATCAGCGAAAAAAAGCATGAAATATAAGAGAATGTCAGAAGATAAGAAGGATGAAAAGAAAATGTCAGCTCAAAATAAAATCTCTAGAGAAGTCAAATACTTGTAAAGTATAAATAGTTTTAAATTGTACTCCCTCCGTCTCATTCTATACGAAGGTCTTTGACTTGACACAGAATTTAAGAAATAAATGAAGACTTTTAAATTTTATAGTATAAAACAAGTCAAAGATATTCGTGTGATTATAGATCATCTCGTTAAGCGTAAAAGATAAAGTTTAAAATTAAATTATTGTCAAATAAGGAAAGGTATCATCTTTTTGAAATTGACTAAAAAAAAATATGTCATATAAATTGGGACAGAGGAGTAATGAAATAGTTTAGTGAATAGTAAAAATAGAGCTTATAAAGGCACTTTCGGAAGAAGGAGAAGGTAAGTTTAAGAAAGTCTCCACTTTCAAAATAAAGCCTTATTCATGTTTCAATTGTTGTAAAATTCTCTTGTGTTGTTTTAAGATATCAATAAGAAGATCATCATTATTTCTGTAAGTTATTTTCTCTCACTATTATTATTATTAATTTATGATTAAATTTTTATTTAAAAATCAATCTTAATTATGAGCGGCAGTAAAATCTCTCATTATCCTAAGTCATTGCTGAAATTCGATCACTGTGTTTTTGCTATTTGTTTTGTCTTTTCCGTTATTCTTGTTTGATCTTATCCTTAGGTTTAGATAACCGAGTAATTTTCGATTTAAATGTTGGCAAATCCGATCTTCCGTTGGATTAGCCTCAGTATTTACTAGATAGGGACCCGGTTTTTGTCGCAAAAATTCTAATTTTAAGTAAGAATAGAATTAATTAGCAAAGCAAATATATAGGAGAGGGAGGAGCACCTTTGCTTTCTAAAGGTTTATTTCAGGCTTGTATACATAATCTCTTTTATAGGATTGTTGTATCTTCCATTTTTACTTAAATATTGAGTAATTTATTAGAGTTATGCATGTATTTGTAATATATGAATTGTTTATGAGGAAATTTATGTATTGTTTTATGGAGGGTTTAGCTATTTATACAAGTATTGGTTATTGTTGAAATGTGTGATCATTTCATCTAAAAGCTTAAGAAAGAGGTTAGAGAAAACACACTTTTAATATTTAATTATATTTTCAACATTTATTTTATTTTTATCATGCATAAATTAATACAATAATTTCATCATAACTTATACATGTGTCAGTTATGCGGGTTTCTAAATTGCACATCAAACACGTATTAAGAGAGTGTTGAATTTTATACATATCAAAAGAATGAACCCATGGTATTGTTTATACAAAAATTAATACATAACTTAACTCCTAACTAGCTACCAAACGAATCCTAACTTTACTCTGCCACCCATATAATATAACCATGATGAAAACAATAATATATCATCTAGAATTAAATCAGAGATAAAAAATATCATTTTCAAATTTCAATTCTATTATTAGCATGGAGAAGCCCAATTCCAACTCAAACGCTTATATATACATTTTTAGTATTTAATTATATTTAAGTGATATGTTTCTTATTTTGATTTGCTAATTTTTAAAATTAATTATTTAATTAAATATAAATATTTTGTACGAGTAAATATTTATCGAAACGTAATGATTGATTTCTCACCATTGTATTTGATGTTAGTAAGAGTGATCACAACTCCTCGTTACATCAAAACAACCTAATTAATTCCCTGCCCCGTTGCCAATCCACCAAAATCACTTCAAATTCGTTTTTCCACCGTCCTGGTTTCACTTTCGTAGGGTAAGTAAGTCATGTTATAAGTTTTATATTAACAATGGACATGCTAATAAAATTGCTATAAAAACATTATTAAAATAAAAAAGACAAATATAATATCGTAAATTAATGGTTTTCAAAGGTAAGCAAGTGCAAACCAGCGCCTCCATTGCTTCTTTGTTTTTCTGCTTTCAATGTCATACCCTAATCTTTCGTTTTCATTTTGTTGCTAATGTTATTCCATATACTAATTGCTTTGTAAATTGTATCCCTAGACTATATTACACCAGCTCACTCTTACTGCTATTCAGACCTCCTGCGAGGTATTTTTTTTTTATTTTGTAACTTTACTTTGAATTGTAAATGACTTTAAATGAATTATTTGATCATCATAGATGGCTTGGATAAAGGTGTAATAGTTACAAACTTTCTGAAAAGTAATATTAAGTAGATTTTGCTTCAGAAGTGGAGGTAGGGGCGGACCTAGTGTACATATTATGGGTTCCTCCAAATTCTATGGCTCAAATCATGTAAATGTGCTAAAATATCTACTAAATAAGTACAAATAAAAGATATTGAACCATAACCCGCAAGGGTGGCTGAGTTGGTTGAGCAGGGATCTCCCAAATGGGGGGCTCATGTTCGAAACCCTTGCATACTTTCTCGGTCGAGCTTTACCTCTCCTGTGTGTTTTGTGGGCTATTACACAGGAGCAGAATTTAACCGAAGTATATCGGCTGCGGTTCCTTTTCATAAGAAAAAAAGATGTTGAACCATGTAAATCAAATGGGTGCTGGTAGAATATTAATCCATAAAGTTCAAATTTTGGGTCCGCCCTAGGTGTGAAGTATATATTTTATTTTCCTGATTAATTTGTTGCTTTGCTACTTCTAGCTACAATCTTATCAAGAGTTAAGTATTGAAAAGTTAATAAGGGGAAAGTCCAGTTCTGTAAGAGATTATTTTATTTATCTTTGGAAATAAAAAGGATATTTGAGATGGACTAGAATAAAAAGGTAGAAATTGGGAGAAAAATGACCTTTTATTCAGTAACTTAATTCAGTTATTGTTGCTTGTTGATTTGAAGTTACTCTTAATACAACCCAGTGTGGCGAAATCTTGGATCCACGGCTAAATGGAAGAATCCAAAGAAGAAGTGAAGTCTTTCAAAGAATTAGGAGTTTGTGATCAATTGATTGAGGCTTGCGATAATTTGGGTTGGAAAACCCCTTCTAAGATTCAAGCTGAAACGCTTCCTCATGCATTTGAAGGTTTTTCAATCTTCCCTCCTTTATTTATTTTTCATCTTTGCCTTTGCTGCATATTCTATTTTTTCTTGCTTTTATTTATTTCTTGTAAAACTGGTATGTCGAGTGGATTGAAGCTATATGCTAATAACTCAAATAGGTTCAAATTTCTAAGCTGATTATGCTAGTGGGTTTTTAGGTCTGATTTTGGGTTGTGGGGTTGCGAAACTTCCACTATCCTATTTAGTTTTGCCCTTGGTATCAATATGTTTGAAGATGTGATTTTTGTGGAATCCAATGCTTGAGAAGTACAGGAAAAAAGTTAGCTTTACGAACAATAGAGAAGTGGAAAATAGAGAAGCAACATTTATTGCAGAACAAACTTATGGAGAAGGGTAATTAACGGAATTGTTATTGCTGTGGGATGGTATCAATTGTGGGGAAAACGTGGAGCCACATACCTAAGCCCCTTGTTAAGTATGACGATTTAAAAGTAGGAATTTCTTCACTTTCACATGTACTACTACAACCATCTCAGATCTCACCATTGCTCCACCCTTATCCATCCAATATATCAATAGTAATATTTTTTTAGAAAAATAAAATTTTCTACTTTGTCCATTCTTAAGTGGGGGTTCTAATGAAATTTCCTGTGTTTAAGGGGTAGATAATTGGTTTCTGAATGCACTGGTGGTGTAGGTAGGGCGAACTCAAATCTAGATAAATGCAGCTTTGTGTAATTGCCTAAAGAGATGGTATTTGAAGTGATTCAATGCAAGGGAATAGAGCATTTTGGAACGATAAAATTCTTTAGGAACTTGAAAAATTGGAATAGCAAGGGGAAGGATAATGTGGATTTTCCTGTAAAATACTTTTATAACTGCTAGCCGGTACCACTGAATTATAGAATATAATGTTGCCGTTGAGGGAAATTTAATAGACCACACAAAAACTCCGTCAATCTAATGTGGGTCTGTCTAAAAAAAAGCATACTCAAAAGTAATGTTGGTTCTGCTAATAAACTAGAAAAGGGGGGGGGGGCAAGAGTTTTCCGGCAGTGAACTGATTCCACATACTTTGAAGTGGACAACTGTGTGTGTGTGTGGGGGGGGGGGGATCCTTTGGCGGCTTAGAGTTCATTTTCCAGATTGCTGTCATCATTCAGTTTCTTATCTATCTTTGGACTTTGAAACACTCAAAAGTATTCCAATTTGCATATTTGATTGGATGACTTGTATAGAACATAGAGATCCTTTGTTACTATTTAAGCCTTTTCTATATCATCCACTAAGTTATGGAATATAATGCTGCATTTGAGGGACATCTAATGGACCATGCAAAATTCAGTCAATCAAATAATGTAGGTTCTGCTAATAAACTAGTAAAGGGAAGAGTTTTTGGGCAATGATTCCACTTAGACTGAAGCTTTGAATTCCTTTGGCAACGTAGAGTTCATTTCCCAAATTGCGGGCATCATACATTTTCTTAAAACTTTGAAGCACTCAAATATTTCAATTGTATAGTTGATTGGATGACTTTTTTAATGAACATTATTTGGATAGAGATCCTTTTTATTATTTTAACCTTTTGTACATCAACCTCTATTTGGTGAACTTTAATTTTTTTTTTGGTTCTGTTCCAGCCAAAGACTTAATTGGTCTGGCGCAAACGGGTTCTGGAAAGACTGGAGCTTTTGCAATTCCTATATTACAAGCTCTATTAGATTCTCCACATGCCTTTTTTTCCTGCGTTCTCTCTCCAACAAGGTCTCTTATTCTTTTGATTACTTGTTTTATTGTGTAGAAGCTTTTTTTTATAAGGTTATTTTGTAGAAGCTCTTTAATGATTTAAAGTAACTTTTTTTTTGCGTGTTCCAGAGAGCTCGCGATTCAAATTGCTGAACAGTTTGAAGCTTTAGGATCCGGTATTGGAGTAAAGTGTGCAGTGGTAAGCTTGACTTAGTCATATGCACATGCATGAACAATTCATATCCCCGTCAAATGTAATCCGTAGGCTTGATAACCACTTGCTACTTGCTAGACAATGGGATTTCGAGTGGCATGTCTGTTGGACAGGATAAAGCGTGTCACAATTGAAACAGTGTGGTATATGATAGGCATTCAGCTAGACATATTTTTGATTAAATGATCACTGATAATTGTTTTGCAGCTGGTTGGAGGGATAGATCAAGTACAACAGAGCATTGCCCTTGGGAAACGGCCTCACATTATTGTAAGTACTGATATCTACTAGACTACTACCCCATTTGTATGTCTCGTGTTAAGGTGACAAGTAATAATGGATGGTCAAATCTCTTTGTCAAAGATAAAGTAGGTAAATACTATATGAGGGAGAGTTGGTGGTGTAATATTCGTATGACAGTGCATGTTTAAGGGACTAGCAGAGGAGCACCAGCTGTATTTTATTCTCTGACGCTGTTACTTGAGTATCTCTCTCTCTCTCTGCCTTGACTGAGCATGTCAGGTCATTGTAGCCTCATGCTATTATTTGGAGTGTGCAGTTGGCTTCATAAGTTTGTGATCTCTCCTTTAAACAATTTACGGGGTCATGTGGATTTCGCTACATGCATAAAAAAATTCCAGGCTAGCTGTCACATAGTTACTTAGTTACCTTACCCCACTTTGTTAATGCATTTTTTTCTCGGCTTTAATTTGTTGCCAATATCTTGTGAGAAGGGCACCTAGTCCTGCTATCAAGGCCTTTTACTGAATGTTAGCTGCCTTTTCTTCTTAGATTATCTGATAGTAAATGTGCTTATGTTTTAACTTCTGCAAAATGCATTGGCTTATACAGAAGTCCTTAGTGAATTATTATCCATATCTCTTTTGTCAGAGGTAGTCGATGGTTGTAAAAGGTAGATGATGAATCCTTTTAGCAATCTAAGGACCATTGCCCTGCGTTGAAGCATAGAAAATCTATTTGTTCAAGGTTTTAACCATTTTCATTCAGCACCATACCACCATCCTAGGATTGTACGACCAGTAACCTTTATTTCTTTATGAGAGGCTCCAAAAGAATCTATGCGGAAGGATCATGTTATAGAAGTCTGTAGTGGAAGTAATAGGATATCAAGTTATCAACTATTTTTTTATAAGGTAAGGTAAGTAGGATATCAACTATTAAGTCAGTGGAAGTAATATAATATCAACTATTAAGTGTGATGAGATGGGCAACCATCCCTGAGAAGATTTTCTAACCCCACCTGCCTATGAAGAACTTCAAGTCTATCAGGAAAGAATGTGGTGGTACCTCCGCAGCTTTATCTAGAATCGGACGTCCAGCTGTATAGGAAGACACACCCTCCAAGGGCAGTGGTGGGTGTAGTGTAGTATGGCACTGGAGCGCGGTTTAACGCTTAGACCAAGACGGTCACTCTTATCTGTCTAGGGAAGCGATCCTTCCCCTCAGATTGTGAGAACCTTGATTTGTTGACCCCTAAAGCAAATCACTCAAAATGGACTAGATACGACTGCGGACCTATTTAATGAGTTCCAACAGTTTCTCCTATCTCCTATGAGAAGGCTTTTCATGCAAACTCAACCTTCTGTTTCCAATCATGGAGGTGGCTTTGTCTTAGCCTTTCAAACTTCTGCCTTGTTTGCAAGTAGGATAGTTTCTCTGGTGGACTATTTGGAGGGGAAAAAATCAGAGATGTTTTTTAACAAAAAGGAGAATATTAACAAGTTGAGGTACATCAGCCTTCTTTCTTAGCTCTTTGGTTCAAGTTAAATAATGTACATGATATTGATAATTTACTAGATTTTCTAAACCAGTTAACGTGTTTGTGCAGTCAGGGGGTATGTTTTTGTAAAGTTACTGATGTATCATTCTGCATCATCTTGATGAAACTTACCAATACAATTCTTACGTACCCATCACAGAGAACTATTAAGTGTACTCAGCCAATTCAGTCGGTGGCATATCTTTTAACATGCAGACATCTATTTTGTTGCCCGGTCCTGCTAAACTAGTCTAGCCTGCCATGCGGACGATTTTTTACACCAAATTTGCTAAAGCTATTATAGGTAATTCAGTCGGTGGCATATCTTTTAACATGCAGACATCTATTTTGTTGCCCGGTCCTGCTAAACTAGTCTAGCCTGCCATGCGGACGATTTTTTACACCAAATTTGCTAAAGCTATTATAGGTTGCTACGGATGTTATTTTAAGCCATGCACATAATCTCTGACATTCTTAAATTTGAGTGCTCATATCTGTGCTGTCTGATGTAGGTTGCAACACCTGGTCGCCTCCTGGATCATCTTTCCAATACTAAAGGGTTTTCTCTACGTACGATAAAGTTCTTGGTAAGTTCGTCCATTGAGTCTTATGCTGACAAATGCTCCAGAGATGCTCTCTTGTTTATGCACTCTTCTTTTTTCCTTTTTGGATCAAAATCCAAGAGTGCAAATGTTGATTCATTGCATTTGATTGAAGGATATGATATTGTATCACTGTTGCAGATTAAAAGTCATATTTGCTGCATTTTAAAGGCTACGTCTTTGATGTTTGGCAAGTAATATGATTTTTGAATGCTGGCTAGTCCATATTCTCCACAGCATGCATACAGTATATCTCTTGTCAGAGGCAAAACTACTTGTCACTTTTTCCTGGCTCCATTGTTTAGTTTGGTTGGTCTTTACTTTTTAACCATCCAACATATGGAGCTGCAGAAAGCCTTTGACTACATTACTTGATATGTTCCTATGAATCTTGCTTGTCTCATGTTAGTTGGCAGTTAAATGTCTTCCCCCCCTCCCCCTTCTACAGCATTGAACATTGATGTGATGTGTTCAGAGAGGCACAATGGCTTCATTGCCTTAGGTGGTGACAATTGGACCAAGCAAGACATTCAGCAATTGCAGCAATATGTATCTAAAATAAAATGCATTTCATTATATGCTATTCAAATGGTATTCAAGAATGACTTAATTTAGCATGTGCTATACAAATCTGATGCCGTTTCCGTGTATCATGGTTTATATACTTCTTTTTGAACATCTTGATTTCTATTTGTAGCCAAGTCTAGGTCTTTTAGAATGTAAATATGTGTTTAACAACATACTATTTAGTTAGATAAGAGCATGCATGTGTATTCTGAGTCATATAATTGTACATGCAACAGGTATTAGATGAGGCAGATAGGTTGCTAAATGAGGATTTTGAAAAGGCCCTTGATCAGATTTTGAATGCTATTCCTCGTGAACGAAGGACTTATCTGTTTTCTGCTACAATGACCAAGAAGGTTAGTTTTTCAAGTGGTTTATGGGAAACCATTGTTCGTTCTAAATATTCTATTCTCTGCTTGTGGTAATTTCTCCTTCTAGGTTTCCTTTGAGAGAAAATCCCCTCTTTTAAGATTGGATTGATATCTTTTCCCCAAATACTTGGAGAGGACAAGTGCTTTCGTGAAGTTTTGTTTTTTTAATCTCCAAATATCTTTTCATTTTGATATTTATATATGAGATGATCCCAGAAAATGGAGGAGCTTTTTACTTGTTTTTCAATGTTTTCTCGTATTGGCATGCAGCTAATGATTAGTTACCATTTATTATTGAAGTAGATGCACTCACTCTTTATATCATAGTACCAATATGTTTATTACATGAAATGGTCCGAGATGAGAAGGCGGGGAGTGAATGGCAAGTTATTTGCTTCTGTCCTGCTTGGCTCTTTAAGGAATCAAAAACATGTTAATATTTTCTGCTGTGCCACTCTTGATGAACCTTCCAACGGGTGATTTTTTTGCGTGGAAAGTCTGATTCTAAATAGATCTGTACATTGACCTACAGGTACGGAAACTTCAGAGGGCTTGTTTGAGAAATCCTGTTAAGGTACAAAGATGTCAATTGTCACCATATAATTTGTAGGTGCTCAAGAGTATTTTGCATAACTTTGTTTATAATTTGTTTCAGATTGAAGCTGCATCTAAATATTCCACAGTTGATACACTGAAGCAGCAGTTTCGTTTTCTTCCTGCTAAGTATAAGGTTAGTTTTTCAGTGACAAGATTCTATTTTAGGTTGGTTGGAAAAAGCAAAACAAGTGGCTAGCAGTGTATCCATCATTATATGGCTGAAGAATGTGTGTTGACATTGTGACACCACTAAAATAAGGTACAAGCACGTGGGTAAAAGAGGGGAGACATGATCATAATGATTGTGTTGCTTAATATTGCAAAGTAATAACTAGGACGAAGAGTGCAGCATCTTCTTGATGCGTCTTCAATGAACCTTTTTTACTGGAATCCCAAAAAATAACTAGCACGATGAGTCCCTCCTTACAAGGTTCATATTTTTAGCTTACCCAGAAGTATTAATCATGAAAGTCTTAAGTAGAATGCAAAGGGTTGCTCTCGTAGGAAGATGTAAAATAGTATTTTTAAAGGTCCTTAATAGCAAATTCTTTTGTTTTGGCATTAAAAATTATGAGAAGGTCTAATGCCTGATAATCGTGGGACTGAATGCTAGAGACAGTAAAAGAGGACTAAACGGGAAAGACACCCCTAATTGAGGGGCTAAAGCTGTAATTGCTTTGGTTTGCTGAATTATAGTTTCTGGTCCCATGTTAATTATCATATGATTTGTGGTCTGACTTTATTATTTTGTCCATGGTCCGCAGGACTGCTATCTTATCTATATTCTGATTGAGATGTCTGGTAGTACATCAATGGTTTTCACCCGTACATGTGATGCAACTCGTCTTCTGGCATTGATGCTTCGAAATCTTGGCTTGAGAGCCATACCAATTAGTGGTCAGATGACTCAGGTATACTCTTGAACTTCAAAGCATATTTTAACAGGTTCACACTTTTCTGTTTGCTGGTTCTACCCCCCCCCCCCCACCCCCCACCCCCACACACGCACGTACACACACAAGGAAAATATCATTTTTTACTTGGACAGGCAAAAAGGCTTGGAGCTCTAAACAAATTTAAGGCCGGAGAGTGCAATATCCTTATCTGCACTGATGTGGCCAGTCGAGGACTTGATATCCCATCTGTTGATATGGTTATCAACTATGATATTCCAACAAACTCAAAGGTTGAGCTTTTTATTCTCCCTGCTTGTAAAGTTGGATGCTGTTTTTTCTGTTTATTGGGGGTGGTCCTGGATTTATCTATACTTGACTTCATACTCATCATTTCAATATA
Organism: Anisodus acutangulus; assembly: GCA_029783415.1. Lineage (NCBI taxonomy): Eukaryota > Viridiplantae > Streptophyta > Magnoliopsida > Solanales > Solanaceae > Anisodus > Anisodus acutangulus. Next base: position 15,307,984 of record CM056503.1, on the reverse strand, counting down.
AATAATCTAATTTTGTTTTCTGATGCGGTTTAAGCTTATCACTGTATGCATGGCCTGCAGGATTATATACATAGAGTGGGAAGAACTGCACGAGCTGGACGTTCTGGGGTTGCCATATCATTAGTGAATCAGTATGAGTTGGAGTGGTATATACAGATAGAAAAGCTTATTGGTATGAATTACAGAAATATTTTGCATACTCTAGTATCTGTTTTTTTCCATGCCTTATGTTCTTCGTCTGTCTGCTGCTACATATTGTTTTCCAATCTAAATATTGATAGTCTTCAGGGAAGAAACTACCTGAGTATCCTGCAGAGGAAGAGGAGGTTTTGCTACTCTTGGAGCGTGTAACAGAAGCCAAGAGGATCTCACTGATGGTAACTACTTTCTCTCTTTTCAGTGTTTTCTTTTTGGATGGAGGTGGGGGTGGTGGGAATTCAATTACTTGGTGGTGAACTTCTGCATGCATGGGTTAAGACTGTTATCAAAAGGAAATGAGTCCTCATTTTCATTATTAATTTTCCTTTAGGACTTGTACAGTTATACCATAGTTGAATTCTTCTCTTTCACCATTTTCATTAGGCTCAGAAGTTAATGTCAGAGAGGTCATAAGGTAGAGCTAGTGCGAGCTTATTTTGATTTTTGAGTGTGTATTGGATGTAGAGCTGTTATTCGGAACATGCGACTCTCATGTGCATTTCTCATTTGGAGGTGATGTTGAATGTTGTTAGAGGTGACATGTATACGACTTACTCCATGAAATCTTATAGTTGCTCATATTCCTGATGTTTGCATGCTGATACATTATTATATTGGTCGGTTAGTATTTTGTGGAGGATTTTTGCTAATACATAAATGTATCCATGGAGATACATCGCACAATGGAGTTATTACTTATTAGATGATTAATATCTGATCCATGTTGATGCAGAAAATCAAAGAAACTGGTGGGAAAAGGAAACACAGAGGTGGTGGAGATGATGGCGACGAGGAGGTTAATAAATACTTGGGAGTTAAGAACGGGAAGATATCAAAGAAGGCAAAGAGGAAATGATAGAATGTGTAATTTAGCAATGTTATAATCCAATTTTGACTTCATTATTTCTTTTATTATTCTCTTTTCGGCCTGTTATTTGTCATTTCTACAATCCTTCTAACATGATTTTGAGCATTGCATCCTAATCCTAATATGTGCACTCCAAATGAGAAAAAGGTTAATGGTTGTTTAGCAATGGCATGTTTGATTTGGATTATTTAATGTGATTTATTTTTGTGTGTATTTGTTGAGCATAACCAACCCCTTGACGTCTGAAAGTACACACATAATCTTCTATGGTTATGACCTAAAGTAAGACACTAACAACGGTTTGCGATGATGACATTTTATCTTCCCTTCCCTTGTATTTGGTGGTCTGTTTGGACAGAAAGGAACCAGAGATGCTTTGAGGGCAAGGAGTGCAATATCCAGAAGCTTAAAAAGAAGTTGTTTAGGTCTTTACTATTTTCAAGTGAGTAGATTATCATTTGTTGAGATGGCCGAGTTGCGCTAGTTTAAGTCTCTGGTCCCGAGAAGGGCGTTGGGTTCAAATCCCACTCTCAACATTGATTTTTCTTAAAATTGTTTAATATTTTATTTATTCAAATAGTTGCTGAAAATTTTGGGTGGTAACAACGAAAACATTGTTTTTTGAATAAATATTCAGCATCATATATTAATTGCTTAATTCTCAAGGAATGAATTTCAATTCATGAAAACTTGAATGCAGTTTTGATGGATTATGTAGCAGATGAATTAATAAGAAAAAAATAAATCAGACATAGATAAAGGAGAAAGAAAGAGTGATTCAAGTGAAGGCAAAGACTTAATTTAACGCTAGTAATCATATCCACAAGATAAGATACATTTATATTTTATAGTATAAATTTTGAAATGTCATCTAATATGAATTATATTATAATAAATCAATTTCATAATTATATTCCTTAAGTCGAGTGTCTATTGAAAACAACTCTCTACCTTCCAAGGTCCATAAGGTCTGTGTGCATACTACCCTCACCAAACTTCACTTATGGAATTACACTGAGTATATTATTGTTGAGGTATATTTTAATATATTTATTTATAAATATACTTTATAGGGATTTTCATAGAAGATGGGTGTAAATACTTGATCTTGAAATACAAAGGGTGTATGCAAAACTAAGTCATGTAGTAAGGGTGTTTAGCGTATTTAACCCTTAATGTACCTTAGGAAAAATGTTATAGAAGGAGGATTTGATTGAAGGATAGAAAAAATCCTTCCAACTTTATAATCAACTTTACTTTGGAAAAACATTTATTCTGTCATTTATAGACGGAAAAAAAGCTCTTACTTCATATATTATAAACTTTTTAGATTAAATAACATCACAAAATCATTATCTCATATTACTTCCCGCACTTTGTACGATTAAAATACATCAAAATTTATACCCAACCAAACCTGAAAAATAATCTAGAAAATAATTTCACAATAAATAACTTTCCAAATACACTTTGATAATTAAATAATTATAGACATCAAATGTGAATAGGAGCACTATTTTTCTTAACCATATGATATTTAGAATTGACTAATCCAACTACTTCAAACTTGCGTTGGGTAAAACTCGTTAGGGGAAACTCCTTAGTAAAAGTTTCTCAATTTACCGAGTTTAAACCTAAGATCTCTAGTTAAAATTGGTGAAATTCTATCCATTCTACTATATATATATATATATATATATATATATAATTATGGGTAAATCTCATAATTATATTTTCTATTAATCATGATATTGTAATTAGTAGTAGAGTCAATTAGTCATCAATTATGAGGATTGTAAGTAATTATCATCTTATATTTTAGGTAACTTTAGATTAGTACTAGGACCTATGATTGTATATATTTTCTAACATTGGAATGAAATAATCAAGGAATCAACTTCCAATATGGTATCAAGAGCCTAAAATTATTTGCCCTAAAAATTTTTCTCTCTGCTCTCAACTACTTCTCCCAGCCGTAATCACTCTTAATTTTTTCCTCTCCATTCCCTTTGTTTTTTTTTCGACCAAACCATACCCTAATCGTAAACCATTTTTCAAAACCCTCAACTTCTCTACTACAAAATCTAGCCGCCAAATATAACCCCCCCCCCCCACAACCTTGGCTACAATATTTTCCTCTCCAAAAATTAGGGTTATTTCCTCTACTTCCATCAAATCAAAATAATTTATCTCCTTTCTTTCTTTGATTTCTAGTAGAAACTATGGCCGAAAAACAAACTTTTCATCCTGCTCTTGCAGTAAATAATGTCAAAAACTTTATCTCCATAACACTTGAAATGGAGAAAGGGCAATACACCTCTTGGGCAGAATTGTTCAAAATTCATTACCGCGCTTATGAGGTAATCAATCATATCATCCCGTCCACGTCATCATCAGATACCACTATGGTGGACAAAAAACTATGGTCCCGGTTAGATGCTATCGTCCTTCAATGAATTTATGACACAATTTCGAATGATCTTCTCCATACCATATTAGAGCCGAATTCTACGGCTCAACAGGCGTGAGAACGTCTACAAAACATATTTCAAGATAACAAACTTTTTAGGGTCGTTTATCTTGAAACTAATGTTAAATTAGATGACTTTTCCAACATCTCCACCTATTGTCAGGAATTGAAGGTACTTGCGGACCAACTATCTAACCTCATCGTGGGCCAAGCCTCCATCTTCAAATCACTAACCCGGAATTCTAGAGTCTCGTCCACATCATGCGTTTGCGACCCATGCACCGTCTTCGGTTGGCTATGCACCCACAGAGATTGAACAAGCCATGAATCACATGAATCTAAGTGTTCCAGATGAGTCATGATACATGGACACAGGACTACGTCACACATAACGGCATCTCAAGGTAATCTCTTGTCTTATTTTAATATGAGCAGTAATAAAAATATTGTTATCGGCAGTGGGCAGGAAATTCCAATTTGTGGTATTGGTCATGTAACACTACCCTCTCCACACCCACCATTATACTTGAAAAACGTCTTACATGCACCAAAACTAATTAAAAACTTGATCTCTGTTAGACGTTTTACAATTGACAATAATATTTATGTAAATTTTGATATGTTTGGCTTTTCTGTGAAGGATTTTCAGACGGGGATGCCACTAATGAGATGCAATAGCACGGGGGACTTGTATCTCGTCACCATTGTTTCCAACTATCGCATAACCAAACCATCAACCTTTGCTGTCATTTCTCCTACTATATGACACAATAGGTTGGAACACCCAGGAGCACAAGTTTTTAATAATCTTAGGAAGAATAATTTATTTTATTGTAACAAACTTTTGGACTCGTCTGTTTGCCAAACTTGTGTGTTTGGTAAACATGTTAAGCTTCCTTTTTCATCATCTACTTCTCATACCTTTATGCCATTTGATCTTGTACATTGTGATTTGTGGACATCACCAGTTTTGAGTTCTGCATGTCATAAATACTATATGCTCATTCTAGATGATTATTCGAATTTTTTGTGGACTTTTTCCTTAGGTCATAAATCACAAACCTACACCATTTTAAAACAATTTAGTATTTTTATCAAAACTCAATTTGGCAAATGCATTAAATGCTTTCAATGTGACAATGGGAGATATTTCATAAATGTCCAATTTAATGATTTTTTGTCACCAAAATGGGATGTCTTTGCGTCTTTCGTGTACACATATATCACTACAAAATGGGAAAGCCGAAAGAAAATTCGAACAATTAGCAATATGATTCACTCTCTTCTTGTGCATTCTTCCACACCAAATTTTTGACACCATGCACTTCAAATGGCCACATATCTTTTAAATATTCTTCCATGTAAATTGCTCTCCAATGTGTCTCCCACACAAATATTGTATCATCGTCTCCCGTCTTTTATACATTTGAGGGTTTTGTGTTATCCATTATTTCCATCCACTACCATTACAAAGTTGCATGCTCGTTCAACTCCTTGTGTGTTTTTGGAATACCCACAAAATCATAGGGGATATAAATGTTATGATTTGACGAATGAGAAAATAATTATCTCTCGTCATGTAGTTTTTATTGAGTCTACATTCCCGTTTGCTAAGTCTCATGTGGCATCCTCACCTTCATATGATATTTTGGACAACGGAATACATCTCATTTTACACCACCACCTTAATATCCAAACACAAGTGGAACCAACCCAATACAATACCCAACATTTTCCAGCCCAACCACAAAATTGGACTGGATCGGAGACCATAACTTTGTTCCCGATGGTCTCGGCCCAGTCCTGCTTCCGTGCGCGGGCAGGCCTAAGTGGGGCAACCCAATGCTCTCTCAACTGCAACCTTACCCCAGTCCAATACCGGATCGACTACCCATTTCACTTAGGCCACAATACACCCACTCGGCCCAACACCTTACCCGAGTCTCCTACTACCCAACAAATGATGGAACAACCTCGGACCATTGAAACCCGTGCCATGCACGGGATGTTTTGGCCCAAACGTCAATTTAACATACTATCCTCAGTTCAACCATCACCGCTACCAAAAAATCCCAAAGTTGCCTTGTCCAACCCGAATTGGAAAGCTGCCATGTTAGATAAATTTAATGCTCTTATTAAAAATAAGACGTGGGAATTAGTACCACGTCCGTCTAATGTGAACGTCATTCGATCTATGTGTGTTTTTTGTCATAAAAAAATCTGATGGTTCTTTTGCGAGATACAAAGCTCGTCTTGTTGGTGATGGCAGGTCTCAGTAGGTTGTAGTAGATTGTGGTGAAACATTTAGTCCGATAGTTAAGCCAACAACTATCAGGACTGTTCTCAACCTGACTCTTTCCAAATCTTGGTTCATTCATCAGTTGGATGTTAAAAATGCATTCTTACATGGCCACTTACATGAAACATTGTACATGCATCAACTGTTGGGTTTTCGAGATTATACCCGTCCAAATCATGTTTGCCTGTTGAAAAAAATCCTTATATGCTTTGAAACAAGCTCCTCGGCATGGTATAACAGGTTTGCAGGATTTGTTTCCAAGGTGGGATTCTCTCACAGCAAGTCCGATCAGTCGTTGCTCATTTATCGGAAGGGCGTTGACATGACATATATTCTTCTGTATGTTGATGATATTATTATCACAACATTATCCACTTCACTTTGCCAGTCTATTATATCCCTTCTTGCAGCAGAATTTGCCATGAAGGACTTGGGTCCGTTGAATTATTTTTTTGGCATTGTCGTCACCCAATATGCAGATGGTATGTTTCTCAATCAAAAGAAATATGCTGAAGAAATAATTAACAAAGCAGGGATGTCTTCCTGCAAACCATTACATACTCCAGTTGATACAAAGACGAAATTGAATAACGATGCCGGAACTCCATATAGCGATCCTACACATTACCGCAGCCTAGTAGGGGCCTTGCAGTATTTGACTTTTACAAGATCAGATAATTCCTATGAGGTTCAACAAGTTTGTTTACACATGCATGATCCTAAGGAAGAACATATGAGGGCTCTCAAAAGGATTCTGCGGTATGTTAAGGGAACTCTCCATTTCGGCTACATATTTATAAGTCCTCTATCTTGAGTCTTTCAGCCTACACAAATGCAGATTGGGGTGGCTGCCCGGACACACGTCGTTCCACTTTCAGTTATTGTGTGTTCTTGGGGGACAATATCATTTCATGGTCGTTCAAACGGCAATCCACAATGTCTCGGTCAAGTGCTGAGACAGAATACCGAGGTGTTGCCAGTGTGGTTGCTTAATCATGTTGGCTCTGTAATCTACTGTTGGAGCTACATTGTCCGATTGAAAAGACAATAATGATCTATTGTGACAATGTGAGTGTGATATACTTATCCGACAATCCTGTTCAGCATCAGCGCACAAAACACATTGAAATTGATATCTTATTTGTCCGCGAAAAGGTTGCCCGTGGACAGGTTCGTGTTCTCCATGTACCGTCCCGCTATTAAATTGCATATATCTTCACGAAAGGTCTTCCGCGCGTACTTTTTGATAATTTTTGGGACAATCTAAGCATACGTGAACCTTCCACTAAGACTACGGGGGACTATTAGAATAATTATGGGTAAATCCATAATTATATTTTCCATTAATCATGATATTGTAATTAGTAGTAGAATCAATTAGTCATTAATTAGGAGGATTGTAAGTAATTAACTTCTTATATTTTAGGTAAACTTAGATTAATACTAGGACCTATGATTGTATATATTTTCTAACATTTGAATGAAATAATCAAGGAATCAATTTTCAATATATATATATATATATAGATATAGAAATGACTCTAGATAGTTTCTTTGTAGCACTGATATTTAAAACACATCAAAATTTCAAAAAGCTATTTAATTAAGCTCCGTCAAAACGTAATTTCATACCCAAAAATTCAAAGATTTGAATTTGAACTTCATTTAAATCCCAGACAAGAGATTTTCGACATAGTCTAACTTCATACTCGTGAAAGTATGTATGTCCTAGAGACAATCATTATTAAGGACAAATGTACTTTAAGACAATCGTATTATTAATAAGATTAATATTTATGGCATTTGCGATTATTGAATTATTATTTGATTGTTTGTAATTATTCATTAATGTGCATCCCTTGAGCTTACGTTGTCATTAATAGAGTGAGATATTGATGATAGAGCGTAACTCTAAAATAGCCTCGACTAATGATCATCGAGAATGGGATAACGATGATATGTTATAAGTCGACATGTGGTCTGCATCACATTCTTAGAGAATGTAGTATGTCTCACCTGCTACTAGTAATGGTTACTAGTGAAGGACACATGGATACTTTTGAAAAATATTGGTATACATTGCTGATAAACTATTTGTTAGACATGTCTAGAGTGTTATCAGCGTGTAGGATATAAAGTTCATTTGACTTGAGGTCAATACGCACCTTGTTTACAGAGTAATGTACTTTGACCCTGTCCTAAGCTTAAACTGCTTATAGGATAAGACACGACTTGTGTTGGGTATATTATGATGTAAATTAGGGTGGTAATTGAGCCAAGAATATGATTCATTCCTCGATTGGATATTCGAGAGAGCACTCAACTTCTTAGTGATATTAGGTCGACCAAGTCATTGGCCAATGCAAGAGACATATTTAGAATATTGTCTAGTTGTCGACTAATATAGATGAGATAAAGTGATCAAGCCATTTGGATAGACACATGGCAATTCATAAGCTTGATCGAGTGTGTCGCGAATGAAAGGAATTTATCATCTCATATAAATGTTATGTTTGCTGGATTCATGTAAACGTACTTCATATATTGAATTCGTCGTATGGCGCAGTCTAGGAGTTTCGTATGAACCTTAATTGGATTAGTATCAATATATGAAGGCCTATAGGGTCACACTATATCGATTGTCTTTTCGATCTAAGGGTGTATTGAGAAAGTATTAAATATTCGATTTGGGATCCAGATATTTAAATTTATAATTACTATGAGATAATTTCTATTAGATGGAAATTATTTATTTAAATCAAAATTAGATTTTGGATTTAATGTGCTGGATATATATATATATATATACATATGTATGTATATATATGTACATATGTATATATATATGTATACATATGTACATATATATGCATACATATGTATATATATATATGCATACATATGTATATGTATATATATATATATATACACACACATATATATATATATATATATATATATATATATATATATATATATATATATATATTAAATGAAAATGGGAAACAAAATTTTACGTAGTAGCCATGCACAAGATGCTAGGTCAGCATCAAGGCCGACCCTAGCAGTAGGCCTAGTCAGACTGGCCCACTGCACCTCAGTTTTTGGGCCAGGCTTAAAGCCCAACCCTAATCAGATTTTTGCCCTAATTTCAACTATAAATACAACACTCCCCATTGTTAATTAACACACCAATTCTATAAACTAATTCTAGACTTAGAGTCTAGGACGAAACTCTCTCAAACCTCTGCCAAGATTTCCTGGCTTTCTTGATAGAGGAATACACTGTAGCATTGTGCTTGTAGTCGAAAAGGGAATCGCGTGTCCACCCTTTAGTAAAGACTCCAGATAATACAACCTGTAATTGTTCATGTTTTATGTTACAAGTTTTTTATTGTCATATAACCATACTAGAAGATATTGTTGGGGTAAGTAAGAACAAAATTTTAAACTTTCGTTGTGCCTTACTTATGTGTTTTAAACCCAACAAAACCCTACAGTGGTTTCAGAACCCAGGCTGGTTCAATGGTTATATAACAATTGAATAACATAATAATATGGATTAAACATAAAATTGGATTAAAACAAGCCTTCTTGAAATCCTACAAATCTTGGCTGAACAAAGTAGACCTTTTTATGTCACCATAAATTATCTCCTACACTAACTCGAGTAAGTCATTCCGTTCTAACTCAAACTAAGCCAAAAGTGCGGATATCCGGCTTATTGCACGGTGCACGACAAATTAGGGTAAGAATAGATGATGGTCGATATGTGTGTTATTGATAATGGTGGGTGGTGATAAAGGATTTGTGATTTGATCCCTAAATTGGATTTAGGGCTTGAACTATTTTAGAAAAATCAACACATAAATGTTTTGTCAGGACGTCGGCATCGCGACACTATGGTAGGGCGTCGCGATGCTTGCTAAGGTTTCAAGGCGGCGACGCGGCCCTAATGCTTCATTTTAAAATTTTGGACTTACTGGACAGTAGGCGCCGCAACTCCATAGTAGAGCGTCGCGGCTCCATGATGGAGCGTCGCGACTCCATGGTGGAGCGCCGCGACCTTAATGAACTACAGAAACTGAAAGGTTTCTGCTTTGCTAGCGCCGCGACATTAATGCATTACAGAAGCAGAATTTCAATTTCTGCCTCACTGGCGCCGCGGCCCCATCGGTCCAATTTTTTGTTTTGTTTTGTTCAAAACGTTTAACCCATGATTATTATTATACAGTAAATTTGATAAGTATATTGTTTATGTGCTAAATGATTGTCATTTAGAGTACTAGAATAGTGTCCGCAAATATTTATCTGGGTAGGCGGCGCCCAGTATTTATTAAACCGCTTAAATATCATGCTTGGGCAGGCGGTGCCCAATAAGTGTTTAATAGACTTTGCATTAAGATGTTTTATTTGATATAGCATACTAGAGTTGATATTGTTTAAAATTCTGAATTAAAATATTCCCTAAAATCTTAATACAAATCTCATTTAAAATGAACGCGTCGACTGTTATAATTGATTGTAGTGCAAAATCCTTTACGGCGAGATGAGTATTTATGGCACATCATTTGATCTAAGTCTATGAAGACTCAGACTCTTTCATAGATGTATGTTAAATGTAGAAGCGGGTGATAAACCTTCATGAGTATTTACACCACAGTGTTTGCTTTATGAGGCAAAACTCACTTAGATACATAATTACAGTCGCATAATGGGGTTGACTTGCTACGCTATCTTGGCGCCACAGTGTCGGACAAGCCGATAGACGCAGATCGATTGTTTAGAACATTCGGTCAAATAAGAGTTACAAATTGTTTGTAATTGGTTTGGAAACCTACCGGGTTATGCTATTGAAGTTATCAGCCACAACAAACGCAGAGATAGCATGAACCTGGATCTTGGCCCATTATGATCATATTTGATATGAGTCCATATTCTTTCATAAGATCGAAGAGTATGTTAAAATAGTGGGAGCTAATTTAATTAATTAACGAATGTGTTCAATAGAAATTATATTAGAGTTTGATTTCAAGTCTATCTATATCTTCAGGTTATACAAAATGTCGAATCTGTCACTGAAAATGTTGATCGAGACAAACAAGCTGACTGTAGCAAATTACCCTGACTGGTTATGAAATCTGCGATTGGTGTTAAGATAAGAAAAAATTGAGTATGTGTTAGACACAGTGTTCCCCACAGTCCATGCTGAAGATTCTGCTGAGTATGCCATGTTTGACAAGGTGGATTATCAAAAACATCTAGACGATGCTACATCGGCACAATGTGTAATGTTGTCCTTCATGACCTTGGAGTTACAGAGGCAACATGAAAACATGGGCCCCAATGAAATGCTAGAACACTTGAAGAGTCTCTATGACTCACAGTCTCAGATAATAGAGTATGAACTGTTGAGGGATCTTTTCAAGTGTAAGCTGAACGATGGGGGTCAAGTGTCAGCACATGTTCTGAAGATGATTGGGTTGATAGAAAGGTTGACTTCGATTGGAACGAAGCTGCCTATAAATGTCTCTGTCAACCTGATCCTGAATTCACTCCCTGATTCATTTGAGAATTTCATTGTGAACTTCAATATGAATGGAACCAAAACAAGTCTTCCAGAGCTTCACAACATGTTGAAAACCTTTGAATTATCTACCTCTAAAGGCAGAGCTGTGCTCATGGTGGGCTCTTATAGCAAGTTCAAACCCAAGGGTAAGAACATGCAGAAGAAGAAGGGTAAGACAGTTGTTGCACATACAGTTATGAAACCTAGAGGATGTGTTCAGAAGAAGGCAAAGGTAGCTTCAGATGTGTGCCTCAACTGCAAGAAGAAAGGGCATTGGAAGAAGGACTGCATAGCTCCAGGAGGAGGCAAAGCACTAGGTGTTCCTGGCTCTACTAGACAAGGTATGTTTGTCATTGAAATAAGCATGTCTATAAGTAACTCTCACTGCTGGGTATTAGATACCGCTTGTGGCTCACACATTTGTAATAATGTGCAGGGTCTGATTGACAACAGAAAGGTTGGACCTTGAGAGGTAGACCTGCGCGTTGGAAATGGAGCACGAGTGGATGCTGAACGCGTGGGAACTTATAGACTAAATTTACCTTCAGGCTTTTGTTTAGAACTAAATAATTGTTATTTTGTTCCCTCATTGACGAGAAATATTATTTCTATCCCAGTGTTAGACATTGAGGGGTTTTTCTCATTTATTGCCAATGACAGTTATGTACTGTCTTTGAATGATTTTGTTTGTGGAAATGCTCCGCTTATGGATGTTTTGTATGTTCTAAACTATAGTCGTGAAATTTTCAATGTGCAAAATAAATGAGCTAAGATAAGTAATCCAAGAAACCCCACCTACTTATGGCAATGTAGACTTGTTCACATCAATGAATCAAGGATAGCAAGATTAAGAAAGTTAGACTACATGAAACCATTTGACTTAGAGTCCTATGGCAATTGTGAATCTTTCTTGAGAGGAAAGATGACCAACAAGCCACTTTCTGGGAAAGGGGTGCGAGCCAAAGAGGTACTTGAGTTGGTCCATACTGATGTATGTGGTCCATTTTCAATTCAAGCTAAGAGAGGCTTCCCTTACTTCATCACTTTTAAAGACGATTTCACAAGGTTTGGGCATGTGTATCTTATGAAACACAAGTCCGAAGCCTTTGAGAAATTCAAGGAGTACAAGTGAGAAGTAGAGAAGCAACTTGAAACAAGTATCAAGACCCTTCGATCAGATTGAAGAGGTGAATACTTAAGTAAAGAATTTCTGGATTACTTGAATCTTCATGAAGTCCAATCACAATGGACACCTCATGAAACGCCATAGATGAATGGTGTTGCCGAAAGGAGAAACCGAACCTTATTAGATATGGTTCGATCCATGATGAACTTCTCAGCTCTACCGATATACCTTTGGGGACATGCTATACAAACCTCAATATATGTTCTGAACAGGGTTCCTTGCAAGTCAGTAGAAAAGACACCATATGAGATATGGTGTGGCAAAAAGCCAACTCTTAAACATATGAGACCCTGGGGGTGCCCTGCATATGTTAAGAAGATGCTCACTGAGAAGTTGGAATCCAAAAGTGAGAAATGCTACTTCGTGGGGTATCCAAAGGAAACTAAGGGATACTACTTCTATCTTCTTGGAGAACGCAATGTCATTGTTTCCAGGAACACAACTTTCCTTGAAGAAGAATATGTCTACAAGGAACATAGTTGCATAGAGATAGAACTTGAAGAAATTCAAGAAGTACAAGATAACACAGAAATTGAACCCTTGTCAAACGACCTAAACAAGGATTCAATAGGAGTATCTGGTGAAGATTGAGTACTTAGAGTACGCTCTTCAGCCAGTGGGAGTGATGTGAGAGATAGTGTAGAAATGCAAGGCTCTCATACACAACCAATGGAAGATGATACAATGGTTGTACATCATTCAATTCAGGAAATACATGAAAGTGACATTCTTGAAAGCTCACAAGGTGATGGATTGTCCAGCACACAAAGACCTTCTCACAATCAGAATGTAACAAACACTGAAATGCAGAATAATCAACTCTGTAGGACCACTAGGACTCATCGTCCTCCTGAAAGACTTAATCTCCTTGTTGAAACACACAATGAAATTGATATTCCCGATGACGATGAACCTACAACCTACAGCGAAGCTATGTTAGATATTGATTCGCAGAGATGGCAAGAAGCCATGAAATCTGAGATGGACTTGATGTACATAAATCAAGTTTGGAACTTGGTTGATTTGCCAACAGGGGTTAGATCCATAGGATGCAAATGGGTCTTCAAGAAGAAGATTGATGCATATGGCAAGGTACAGACTTATAAGACAAGATTGGTGGCTAAATGTTATAATCAACGGCCTGGGGTCTATTATGATGAAACCCTTTTACCTGTTGCAAAAATTAAGTCCATTCGGATTTTGCTTGCAATAGCTGCATACTATGATTATGACATTTGGCAAATGGATGTTAAAACTGCTTTCCTCAATGATAACCTAATTGAGGAGGTGTATATTATACAACCTGAGGGTTTTACATTCAAGACTAAGCCCAAAGCAGTATGCAAGTTACAGAAGTCCATTTATGGACTTAAGCAAGCCTCAAGGAGTTGGAATATTTGATTTGACAAAGCAGTCAAATCGTTTGACTTTGTTAGAAGCAAAAAAGATCCATGCATTTATAGTAAGCGCAAGGAAGGGAGTATTGTCTTCATTGTTATGTATGTAGATGACATATTAATAATGAAATATAATAAGACCCTCATGCAATCAGTCAAGGAATGGTTATCCAGCACCTTCATGATGAAGGACTTGGGTGAAGCCTGCTACATTATTGGAATTAGGATCTATAGAGATAGACATAATAGATTGTTAGGACTGTCACAGTCCATATACATAGACAAAGTGTTAAGACGATTCTCTATGGAAAACTCCAAGAAGGGAAGTCTTCCTATGGGTCAAGGCATCAAGTTATCAAAGAAGGATAGTCTTTCTACTGTTGTAGAACTTGAATTCATGAAAAGAATTCCAGATGCTTCAGCTATAGGATCTATCATGTATGCCATGACCTGTACGAGGCCAGATGTGGCATATGCACTTAGTATGACTTGCAAATTCTAGCAGAATTCTGGGGAAGAACACTGGAAAGCAGTCAAGAGTATTCTTAAGTATCTTAGATGAACTAAAGAATATTTCTTAGTCTATGGTGGACAAGAGAAGCTACTGTGTACTGGGTACACTGATGCTAGCTTCCAGACAGATCTTGATGACTTCAAATCTCAAACTGGATATGCCTTCATTTTCAATGGCGGAATAGTGAGTTGGAAAAGTTCCAAGCAAGATACAACTGCTGATTTGACAACTGAAGCCGAGTACATTGTTGGATAGGAAGTTGGTAAAGAAGTTGTCGCGATATCTGAGTTCCTGAAGGAACTAGGGGTTGTTCCAAGTGCCACTTGTCCAATAACGATTTATTGTGACAACACTGGTGCGATTGCGCAAGCTAAGGAACCAAGATCAACAAACATAAACAAACATGTACCGAGGAAATACCAGATACTCAGAGAGATTGTGGAAACTGAAGAAATACGATTAGACTATGTTCCTAGTTCCCACAGATGATAATCTAACTGACCCGTTTACTAAATCATTAAGCTTAGTTAAACATAATGGTCATTCTGAAAACATGGGTATTAAATACATCGGAGATTGGCTCTAGGCCAAGTGGGATATTGAAAGTATGTATGTCATAGAGATAATCATTATTAGAGACAAATGTACTTTAACACATTCGTATTATTAAACCCGACAGTGGGCCCAGTTAGACTGGCCCACTACACTTCAGTTTTTGGCCCAGACTTAGAGCCCAACCCTAATAAGATTTTTGCCCTAATTTCAACTATAAATACATCACTCCCCATTGTTAATTAACACACCAATTCTATAAAATAATTCTAGACTTAGAGTCTAGGACGAAACTCTCTCAAACCTCTGCCAAGATTTCCTAGCTTTCTTGACAGAGGAATACACAGTAGCATTGTGCTTGCAGTCGAAAACGGAATCTCGTGTCCACCCTTTAGTATAGACTCCAGATAATACAACCTGTAAGTGTTCATGTTTTATGTTACGAGTTTTTTATTGTCATATAACCATACCAGAAGAAATTGTTGGGGTAAGTAAGAACAAAATTTAACCTTTTGCTATGCCTTACTTATGTATTTTGAACCCAACAAAACCCTACAACTCAATAATATGAATTTAGAAACTTTACACTCGCAATACTAATATGAGAGTCACATGTTTGAAGTTAATTTTGAGCGGATTAAGTTTGTACATTTCAATTATTATTTAAATAACATTATAAACAAATATTTGTACACTTGGGTCACCGCTATATCCCTTGGTGGCATGTGAATAAATAGTTTATATGCCACTATCATGATAACTAGCGACTAGCGAGTTCCATAATAAAAATAGGGAGTCTTGCGTTCCTCGGGCATAGCTGGATGACAAAGGAAAAAAAATTAAAATTTAGCTGGAGGTTTTAATGTGAATTCGAACACTGATGAAAATAATTTACTCTTTTCTGAGATATGATCTTATAAGTGATATCAGTTGATCTATTTTCAAACCTTGATCATTCAAACATATCTCGCGGTATAAAAAAAATAGCCAGTCATGCAAAAAGAAGACACGTGGGTGTTGAAAAGGTCCAAAATTCAGAAAAGCCACCGAATTTAGACAATCAAGGATCCCGTGCAAGGCGTAGCTTATTTCTCGTACATTTTACTATTCTGTCGGTCCGGAGTTATCACCTTTCCATTCTCAAATTCCCAGCCCACAGTATTAATCTCTAACTATATATGTGTGTATATATATATATATATATATATATAAAAGAAGGTACCCACTTCATTATTAACAACACTAGAAAACATAGTAAGTTAGCACTTAAAAATGTCGACTGCTGGTCAGGTCATTCGCTGCAAAGGTTGATTCTTTTATCTGGTGTTTACATTTTTCTTTGATGGGTTGTGCTTATCCAATTATGGGACCGTTGTTTTTAATTTCATTTTCTTTGCTGATTTTTTTTGTGTCTGGTTCTTGATTGTGTTTGTCGTACGATCCTGGTGATCGGATCATTTTGTTGCCAATGAAGTTTTGTGTTGGTATTTATTTTCGTGCGATGGTTTCTGCTGTATCAAGGATTATGATCAGATGTGTAAATTAAACTCCAGATGTGAAACTAGTTTAGGCCATTCTTAAATTTAGATCGTTATATAGTGATTCTGAGTTCTGACATCCTGGCATTTTGTTTCATTGTACGAAGTTGGTAAAGTTTAATTAGTTGTTTATTACCATTCCACTACTCTTTTGTGTATATTTTTATAAATGTTGTTTAGTATTAGTGATAAATTTTCCTGGTAGCTCTCTGAATACAATTTATGTTCTTGAACAATAATAATTGATGCGTGAGATCTAGGGTGTGTTCGGTACGGAGGAAAATGTTTTCTAATTTTCATATTCGGTTCGGTTAAAATTTTTGAAAAATAATTTTCTAGAAAACAAGTTAAAAAAATAAGGAAAATCATGACTTTTCATGTGGGAGTAGGAAAAATAAGATCCACAAGCGATTCCACATCGATTATGTCCTCCCCATCCTTCAACATACCTCATCTTCACGCCACCCGAATCCCCACCACCTCACACCTTCTGGCTAGAGGTGTCAAATGGGCGAGTTAGGCTGAATTTGAACAACTCAAAATGAGCTGAGTTAATAAATGGACATGTTATTGACCTCCTCAATAGTTACCTGGGCTGAGATGGGTTGGGCCGAAATGGGCTAAAATGCGGGTCATAAACCAACCCACCCTAATATTATTTTTCTTTATTATGATTATATATAACATTAAATAATTTTTTTTGAAAATATTGATGGACTGAAATGGGCTAATCTAATAGATGAACGGGTCAAACTTGAACAGGTTGGGTCGTTATGTCTTTATAACGAGTTGGGCAGGTTATGTTTTTATGGGCTAATTTTGCCACCTCTACTCCTACCCCTACCTCCATCTCCCATAGTATTAGATTGTGGAAGACATTTTTCATGAAAAACATTATACTTCCTACCGAACACACCCCTAATTGGAAAATTGTGTCATGCTTTTCTGAACCAGAGGGAGCTTGATAAAGGGATTTTGTCATGTGAGTTCATGAATACCTCATTGTGGGGATGTACTTTGATTGCGTGGTTTTGGTTGGTGGTTTACATTAGTTGCAAAATTAATCCTTTTGCTTTCCTTTTCGGTGTCCTTACTTGAGCAAATATTAATTAATCTAGGTTGTGTTTTATGTACTTCTGATTGATTAGTGATACATTGTGCTGTGAATGAAAATGTGTGCAGCTGCGGTTGCATGGGAAGCGGGAAAGCCATTGGTAATCGAAGAAGTGGATGTGGCACCTCCACAGAAAGATGAAGTTCGCCTCAAGATTCTTTACACCTCCTTGTGCCACACTGACCTTTACTTCTGGGAAGCTAAGGTACTTTCTTAAAGCTTCTGGTTCTGCTTGCCGTGATAGATTTGTAACCTAATCAAGTATTACTAACATTTTAGGGCATATATCTCAACAATTTTGTGCTTTTAGATCATCTTATGAACTTTTTCACAGTGGAAATGCTAGATTTTGAATTGTAACAGTTGTGGAATAGTAAGATGTTCAATAGGTAGAAAGTTTGGTAGAATGATTATATTAACCAGACAACAAAAACATACCACATGTGAGCCCACAAGTGGGGTCGGGTGGGGTTGGGGTGTACACAGACACTACCCCTACCTTTGTGGGAAGAGAGGGTGTTTCCAATAGATAGACTCGCGGCTCAAGAAAAACGTTTTATAAGTCTGGTGGCTCAAGAAAAACGTTTTATAAAACAGGTTTGAAAAAAATACAAGAATTAAGAAGCTGAGATGAAATATTCAAGAAAAGAAAAATACTGACAGCGGAAATAGTAAGGAAAACTAATGTCAAAAAACATTAACCAGACACTCTATTAGAATGTATAACACTAATGGTTAACTAATGATCCCAAAATAGTTGTTTCTATGAGGTTTTCAACATTACTTCTAGTATTGATTTGAAATTGGCTCTTTTGATGTAGGGGCAAACACCTCTATTTCCTCGAATCTTCGGACATGAAGCTGGAGGGTATGACCCTTTAACTTAGTTGGTTTTCTTAAATTATTTTCGTAACTTAATACTCAAGCATATTCTAAATCATGTTTCCTTTATGTGGCTGTAGAATTGTGGAGAGTGTAGGTGAAGGTGTTACAGATCTCCAACCAGGAGACCATGTTCTTCCCGTGTTCACCGGGGAATGCCAGCAGTGCCGTCACTGTAAATCACCGGAAAGCAACATGTGCGACCTCCTAAGGATAAATACAGACAGGGGAGTTATGATAAGTGATGGTCAATCAAGATTCTCCAAAGACGGGAAGCCGATTTACCACTTTGTTGGAACTTCCACCTTTAGTGAATACACCGTTTGTCATTCTGGATGCGTCTCCAAGATTGATCCACAGGCACCACTTGACAAAGTTTGCGTCCTCAGTTGTGGGATATCAACAGGTTCTTTTGAACTATAGCCAACTACACATTTGTTAATGAAACTGGTCAGAGTAAATTATAATTGGATATTGTCTGATGGAGTTATAATCTTTTCTGAAGGACTTGGTGCAACTCTAAATGTTGCCAAACCTACTAAAGGTTCTACTGTGGCTATTTTTGGCTTGGGAGCTGTTGGCCTTGCTGTGAGTACACATCCCACCTATTTTTCTATGTAGTTTTCATTGTCATGAGCATGTGATGTTTGAGAATGTTTTCCCTGTTGACATAATCATTAGGCTGCTGAAGGAGCTAGGATTGCTGGGGCGTCTAGAATCATCGGCATTGATTTGAACGCCGCCAGATTCGAAAATGGTGAGTGCATTGCTGACCATCGATGAACAATAATGTAATGTCCATAGTTGTTTCTGATAAATTTGTTATTTGAAAATTTTACAGCCAAGAAGTTTGGTGTCACAGAGTTTGTGAATCCAAAAGATCATGATAAGCCTGTCCAGGAGGTTTGTTTGTTTCTCACATGTCCATCTTCTTTGTACTGCACATAGCATATCATTAGAAGTGATTGTTAACTTCTCGGATCATTAATGATTTTCAGGTGATAGCTGCGATGACCGATGGAGGTGTTGACCGGAGTGTTGAGTGTACCGGAAATGTCAACGCTATGATCTCTGCTTTCGAATGTGTTCATGATGTAACTTCTTTATCTGTTAATATTTTTTTCCATCTCTTTTAACTTAAATGTAAGAGTCCAATTTGATGATATACTTGATTTACAGGGTTGGGGTGTGGCTGTGCTTGTTGGTGTGCCAAACAAAGACGACACATTCAAAACTCATCCCATGAATCTGTTGAATGAGAGGACTCTCAAGGGGACCTTCTTTGGCAACTACAAGCCCAAAAGTGACCTTCCATCTGTGGTGGCAAAGTACATGAACAAGGTGATCCGTACACCATAGTATTTAACTTATCTATACGAACCGTATAAGTAACTTTTATAATGTCAGTCTTTTCCACCATCAGTCGTCTAGATTATTCAGTCCATGTTTAGCTCATGGGTTAGCTGGAATATTTTGCAGGAACTAGAGCTGGAGAAGTTCATTACCCACCAAGTTCCATTTTCAGAGATCAACAAGGCATTTGATTATATGCTGAAAGGGGAAGGTCTGCGTTGCATGATTACCATGGGACATTGAAATGCATGCGTCCTTAATAGGAAGAAAGATTTGTGGGGTTGATCCTATCCTATCCTATCCCCCCTAGTAGTATTTAGAGTTGATACTTGTAATAAAATGGGATTTATTAGGGTAAGGAAGAGTTTGAAGGCTAACAGTATGTTCTGTAAGGCCTGAGTTTACTTTTCATATTATGGAAAACTATTAGAGGTCTCGAAAGGCTCGCTCATTTGCATGTAATATTTATGATGATGTGCTTTTGAACAAATTTTAGGAATAAATCATTTCTCCAAGAGAGGAATTCTCCTAGTGCAAAACTCACATGATGTCTTTCTCAACTCTCCTTAAAAAGATTTTACTGAATGCAGAAATCGAGCAAAACCAATAGTTCATTCGCTCTTTATAAATCCTCTTCTTTTATCCCAATATAATTACAATTGTAATATTAAATAATAGGAGGATTTTGCAAAACTAATATAGGTATTATTACTAGAAAACTAAACAATGATAATATCACAACCGGCTATCAAAGTAAAATTTAGAGATAAGGGTCATGATTTGCATGGTGCTGCTGCTGCGGCTAAGGTGGTGGTGGTGGTGATTTTCCGTCGGAATATGACCCAGCGTTAAAGAGGCCATGTGCTCTTTTCTTTTTCCAATGTTGCTAACCCACTTCACTTTTTTGTGAGTTTCCTACCTATATTATCACTAATTGTTCACTTCACATTTTTGTGAGTTTCCTACCTATATTATCACTAATTGTTCACATCGAGGTATCGGATGTGGTGTACATTTTTTTTGTTTGAAAATAGAGTCAAATGGTATAATTAAAGAAATTAATTAAAAACATAACTTTTTTTAGAGATAATGATCACATAAGTATCACTTTTTTTTTAAGTTTTCACAACCATTATATACTAGTTGAGGTGTGTTTTGACAAAAAATTAGTGATGGTTCAGGTAGGAAACACAAATACTTGATAGTTCAAGTGTGTTTTGATAAATAGTTAGTAATAGTTCAGGTAGGAAATGAAACACATGATAGTTACGTAGAAAACTCATAAAATGATACTTAAGGTGTGTTTTTGACTATTATCTCTAAAATTTAATATTGCCATTAGTTTAAGTAACACGTCATCAAAGGACCCTAATACATTTAAAAGCTTCTACCTCCGTTTCTCGGCATAATCTTTAAGAGTACTTGCCTTTGTGTGGCTTTTATACATTTTCACAAAATAATTCTGTTATTGTAACTCACTTCTTTGTTGAAAATCCAGCTAAACTACTTGACACGATCATCAACTCTCTCTCTTCTAACCTTTTTATCTTGTGTGGTAATCCGCACACAGTTGATTTCAATTTGTTTGAGCCGAGATATAGTTATTGTTATTGTTACTCCCTCCGGATAAAAAAATTGTCTACTTAGTCATTTGCACACTCCTTAAAAAATATTAACTTCTAGATAAAAATAGACAATTTGACTAAAGTAACCCTAATAAATAAATATTGAGATTTGATCACTTAATACGGGCAAACCTGAAAAATAAGATTAATTCTTTTTTGTTGATTTGGTAAGTACACTCTTTTTGATCTAAAAAATAAATGTTAAGTGAACACTCTTTTTTATCCGGAAGGAGTACTGTATCTTCACACAAACTTGTACACGTTTCTCCTCACCTTTAACCCTTTCAAGCTTTTCCGGTGGCTATTAATTCAATCAGAAAATCCACTAAACATGTCACGATTAGACAAAAGTATAATTGCCTACTTGCAACATTTGCCTTACAGAACGGCTTTTGGATTTTTTAAGAACAATATCTCATAAAAGTAATTCATCCACATGACTATTATTTTGCCAGTTGATCGAATCATTACTTTACAAGAAAAAAGTTCGAGAAATTCAATCACTAAAAGTCTTAATCCAAAGTATCCAAACTATAAAAATTTGACTCCCAATCCCATTGGTGGCTAAAACTTACGTCATTAGATTACAATAGATCGTTAAACACCTTCAGTAACACAAGAAGTTCGGTCATTATATTCCGATTATTTCAGTTTATTCAGGATTTGTAAGAATTCAAACGAAGTAACCAGTATTAAGAGTTTTAACAACCAAATTAACAGTATAAAACATTACCCACATTAACAGTACACAAAATCCTCAAGAAAGTGGCAAAGTTTCTTTATTTCTTCGGTAACAAGTTAAGTATTTTCATGACGTATGCTTAATCATGTCTCTGGATCTTATACGGGGTTTACAGTCATTTCCTTGTTACTAAAGTGCATAGGCAATAAAACCTCAAAAATCCCTTTCCGAAAACTCTAAATCCATGTATAAATGCTAGTTTCCTGCAAAAATGGTTAACTTTTTATTTCATTAAGATTGTTAATGTTGGGTTTGGTGTTGTGATATTTGACCCAACATATCTTCTGAAGTACTGATTTGAATGTATAAAAATGTTGGGACAAATGTCATAACATTTGGATTAACATCTTCGAAAAACAGTTTTGCCTAACTTCACGGTAAGCATTAATATTCTACTGTGAGGTAAAAACGATTTAGGCGTGGTGAATTGGAGCTGTGTAAAACGTGGGAGAAAGAGTCAAAGCTTGGGGAAGAAGTCGAATAAGGAACAAGTTAAAGTTGTTGAGATTTTTAACTCGTTAATCATCTAGCACAAGCTGCCCACCTTTCCCTCAACTTCCACAACCGATCGATGAGACTTTCAAGGGAACTCTCTACTATAAATAGAGACGCCACAACAGTATATCGACATCCAGAATCAGATTGCAAAAATACCAAGAGAGCTCGCGAAATTTCATCTCAGAAATCTGGATCACAAGTGTTGTCTGAGTGTGTCGACAACATTATGTCCAACATTACAATTGTTGTTTAGATTCTAGATTAGGTTTGTATGTAACAATTGTAATGAGAGGTTGTCTATGTCTACTTAGTTAGATTTTTCAGGCAGAAGTCATATGCGACTTCAACTTTTAATTCCTTTCCATTTTATATTGTAAATCTGTAAAAAAAGAAATTTGTAATTTTGTATATAATATATATACAATACATCTGGTCATTGACCATCATAAGTTATATATATAATATATATAACTTTTGAAAATTTTAAACATTTGTGTTCTTTAAATTCTGTTGCATTTACTCTTTAAAGTTTCTGTTTTGCTAAAGTGTTGTTACTGGTGTCAGACGATATAACTGCTAACATTTGAAAATAGAATTGACATTCAATTTATTTCATCTCTTGTTTTTACTTTCAGTAGCTTTTGACACCCTTTCAAGTGGGAATCAGAGCTGATACTTAATACAATAAGTGCTTGGCCTTGTTGTCATAAGCTATGGATCCGACAAATCTGACTATTGGTAGACTTCCTATTTTAGATAGATCAAATTATGCCTATTGGAAGATTCGCCTACGTTCGCATATCAAATCAATTGATATTCGTGCATGGAGATATATAACCAATAGGTATGTTGTTCCATTGTTGCCACCGGATGAGGAAGGTGATATTATTGCTAAACCTGAATTCGAATGGACTACAGAAGAAACCAATAATGCTAGCTTTAACGAACATGCCTTAAATGCAATTTTTGGATGGATTGATCTTTACATGTTCAAACTCATTCAAAATTGCCCCACGGCTAAGGATGCATGAGATACTTTACAAATTCATTGTGAAGGTAGCTCAAGTATTCGTCGAACAAAGCTACGCATGCTCATGAGTAAATATGAACATTTAAGGATGGAAGAAGCGGATGATATTAAACCTTATTTTGAAAAGTTGACTGACAGTTCAAATGAATGTCAAGTGTTTGGTGAACCATTAACCAACACTCAACTTGTTGAAAAGGCTCTCTGTTCTCTTCTTGAAAAGTTCAATTTAAAGATTTGTGTTATTGAAGAAGCTCACAATCTTGCCACAATAGACCTTCATACCTCGATGAGCATACTCAAAACTTATAAGATGAACATTAAGAATTAAAAGGAATTGTATAAAAGCAAGAATGTGACACTTCAAGTTCAATCCTGGGAGAGTCAAATTGAAGAAGATGATGAGAATCTTGAAGAAATTGGTGAAGGTGCAAATGTTGCCTTACTCACTCGAAAATATAATTCGATGGTGAGGAAGCTCAACAATGAAAGAAATCAATCTAAATCTAAATAGCACCAAAATCAAATCTTCAATCAAAAGCCCACTAGATTTCTTTCAAATGTACAAAAAGGAAATCAACTAAAAAGAACCAACTCAGATCGTACCAAATTTGATCCCGAACTACTTGAGTCTGTGCAATGTCATGTATGCTCAGGTTGGGGTCATTATGCTAACGAATGTGCGAACACTCTTAGAAAATTGGTAAGAACCTATGGATTTCTCTTAGTGATGATGAAGAGGAAGAGGAAGGAGATTGTGAAATTGAAACACAAGCAATGCTGGCCACTGTTTTTGAATAGTCTCTATCGGATAATGAAGATGTCGTATATAATATTGTCTTAGATGTCACGACATTTACTCCAACATCAGCAACGACATCAACATCCTTAGCGACATCCGAAATGTATGAATTCTTTAACTATTTTGATGTTAATTGCTTTAGTGGTTCTATTTCTATTAGTGAGGATGATGTATGAATCAAGTTGAATGCAAAGATAATATGATAAATGAATTGCAAAGTATTTGTAAAGCTTTAGTCATAGAATTCAAGCAACTTGATAAAAAGGTAAAACCTTTAACTCATGAGAATTTAGAATTAACAGACACGATAACCCGACTTGAGGTTGCACTTACCAAAAATGATATTGAATTTGGTAAGATTCGTGCAAAATTATATTTAGCCGAAGCAACCTTCCGCAAGCTCAACACAGGGACTTCGAAATTGAATGAGATACTCAACCTTAGTAAACTTTCACATGCAGGAATTGGGTACGAAAACTCTCTTAAAACCATATGCTCTAATCTCTTTGATAAAAATGAGAAAATACGCTTTGTAAAAGAAAAATGAATGAATAATAGGTTCTCATATATGTCAAAGAATATGAAATTTGTATGTCATCATTGTAACCCCATGGACACTTAAAACCATATTGTTTCAAACTTCAAAATTATGTGAGCAAAATGTTGCCTAAATTGTTCTCCAACATTCCGTATAAACATCGAAGCAATATTTCTGAGTCAAAAGGTAAAAAAGATTTTAAGAGAGTTTGGGTCCCTAAAATGGATTTAATTTGTAATGTCTGTATAATTGCATTAAGAACTAATATTTCAGGTTCGTGGTATTTTGATAGTGGATGTTCTCGCCACATGACAGGTACAAAAGGATTTATAAGGAACTATGAGTCATTCAATGGAGGAAACGTGACTTATGGAGGTGGAAGTAAAAGCAAAATAATTAAAAAAAGGATCTTGGATGTTCCTGGTTTTCCAGTCTTAAGGAATGTCTTACACGTTGAAGGTTTAATGGCTAATTTGATTAGTATTAGTCAACTGTGTGATGACGACCTTGAGGTAAAATTTAATAAGAATGCTTGTAAAGTTACTAATAAGGCTAATAAATGTGTCATGACAGGTACAAGAACATGTGACAATTTCAATCTTGTTGTAAGACAAGAAACATGCAATAACGCTAAGATCGAAGACACAACACTATGACATTATAAGTTGGGGCATGTCAACTATCGCAATTTAGAAAAATTGGTCTCATATGAAGCTGTTAGAGGCATACCCAAACTTAGCCATAAAGGTAAAACTGTCTGTGAAGATTGTTGGAAAGATAAGCAAACCCGTGTCTCTCATAATGTTGTCCAACATGACGGACAACATTCGAGTACGTCTCACTGTTTTTAGTTGCAACATATGGATTTAATGGGTCCAATTGAAGTAGACAGTCTAGGAGGCATGAGGTATTCCTTTGTGATAGTAGATGATTTTTCTAGATATTCTTGGATATATTTTTTGAAAGAAAAATCACAAACGTTTGATATGTTTAAAATCTTGCACTCTAGAATTAGAAATTTATTCTATTTTCCTATTTTTCGGATTAGATCCAACCATGGAGAATAATTTTAAAATAGCTCATTCACAATTTTTGTGATAAAAAGGGAATTTTCATGAGTTTTCTGCCCCCCAAAACTCCTCAACAGAATGGGATTGCAGAATGGAAGAATAAGACATTGCAAGAAATGGCTAGAGTAATGCTTAGTTCTAAACATTTGTCAAAATTTTTATGGGCAGAAGCCTTGAATACTGCTAATCACAAAGCTAATACAGTTTATCTAAGGCCAGAAACAAAGATGACACCCTATGAGATGATAAATGGAAAGAAACCAAACTTGTGTTACTTTCATTTTTTGGGTGTATTTGTTATATCTTAAATGACAGGGATCATTTGGCAAAAATTGACTCTAAGAGTGACAAAAGAATTTTTGTTGGCTATTCCCAAAATAGTTATGCTTATCGAGTATACAATTTGAGGACCAGAACTGTACAAGAGTTTGTAAATGTTATCTTTGATGATCTTTCTGATATTTCAGGAAAAACTATTGAAAATAACATTGTCGATACAATGGAAAGTTCACAGATTGCAGACAAATCGGATGTTGCAACAAATGTTGCCACACCTGAAGCAACATCCGAAACAGCAATAGAGACCACAGAGGCCTCAGATGAGGAGTCAAATGCTGAATTGTTAGATCAAGTTCGAAGGGACCCCTCATCAAGGATTATGAAGAATCATCCAACATGCCAAGTGATAGGGGGAGTTTTTGAAGGAATTAAAAAAAGAGGGAGAGAACCACTCAACTACAGAGAAATGGTAAGGTATATGTGTATGTCTACCATGTACCAAGAGATAAGTATTTCTTGTTTTATATCTACTTTAGAACCAACAAATTTTTTAGAAGCACTCAAAGATAATTTTTGAATTCAAGCAATGCAAGAAGAGCTTGAACAATTCTCTCGAAATGAAGTCTGAGACTTAGTTCCACGTCCAAATATAAATGTAATTGGAACTAAGTGTATTTTTAAAATTAAATCAGACGAATCGGGAACAGCTGTGAGAAACAAAGCTCGTCTAGTTGCACAAGGCTATACTCAGGTTGAAGGAATCGATTATTACGAAACCTTCGCACCCGTGGCTAGAATTGAGTCAATTAGACTGTTACTTGCTATTGCTTGTTGTCTGAAAATTACTTTATATCAAATGGATGTGAAAGGTGCATTCTTAAATGGTTATCTAGATAAGGAAGTCTATGTTGAACAACCAAAAGGATTTGAAGATCCTTACCATCCACACTATGTGTACAAGCTCAAAAAGGCTTTGTATGGGTTGAAACAAGCCCATCGTACATGATATGGTCGCTTAACTAACTTTCTTCTTGAATTTGGTTTTAACTGTGACGAAGTTGATCGTACTTTATTTATTAAACGACACGGTGTAGATATCATAATTGCTCAAATCTACGTAGATGACATAGTTTTTGGGTCGACCTCACAATCGTACCTAAATTCATTTATTGAAACTATGTCATCAACATTTCAAATGAGCATGATTGATGACCTAACTTTTTTCTTAGGCTTGCAGCTAAAGCAAAGTGATGGTGGATTTTTCATCTCACAGTGTAAATATGCTAAGAATCTAGTTAAGAGATTTGATTTGGAGAAGGCTAAACAAATGAAGACGTCAATGGGTTCATCACAGAAGGTATGTAAGGATAATGTTGGTGAAAATGTCGACCCAACATTATATCGATCTATGATAGGTAGCCTTCTTTACCTTACTGCTAGTCACCCTGATATTATGTTTAGTGTTTGTGTGTGTGCACATTTTCAAGCATGTCCCAAAATATACTACTTAAATGCCGTGAAACGTATTATTCGATATGTTGCTGGCACATGTGAGTTGGGAATTTGGTATTCCAAAGACACTAATTCTAACTTAATAGGATTTAGTGACTCGGATTGGGCGGGAGATGTGGATGATAGAAAAAGTACAAGTGGATGATGTTTTTATCTTGAAAATAATCTTGTTTCATGGTATAGTCGTAAACAAAACCGTGTCTCACTTTCAACAGCTGAATCTGAATATGTAGCAGTTGGAAGTTGTTGCTCTCAATTAATATGGCTACGATATATGTTAGACGACTATGAATTTACTAGCAACATTTAAATTTTGTATTGTGATAATTTGAGTGCTATAAATATTTCCAAGAATCCAGTTCAGCACTCACGTACAAAACATTGATATTAGACATCATTTTTTAAGAGATTTAGTTGAAAAACAGCTAGTTAAAATTTAACATGTTGACACTCTTCATCAACTAACTGATATTTTTACAAAAGCTTTAGACCATGCGATATTTTCTAGTTTGAAGAAATCTCTTGGTCTTTGTAATCTCTAAAAGGAAGACATTTTTTGTGAATGTCGGCTGCAACGTTATCTGACATTTCGGATGACATTTGCCTATGTTATATCACTAACTGACTGTTGTTGCTGTATAATGCATACCTTTTGGTCACACAAGCATGATCCTTCAATAAGAATGTGATTCCAACGTAATACAGTTCTCTGTGATGATATATAAATACATATATATCATAAAAAAGAGTGTAAAAATAAGGCAAAGCCTATACAAATAATTGATAACTGTGCAAAATAGGCAAAACCCTTGAAAAGATACCGTTCCTATTCTATAGGAGTATCAAGTGCTTCAAAAGAATTTTGAGAATACTAAATAAATATTCTTATTTTTGACACAAAAAACTCTTTTGTATGTGTTTTATGATTAGATCAAGGACACGATGAGAAAATGTTACATTGGTCCAATGGTCAAACTCATAAAATATGTATAAAACGTGTCTTGATGTGCTGCCAAAACGAAAAATTTCTTGTGGGATCAAAATACTTGTGTCGTCCAAAATGTTGCCAACATTGTTGTTGACATTTTTAGATTCTGATATTTATTGGGATGTTGTTCTTAACTGATTTTAGAAGAATCAGATTTTTGTCCATATTTTTATGCCTTGTTTTAATAGAAATTTCAAACTTTAAAATGATAAGATTAAATTGAATTCCTACCGTGATGTTCATATTTTTATTCCAAAAATTTAGGAGTAAGTTGTTAGATAAATCCGAAACTCCTAAAACTAAGGAATTCTTATTGCTTAGAAAGGTTTGCCATGTATATAAATATTCCTATCATTTGCTATTTTTGTTTATCATTTTCGATTTTCCCAAATAGATAAATAAAAAAAAAGAGGAGAAAATCACATCGGGTATACATCCTCTTACCCGATGGAATCATCACCATTCCAAACTCCATTCACAATCTCAAACCCTAAATTCCAAAAACCTTCTCCACAAGATTCATCGATGGAAACCTCTCCAATGTCAACCCCAATGTCAGCTAACACTACAACCAACACCACAATGAATACAATCCCTCCTATGAACACTGAATCATCTGAGCACAATGAACCGCAATAACCCTGCCGATTTCCTTCTTCACCATCCACAGAGGACTTGTCCAAAGCTATTGTATTTAAAGGGTTAGATAAACCTTTAGACATTAGCTACCCAGGTGATGACAACAATCCAATAGATGTTGATGAAACATCTGATGTTTCAGCATTAGGTAAAAGACCAAGAACCTCCACTTTCCATACTCGTCGATCGAATAGAATGTTTGAGAGAACAATTCATGAAGAGTCGAGCAACAAAAGGTTCAGATTTGATACATCTATTCCTACTTGCTCGAGTAGTGACATTGACGACACGAACTTTGTGCTCTCAACTGAAGAAAGTGAAGAAGAACTAACTGCTTTTGTACCGCAAAATGTGCCTCAAGAAAATGAGGAAATTCCTGACGAAACTCCACTGAAGCAATTCTTTCCAAAGGGAATTCCCCGATATGCAAAAGCGAGTGTTGATCTAAATGTTGCCACTAATGCCACAACATCTTAGGCAACATTTCAGACAACATCAGAAGAAACACAAACACCAACATCCTCTAGCAGTACAAGATTTGAGAGTTCAGCCATGTTTGATTCAGACACCGAGGTATCTGTTTTTTCAGAAAAATTATATTCTAAAGCTAAGTATGATAAATGGGACTGGTACAAGAATATAATAATTAGACCTGAGAAAATTTTAGATATTAATTCATGTACTGAATATGGCATAATAGAATTCCTTGAGGATAGACTGCTTCTCAAAACTATCACAGAAAAAGAACCCTATGTTGATGAAGTGATTAAGTTGTTCTATGCTAATCTGAGTCCTGCTATAGAGTATGTCTCCTCAAAAAAATTTGGGAAGGTATATCTCTATAACAAGATTTATCAGTTTACACCCTCAGTCATAAATCAATGTATGAGACTTGATGCTACAGAGAGAGTTAGAGATGCAGTACAAGTGACATAAAATAGGGATAAAATGATTGAATACCTCACTGGAGGTATAATAAAAAAAATGGATCCCTAGATGCCAGCTTCAAAACTAACAACATTATATTCCACCCTCCATAAAATTGCTATTCACAATTGGCTTCCTTCCTTGAATGAGTCAGTTGTGACGGTTGAACAAGCTTCCTTATTGTTTAAAATTGGGAAAGGTTTAAAAGTTGATTAGGAAAAATGATCTTTTATCAAGTTGCCAACTTGGCTGAAAAGGAATAAATTTTAATTCTTCCATTTCCCTCTCTAATCTACCAAATCTAATCTACCCAAGGCTTTGAACCTAAGAGAAAGGATATTATAGGAAAGACTCCTGAACTGTACACAGTAAACAAAATAATTTTAAAGAGCAAAGAAAGAGTGATTGACTTGTCCTGGAAGAAGGAAGCAGAAGGTGAGAATGTTGCCAGGAATGTCACCAATATTTAGGGCAACACTGGTTCAGGACAATCAACACTGTCAACATAATGGCTAGTGGGTCAAATATCCAAAATCAACCAACAAATTTCAGAGGTTGATGCTGCCAGGGATGTCTTGGTTCAGTCCCGAGACCATTTCTTGCTCTTACTTTCTTCATAAAAATGGGAGATGTTATGCAGGGGGAGAATGGGGAAGAGGCTGAAGGTGCACATGGTGATGCTGCTGCTGCTGAAGAAGCGGTTGATGCTACTGTGTGAAAGGAAGAAACTGTTGGAAGGAAGGTGTTACTGAAAAGTCTAAGGCTGAAGCTATTATGCAGAAGTAGAAAGTTGTTGGAAGCTGCTGCTGATGCATAATGAGCCAGGGAGAAACGGACTGATGTGTTGCACCATGATCTTTTAATGTTTGGTTTATGAGTGTTTGGATTATGAATTTTTTGCTTTTTTTGTAATGGTTGAGGTGGATGTTAATTTCTGACAATGATTTATTCTGACAATGGGTTCTTTATATTTTGTGTTGTGTGTATTGGATGAGATGTGTATATATATGTACACATATCATTTTCTAACCCTATGACGTGGTATACACTGGTATACACAAGCTTTGCTTGTGTGCCATCACAAGTTAAGAGGGAGCTTGTCATTAATCACATGTGTTGGACAACTTTTGTGATAAAACACTAAGTCGTTTGTACATTTTGTAATGTGTTTTGAGAAGAAAAACAAAAAAAATGGGAGATTGTTAATGTTAGGTTTGGTGTTGTGACATTTGACCCAACATATCTTCTGAAGTACTGATTTGAATGCATAAAAATGTTGGGACAAATGTCATAACATTTGGATCAACATCTTCGAAAAACAGTTTTGTCTTACTTCACGGTAAGCAGTAATATTTTATTGTGAGGTGAAAATGATTTAGGCGTGGTGAATTGGAGCTGTGTAAAACGTGGGAGAAAGAGTCAAAGCTTGGGGAAGAAATCGAGTAAGGAACAAGTCAAAGTTGTTGAGATTTTCACTCGTTAATCATCTACCACAAGCTGCCCACCTTTCCCTCAACTTCCACAACCGATCGATGCGACTTTCAAGGGAACTCTCTACTATAAATAGAGACGCCACAACAGTGTATCGACATCCAGAATCAGATTGCAAAAATACCAAGAGAGCTCGCGAAATTTCATCTCAGAAATCTGGATCACAAGTGTTGCCTGAGTGTATCGACAACATTATGTCTTGTGTAGATTCTAGATTAGGTTTGTATGTAACGATTGTAATGAGAGGTTGTATATTTCTACTTAATTAGATTTTTCAGGCAGAAGTCATATGCGACTTCAACTTTTAATTCATTTTCATTTTATATTGTAAATCTGTAAAAAAAAAAAATTATAATTTTGTATATAATATATATACAATACATCTGATCATTGACCATCATAAATTATATATATAATATATATAACTTTTGAAAATTTTAAACATTTGTGTTCTTTAAATTCTGCTGCATTTACTCTTTAAAGTTTTTATTTTGCTAAAGTATTGTTACTGGTGTCAGACGACATAACTGCTGACATTTGAAAACAAAATTGACATTCAATTTATTTCATCTCTTATTTTTACTTTCAGTAGCTTTTGACACCCTTTCAAAGATGATCCAAAAATGAAATACAACAAATATACTTGCTCTACGTTGCATTTGTAGCTTTATTATTAATTGACATTACATGTAAATAAAAACCAAAGGAACCTTCCTCACTACCATATGCTGAATAATTTTGACATTACAACTAGACCTTGCCTGATGCACCCTAAAACTTTCGACAAAAGCACTTTCACTAAATCGTCTTAAGAAGAGCACTTGATTTAGCAGAAATGTCAAACTTGAACATTCTTGCATTTCAAATTTGCATCCAAAGCCACCAAGGTAGGACAACGTTCAGTTATCCAAAAATCAATTCCTTCAACGATTTCAGTGGAGAATTATAACCATATACTTGTGTGTCTCTCCAGAAGCTGAACACTGTTCTCAACCAAAAAAAAAAAAAAAGTCATATCGCCACAGCCAAATGCAAAAGTTAAACACAAGAGGGAAGGTGGGGGTGGGGTGGGGGGAGGCTATATGAGACCCGGAGGGGGACTGGCTGGGCCATCAATGAACAATGCATATAGTTGTTGCCACAACAGTAGTTAAGCATGTGAGAGCCAGAAAATTCAAGTTAAAAGAAAACAAATGAAGTCAGGATTTACCTAGCCATGCCACAAAGCCAACTGTTGAAGCTAAGAAAAATTCCCTGCTGATAACTTTGCAGCTGAATGCAGAACAAAAGGGAATTAGTAAGTAGAACAATGGTTGTTTCTTGAATAATTGTTTTTGGAAACTATGAGCACAGAACTTTTGCGCAACTTACCAATATAAGCAGACAAGGTTTCCCCATCCATAAAAAATGCATGCCCAAGTTGAACCAGTGAACCTGTTGTTAATCAAGAACAGAAAGAAGGGGAAAAATTAAAACACCATAAAGAAAACATAAAAGAAATACTCTGCATAACTGGACTAATACAGCAGACCCAGGTGGCATATTTTTGCATAGACAATCAGCAAATACATATCATGTTTTCAATTTATTTTTAAAAGTAGGTGACATTTAATGAAGAAATTTGCAAAAAGAAAACTTGAATTGCTCCAAATGTGAGCTAATTTAGTTCGTAAGGCTTAGATACATAGTTTGTAATTATCCTACTAAATCACTAGACTTCACAAGAATCAGAAAAAGAAAAGGAAGAAAACAAGAAGAACCGTATACAAAAAAAAAAAAAGATCCAGAAAAATTGGACATTGATGCTTGTAAAAGGGTTAGCAAAAATAAATAGGTGATGTGGGGAATTCTGGATATAATTTGATAGCTAAAGAAGAAAAAGAAGGTTCCCAATGCAAGGGAAAACAATTATGAGATGCATACCACATTAAATCCCGAGTAAAGAGTGCTCGTGGAATCATGAGTCCATTCCCGATCATCGCAAGCAACATAGAAAGAGCTGATAAACCTTTTATATTATCTGGATTTAGAAGGTTTGTCCACTAGACAGAAGGTATCAGTCAAGATGAGGGGAACCACAAACTTGTGAAAAACAATGATTTGACAATTTTACCCCAAAAATTGAAAAAAGGTGACAGAAACTACCATTTGTGAAACTGGCATCCACATGAAAAGAAGAGTGGCAGTCCATCCAGACAATGATCCTACAAATTTGATGCCCTTCTCTGGAAGTTTCCCAGTCCGAGACTGTAAATAAAGAATAGCAACTTGAAATTCAGAATTGTTTCAGATCCATGTTCTCATTCTCTCAAGCTTAACAAGTTGATCTTCCCACATAAAAGTGCATACAAAAGTTTCTAGCTTGCTCTAGAGTGCAAAGCAAATAAGCACAAAGTAATTGTTAAACAAAATCGACTTAGTATGTGTAATCTAACAATATCAAAGTAAGAAAAACTCAATGTGAACTACTGCTTTTGCGATATTATTTGGTAACCTCAAGTCAAGCAAAAATTTGTATCTTTTTCTTTTGTGGCATTGCATTATTTTTCTTTCAGCTCGTTCACTTCAAGGCAGAATAACAGGTATAGACATTTCAACATTCTCCTCGAAAAAGTAACCACATGAACAAGCTGCAAATGCAAAATCTTACCATAATAACAGCTAGGATAGCCAGAACAAAAGCTACAGCACCAGGCAAAATAGTATTTGGAACATATGGGATGAAAGTCGACCACATGACCTGTTTAATGCAAACGCCAAAACAAATATAAGAATCTAACAAGCAAATTCTCCATATGGATGAGTAAAAAATGAAAGATAAGAGAGTGATTACCTGGGGAAGCGCAGACAGCCCAGCAATAGTAATGAAATCCTCCCAATAACGCCAGATAACGGGATTGAGCAAGTAGTAGTAGTTCATGAAGTTCACAACAAGACCACAAGCAATAACAACAGAAGTAAGTGCATAATGAGGTAAAGGCATAGATCCAGCCATGGCTAGTTGTGATATCACAATATAAATGGTCACCACACCCAAAGTTTGCACAACGACCACCTCCGTCTCCCTCTTTTTTATAAAGTACGACAGCAAAGACAAATTACCAAGCAATCCAGTGAACATTCCCTGTATTATCTCTCAACATTAGTAAGATTACAGTTACAAGTCGCTATAATAGAAGTAGAATGCCATACCAGCCATGGAACAGCATATAATGCAGCTTCATTTCCTGCTAGAAGGTTACAAGCATTGAGTATTATTTGAGGCAGTTGTAATATGAGAAACGGAATATTTGCAGCTCCTGCAAATTTTGCAGTCAATGAATCCCATTGCTTAAAGCTCTCGCTACTCTTTAAATCTTCTGATCTCTACATTTAACATCACTGTTAGGCCATATTTCATTACCTCCAACTGATTCTATAGCTTACTTAAAAAAAATGAGCCCAACAACCATTATTAAAAGTACCTGATCAATAGGACGGGGAACATCCGAGTCAAGCGCAGAAACTGGTTTTAACTGGTATTGGCAAACTAATGGACTTAGGAGCACTGACTTGTTCAAGGTATTGCTCTGTTTGGCTCTTTTCTTGTATGGAAGGAGATCTGGAATTGACTTCGGATGCTGGAGATTAGCATTGAAGATATAACAGCTGGGGGGTTGGCGGGTACGTACGACTGCCTTACCCACTGGCAACAAAGATCCAGCCATTTAAGATATCAAAATGAAGTAACTATAAGCTTGTATTCATCACCAGCTTAAGGGAGATATTTTTATAGAAAAAGGTCAATAGTAATTGCTACAAAGGTAACTAGGCAGCTGATCCAACTTCTAATGGTTCTGCACTAAAATGCAAAGACAATTTCTGGTAAGCTCCAGCACAAAGTCCAGCCTGTACCAAATACGCATCAAAAGCAAAACACATGAATTACCCCAAAAATTCACACAATTAGGACAGTGAACTAACTAGCATAACATACTTAATCCTCTCAGATATATAAGCAGGAGCAAAATCAGAGACATCGGAACATAACAAACTTCTTTAATTTCCATAAATCCAACTCACTGTATGTTTGGATCAGTGTCCAGAAACTTGGCTATAATTTGACTTCAAAATCCATGACCCAAGCAAGTTAAACAATCGTTAATATATTATCGCGAACCAAGTCTGAAGCACACAAGGAGCACGATGCAACAAGGGAAAGGGGAAGGAATGTGGGTGTCATCTCAGAACTTGGAAGAAAAGTTGTAACCATTTTCAGCTTTTTTTTTATAAGGTAAAAGTAGTTGTAACCATTTTAAGCTAACTCTAACTCAATGATGGATACAAACTCATTTTCCATAACCTCGCGCACAAATCACGTATATGAAAGTAATGCTTCTAGTTGAAATCGAGGCTGAGAACAAGAACTAGAAATTACTCTTCATTCCACTTTATATGACACTATTACTATATGGGGAATCAAACAACTATTTCTTTGAAGAAAAAAAACTCTCAAATATTTTGTG
This sequence comes from Anisodus acutangulus, assembly GCA_029783415.1. NCBI lineage: Eukaryota > Viridiplantae > Streptophyta > Magnoliopsida > Solanales > Solanaceae > Anisodus > Anisodus acutangulus. Next base: position 15,271,401 of record CM056503.1, on the reverse strand, counting down.
AATATTCTTGATTATAAAATCTTGTAACTTATAGTACTTTTTATCTAGTTTTTAATAATATACATTTTACTTTAAAAGGATAAAGCAATCAAAGTCTAAATTCAGATGGTTTGACCCTTGTAGTCTGAACCCCTTCATTCTTTTAGAAATGGAGGGAGTATGTAATACTACAACAACAATGCCGCGCTTCAATCCCAAGCAAGGGAAGAATACAAAGCTATGAAATACTAATTATTGAAGTGTGTGACCATCTGATCTAAAAGTTTAAGTTGTTAGATAGAACACACTTTTAATATTTGATTATATTCTCAACACGCCCCCGTGCTGGCCTTATTTTTTTTCATGGTCCAAGCACGTGGAAATTCTTTTTGAGAATGAGTGGCGGTGAGGTTCGATCCCAGGACCTTTGGCCTGCTTTAATATCATATTGAAGTGTGTGATCATCTGATCTAAAAGCTTAAGCTGTTAGATAGAACACACTTTTAATATTTGATTATATTCTCAACACTAATATCATCCACCATAAATGACATAGCTCCATCATAAAGGGACAAACTTTACATCTAAACTATCCCTAACTGATCACCCTATACTTTTAATAGGCATATCCTACAATTGTACTGCAAGTTTGCAACATACTGTATAGCAAAATTGTTGAAGTTTGAATATCTCTGAATAGAATGAATGTTTATTTGGTATCAATTTACCAAACCATCAAAGCTAGAAGGCTAATTAGCTAATACTGAAACTACCAGAGGTCTATTCAAAGCTCTTTTATGTAGTTTCAATTATCGCATCTTAGTATAGCTAATCTTCACATTCATTTATTTATACATTAATTTACAAAATAACAAACAGAAACCATTTACCAAATAACAAAAATCCAACATCCTTTCATACTTATCCGTGCCATTATTCTTGAAAGTACCCGTTAATAGTTTAACATCAGCAACGTAAATCTCAAAGCTTACCCCTTGTCAGTTGTCACTCGACCCTTTGGGGGGGGGGGTGTATAGACTGAGAACAACAAGGTTATAACAGTTTTAAAAAACAGTGATTTTTTTTGGGTAATTGATGTTCTTTGGTTTTTGGGTGTAAAGAAGTAGAAGAAAAGGTAAAAGAGAAGAAAGAAGAAGGCGCTAGAGGTTGGGCTGGTTTTGGTGTGTGTGTGTGTGAAGAAGTTTCACAAAATATTAGGAGTAAAAATTTGAGTTAACGCCATGTGTCATCTTTTCAACCGTCACTTTCACATCATACTGTTTGTAATTTTCACGTGATTTTTATTTAACTGATTATAAATGGGGTACACGGGGATTCACAATCTTTAATCTAATGCAAGCTAACGTAGACGTAGTTGTCTGATTAAAACTATAAAATTGTACTATACTAAAATCAGTGGAATTATCTATTTTCTTGGAAGTGACATGAACCCAGACAAGACCCACGTGGAGAAACTAACCATTGAAATTATATACAAGTGCAATGTGTTCATTTTCCATTTTTAAAAAGGGTGGTTCAATGCATAGAAGTATTCCATATTCACGCGAGATTCAAGAAATGACACATTTGAAATGGGTGTGATATAGATAATTTATTTTAATGCAAGCATCAACGACTAGTTTTAGATTCAAACCCGTTACTATAGTTGACACAAAAATAATTATATCATTGCTTCAAGGCTATCTTTCACACAACGATCATAAGAAATAAAGAAAAATAAAAAATTGGAGGTTTGAAAAGTTTCAGCACAAACTAATATGTTTTGTGTTAAAGTTTCACACCGGATATGAAATGAGAACATGAACTTCATAAATAGATTTGGATAATCCTCACCCTAAAAGCTAGCTTTTGGGGTTGAGTTAGGCACAAGATCCATTCTTTACATGGTATCAGAGTCAGGCTCATTCCAATTCTATGTTCACCGATGTTGGGTCCCCAAATTATATTATTCACGCTCCAGTAAACAAGGTTTGGGCGTGCGGGGAGTGTTAAGAGTCCTATTGGATATGGAATGGGAATATGAAATCTTTATATAAACTTGAACAATTCTCATCCTAAAAGCTAACTTTTGAAATTGAGTTAGACTAAAGATCCATTTTGAACATTATTCACCTAGAGTAGTACCTCTAATGTCACATGTGATGGGAAGAAGTACTCTCAATTAACCATTATTGAGCATTTGTTACTTGAAACCAAAACAGATAATTATACATTAAATGCTTGACAATTACCTGGCAGAAAGTTGAAGCTTGTACAAGATGTTGATCTTTTGTTGTAAGAAAGAAATATATGAATGCTATTTGGAGTTTCTCAATAAAAAGAGATGAAAACAACAATTGGGTAATGAGAAAATGTGGAGAAAGAAAGCTTATTTATGAGTTATCAATTGGAAGAAAGGGAAGATTTGATGGTGAGGAAAATGAGGACGTTATTGCTCTCTCAAGTCCAAACAAAAGTGCCTACATACAAATGTGTGGCAAATTGCCCAAAATACTCTTGAATAGTTCCTTTCTTTATTGCAATATTTAAGGTCAAATATGTCAATTTGAGACTTGGTTTTATATCATCATCATGTGTGTAGACAAACCTGGAGTCATGTAAATATCTTGAAGTACATACCCAGAAAAAAAAGGGAAGGTTGCTTATATATTTTAGGTACACAACTAGATATGAAAAGACTTGTGCTTAGGGGGCACAGTGAAGTTCATTTCCTTTGATTTCACTTTATATTTAACAGTTCCGGGCAAATATTTATAATTAAAATAATGGCTCTGTTATTACTCCATTAGCTAATTTTTTTGTGGTAGATTGAAAACGTAATATATTTATACTATTAAATCATTTTAAAAATTAATTAAAATTGTTTCTTATAGCAAATGTGGATTTTTAACCTTACAAAGATATATATATATATATATATATATATATATATATATATATATATATATATATATATATATAGCGGTGGTTATACGTGATCAAACTATACCGATGATGTAAAATGTTATACTCTGTCAATTTATGATCACATTTGGGTTGGCACCCACATTTGCACCCATTTTGATCTGCACAAATTGAACTCAACCCGAATTTAACACTCATACATGTCGTGAATAATATCTATATATATAGCGGTGGTTATACGTGATCAAACTATACCGATGATGTAAAATGTTATACTCTGTCAATTTATGATCACATTTGGGTTGGCACCCACATTTGCACCCATTTTGATCTGCACAAATTGAACTCAACCCGAACTTAACACTCATACATGTCGTGAATAACTAGTGATAGAATGATCAACCATTAGCTTCTGATCATAAGGCAATTGTTAATTACATTTATAAGAACTTGAAGAAATTGAAACATTAGAAGAAATTAAAGAAGAGAAGTTACTTTATACAATAGATATACTCCCATACCTTCCATTTAATAATTTTAAATAAAAGTATGAGTATCAAGTTTGGGTGTGACCATGACTAGAAGAAGATGTTGAAGAGTGTCCATGGCCAACTTCAAGAGCAGAAGGTGTAATTTCTGAAGATTTATTATTAGCATGCAATAAGTTATGATGCTGAGCTTCTTCTAATTCTTTCTTTGTCCTTACAATCAGCGGCGGAATTTGTCCAAAATATTAAGGGGCGGTAACTACTAACAAAAATATTATAATTGAAATTTATAAGAACAAAATATAATTTTATCAAAGATTCAAAATAACATAAACACAATAAAAATATAATATATAAAAGGAAAGACGTACCTAGAATTAAAGTGATGCCCTTCGTTCTTTTAAAGACTTGAAATCATTAATAATTGAATCAGAGCTAAAGCTTTCAGCTATCTCCTTTTCAGTATAAACCATCATATTGCCAGCAAGAAATTCATCCTCCATCTTATTACGCAACCTTGTCTTGACTATCTTCATTGCTGAAAATGATCTTTCTGTAGTAGTCGTAGAAACTGGAAGAGTTAAGATAAGGTGGATTATCCGGTCAATCAAGTAATATGTATTCGCCTTCCCTGTTTTTTCCAAAGCTTCACACAATTCAGACATAGTTGACAAGTTATTCAATTCTAGATGACTAACAGCCTCAAGAATAAAGTGTTGAAGTTGAAATCTCAAATTTCTTTTCTCTTGCTCACTAAAATCCACTGGATAGAATTTTTCTACAAGAGCACATATATCATCCATATTAAATGCTTCGTAAATATCTTTAGGAATCAAACTATTGCTTAGATTCAAAAGCTCCACTGTTTGAACATTAAACCTGTGATTCAATTCATGCAATTGCTGATCAATAGTAACACAAAAGAGATTCACTCTAAAATGTTGACCAACTGTGATGTGATCTTTCTGATGACGAGCATGCCCTTGACGCTCTAAATAAACATCATTACAATCAGGAGAATCAATATCACGTTGTTCACAAAATAATTTCACATTTTCCAATAATTGATCCCATCATTCATCTCTCAACTTCTGAATTAATGTTTTTGTAGTACTGACTAAATGTATAGCATTAAGTATATCTTGGGATTTCTGTTGTAAAGCTTGACAAAGACAATCTGTAATTCCCATAATCTCTTTCATCATGTGCAAAATCAATATGAACTCAAATGAATTCATAATCTTATAAGCATCATTAGCATCCCCTCATTAAGAGTAAGTTGATCCATTTTTCCTTATATTTTGAAGAACCACACAAGTTGCATCATGCATATTTATCATACTACAAACAGAAGAAAAATGTGAGCTCCAACGAGTATCTCCAGCTTGTTTCAGCTCGTTGGAAATAATGCTTGCAATTCATTCCACTCTCCTCTCATATTACTAGCACCATTATACCCTTGCCCACGGATATTTGAAACATCAAGACGATACCGAGAAAGAACATCACAAACCGCTTTTTTAAGAATGATAGCCATAGTGTCCTTAACATGCACAAGATCAAAAAATCATTCTTGTATACAACCCTTTTTATCAACAAACCTCAAAATAATAGCCATTTGCTCCCTTAGAGATTCATCAACACTTATGCAAAATTTAGAATCCCCAATCTCTTCTTGGATATAGCTTTTCACTTTACTAGAAATGATATGGAAGATTTCCTTTTGAATTTGATGAGAAGTATACTTTGAATTATATGAAGCATTCTCTAGCACTACTTTTGCAAGTTCATCATTGTATGATGCTAAGAGTTTGATCATTTCAAGAAAGTTACCTCTATTTTTTTATCCAGTGATTCGTCATGTCCTCTAAAAGCACAAGTTTGAAACTTGAACCAACGAAATGAATCAATAGAGCTCTTGAAACAAAGTCTATATTTGCTAATTTGATCAGAACTCTACACATTAAGGACATTTCTGATGTGCATAGACTGATTGAACAAGTCTTGAGAAAATTTCAATGCATTATTGTGAGACGAAAATGAACTCTCACCAATACGATTAAGCAAAGCACAACTCTTCCCACCATTGACCTTTTTTCATGCTTTAAATCATTTACTAGTAAAAACATCAGCTCCAGGATGCCACTTGGCTTTTTATTGAACAAGTAACAAAGCAAATAATAAACAACATCATTAGTCGGTGAGTACTTTAACCATGAAGGGAAAATTTTGAACCAAAATGCTTGAAATCGCCTTTGATGCTTATCTCTATTGAGGGGATACTTTTCAACTTGACATTGATAGGGACCCCAATTGAGATAAGCTTTTCGAACTTCATCTCGTCGATTCACTGGATATTCTCAAATTTGGGGACGCTTTCCGGGGTCACGTTCTAAACAATTGACATCAAATTCATCCATGGTGACTTGTTGAATCTTACAAGGTTGCTCATCCAGTTGAACCGTTTGATCATCGGAATGGTGCTTTTCAAATGTCGATGTTGAAACTATACAATTTTCATCTTTGTTGGAAGCTTTCCTCTTGAAAAATGCATCAATTTTCTTAAGTTGGACCATCATACCACTCCTAAAAAATACATAAATCCATTATTAAAGATAACATCTAAATCTGAAAATAGAACTAAGTCAGAGATTCGACTTTTAAAGCCTTAATCTGTTAATTCCACTCCCATAAGCCCAAAATAGCCTTGTATATGATGAAACAAAAATAAAGTTTTCCCACTCTCACGAACTCAGCCACACAGAAAAAGAAAATTTTAGACTAGGAGAAACCTTGGAAAAATAAAAGAATAGTTAGAATTTTGGCAAAAGACAAATTCCATATCGTAATTTCAAAATCTAGGGTTTCTATGCTCGAAAATGAGACTTGTAAGGGTTCTTGAATTAGTAGAAAATATAGAACTCCAAAATCTCATAAGTTCTTGAAATCGATGTGGGACAACTACAAGTGAACTTCATTGATTTTATATTTCTTTTCGAAAATATTTGATTCTCAACCAATGAGATACGTTGCTTTTCGTCCTCAATACAGTCAATAGTATAAAAATTAAAAGCCATTAAAAATTCACAGAACAACAATGAGGAGAGAAAGAGAGAGATTACCACTGTTAGAGATTTACCACTGTTGGAGCCTTGGGGCTGAGATGCGGTAGGGGCGACCGCAGTGTCTTATTTTGAGAGAGAAGGGTATACGTAAAAAAAAATTGAGTTTTTTGAGGGGCCCAGCCCCTACCATAATCCGACTGCTTACAATGTCATCCTCTTCATGCAACTCTTTTTCCACATAGAGTACCACTCTCTCAAGTTTCCCATGAGGTCCTTCAACAATTGCTTCCTTGATTTTAAGATGATCATCAATGTGTTTAACTTCTTTTTCTTCAACTATTATTGTGCTCTTCTTCTTTTTCTTCAAGAAGCAGCAGAAAGAAAGAATAGCTAGGCCAAGTAAAATGCAACCGAAGGTCGTGAAAACAAATATTATTATGATGTAATTGTGAGGGGGAGATGGTGGTGGTGGTGGTGGAGGATGAGGATGATGATAAGGTGGAGGATGAGGGTGGGGTTTTGGTGGTGGAGAGGTAGGATGAGGAGGAGGGGGTGGTGGAGAGATGGGATGAGGAGGTGGGGGAGGGAAATATGGGAATGGAAAATTATTTAAATTGTTATCCATAGTTAAGATCTTGGGAAATTGTTATAAAACTCTTTGTGCAAGTTCTTGATGACTTTTGATGTTGTGATGTAGAGAAAAGGAGTTCTTGGACTGGTTATTTATAAGTGTGGATATTTAGTTCCTAAGGTTCTTTTCCTTGTCTCTCTCTCGTGTTTTTTGTTTTTTAATGTTAAAAATTCTCTTTTTTGTGGTATGCTCTCAAGTAAGAAGAGGCTTGGCTCTCATGTGAAGACTATCTTAGCTTGATAATCTGATTGCAGTAGAAAACACTTTTTCTTTGTTCTACTTCTTTTCCCCTTATTATTTTGCTTTAACTGTTGATTATTGTCCTACAATACAAGACATGGAAATTGATATATTGTGTTCTGGTTACTTATATTTTCATAGGAACATAGGCCTTAGATCAACTTGAATAGATGAATAGAAAATCGGAAAGGTTCCTATGAAAATTAACACCGACAATTAGTAAACTAGATAAATCAATTAGTCAACTTAATAGGATAACTCAACAGAATTGTTAGCTAACCCGTTGCCTGGAATCTATCATCTAATTAATTCCTTCAACCTAAGCTTGCCTACTTGTGTTTGTTCGATTATCATAGCTTATTTTTATATTTTTACAGTAGTAGAATTAATCACAAAGTTTTGAGAAATCGCTTGAACAAATTATTAGTACTAATTTACTTAGATAATGTTGGAAATTTACTAATGTGGAATTAAGTTTATCCCATTATTTATGACTCGAACAATTGGAGCCCCGCACATCGGAAACGTCGTTTCCACACACGTGTACCAAGTATCGTAAATTTTATTAGTGAAAGAGATATTGATACATACGTAATACGTTTGAGACATAAAATGATGGACGATTATTGGCTAAATGACAAGTATTCCACGTTGGTAAACGAAGGAAGTAGTGTACGAAGTGTAAGATGAAACGAGTCGGAAATCGCCGCGGAGCCGTGAAGGGCCGCGGCGCAACACCATCGGAGCCGCGGCGTCGGAGCGCCCCTATGCCAGCGCCACAACGCTAAATGGTGGCTTGGGCTACTGGAGCCGAGGCGCTAATTTGCAGAGCCGCGGCGCTTCGGAGGCAGAATGCTGCGACGGGAAGATGGAAAGTTTTGACTTTTTGGCTGGTTTTGGAGCATTGAATCTCCATTATTTGGCACATGAATTCAACCATTATTTGGCACATGAATTCAGCCATTAATTGGCTGAATGTAACCCCTCAATAAGTGCTATTACATGGCTATTGAAGGCCATTAGTTGGCTAGTTGAGGGGTCATTTTCTTACACTATAAATTGAGGCATTTGACTCAATTATTCAACACTTAGAAATTTTCTAAAATCTTCTTCTTCATCTCTAGCAAGTTTTCTATATTCAAAGTTCTTCAAGAGTAACACTTGAGTTTTCTTTGCTCATTTATAAGTTGTTGCTGTATATTGGGAGACTATTGCCCGACAACGTAAAAGGATATATACGGGACAATCTTGTCTTAAAGACAGAGTGACATCATTCAACAAATCACAAGAAGTTTGTAATAGTTCTTATTTCCAGTTTATTGTAATCTTGAGTAGTTTATCCTTTCTAGCATTTGTAATATTTACTTACTTCCCGTTTCCTGCAATTGTTGTAACCCACAATTTTAAGACAAGATTGTTGTAAGTGCTTAGAAAGATGACTGGAAGAGAACAACTCGCTTCTGATATTGATGCTGCTAGTCAAGGCAACCCTTCTGCATTCCCCACTGTTGCTCAAGGCACACCCAATGCCTTCACTTCTGCTCAAGGCACATCGAACGCCTTTTCTGCTGCTCAAGGGAACGTTACAGTTCCTCCACCCTCTAAATTCCACCATGAATGCCTAGAAAAGTTCATGGGCTCCAACTTCAAGAGATGGCAACAGAAGATGTTGTTTTATCTGACTGTTATGGGAATGACTCATTTCCTAACAGAAGATCATCCACAAGCTGGAGATGAAGTGGACCCTCATCCTAATGAAACGACTGAAGGGGGCCAAAGTATCCATGTCGTTAATGGCATGAAAATGGTTCTTGATGCATGGAGTCATAGTGACTTCATGTGTAAGAACTATATTTTGAATTGTCTGTCAGACCCACTCTACACAGTGTATTGCACCAAGGCACCGCCAAAGAGTTATGGGAAAAACTGCAGAAGAAGTACAACACACAAGATGTTGGTACGAAGAAATTCATCGTTGGAAAAATCCTGAAATTTCAAATGGTGGATAGCAAAACTGTGATGTCCCAAGTCCAGGAATTCCAAATGATTCTACATCACCTGGATTTGGAAGGTATGAAACCAAATGAGCAGTTTTTGGTTGCATCACTAATTGAGAAGTTACCTCTCTCGTGGAATGAGTTTATGAATTACTTAAAACTCAAGACAAAGGAAATGACCTTTGAGGAACTTATTATCAAACTCCAGATTCAGGAAGATAATAAGAAGGTCTTGCCTAGGGGAAAACAACCCGATGAGGCAAAGGCAAATTTGGATGATGCCAAAGGGAACCCAATCAAGAAGCGCAAGTTCCAGAAAGACGGCAAGACCCAGGCGACGGAGAAGTTCAAGGGGAACTGTCACCACTATGGGAAATCTGATCACATGATCAAGGATTGTCGCAAGTTCAAGACTGAGCAACAAGAGAAATCCAAGTCCAAAGGCAAGACATAGGCTAACGTCGTCAAATATACGCTTCTTGACGACATGATTGAGGAGTTCTCAGCGATGGTGCTTGAAGCAAACCTTGTTGAGAATCCCATGCAATGGTGGATGGACACGGGTGCTACCAGATACATATGTTCCAATAGAGATGCCTTCTCCACATATACACCAGTTATAGACAAGAAGTTGTTCATGAATAACAATGCTTCCTTTGACGTGCTGGGGGTAGGAAAGGTAGTCCTGAAGATGACTTCTGGAAAGGAGCTCACTCTAAATGAGGTGATGCATGTCCCTGATATTAGGAGGAATTTAATTTCAGGTTATTTATTGATTAATGCTGGTTTTAGGCTAGTATTTGAGTCCAATAAGTTTATAATCACCAAGAATGGAACTTTTGTGGGAAGAAGCTTCGTATGTGAAGGCTTCTTCAAAGTTAACGACATGTCTGTAATGCGTCCAAACAATAAAATTGAAGCTTCTTCTTACTTGCTTGAGTCTTCTAATTTATGGCATCATATATTAGGACATGTTAACTACAAGTTCATCCAAAGATTGGTGAAGTTAGAGTTGTTGCCGTCTATCGACGTAAACCCTCAACATAAGTGTGAGGTGTGCGTAGAGGCAAAACTCACAAAGATTCCTTTTCGATCCATCGAAAGGAATACCGCTCCTCTAGAACTTATTCACACAGATATATGCGATTTGAAGTTTGCACAAACTAGGGGGAATAAGTACTTTGTGACATTCATTGATGACACAAGGTATTATTACCTTTACTTGTTGAAAAGTAAAGATGAAGCCTTTGAAACATTCTGACGTTACAAAGCAGAAGTTGAAAACCAACTAAGCATGCAGACTAAATCCATTTGTAGCTATAAAATGGGAGAATACGTAGCGCTATTTGAGGAATATTGTGCCAAATCGGACATAGTTCATCAAATGATGGCTCCATACTCACCTCAGTCGAACGGTGTTGTTAAACGCAAGAACCGCACGTTGAAGGAAATGATGAATGCCTTGCTCATCAATTCTGGTCTTCCCTAAAACATGTGGGGATAATTCGTCCTTACCGCTAATTAGATTCTTAATGGAGTCCCACATAAGGGTAAGGACAAAACTCCATATGAATCATGGAAGGGAAAGAAACCCACCTATAAATATTTAAAGGTGTGGGCTTGTTTGGCAAAGGTCAAAGTGCCTAAGCCAAAACAGGTCAAGATTGGGCCTAAGCCTGTAGATTGCATTTTCATTGGATATGCAAATAACAGTAGTGCTTATTGCTTCTTAGTGCATAAGTCAAATATTCCAGATATCCACGGGGGTACAATCATGGAATCAATGAATGCTCAATTCTTTGAGGATACTTTTCCTAGAAAGGAAAAAGACATAACCTCTCGCAAACGAAGTTATGAACAAAGCTCTCAGGAACCAGGAGTCGTTGACTGCCCGAATCTAGATGGTTCAGATCTAGTGGACTTCGAAGTAGCTGAATATCCGAAATCTGGTATTCCAGATTCTCAGAACTTGGAGACTCTAGAGATGGAACTGAGGCGAAGTAAAAGGGCCAGGAAGGATAAACCCTTTGGTCCTGACTTTGTAGCTTATATGGTTGATGAAGAACCAAGGACAATTGTTGAAGCATTGTCAACTCCAGAGGCACCGGTCTGGAAAGAAGCTATTGAGAGTGAAATAGACTCCATCATGCATAACCATACTTGGGAGTTGGTTGATCTTCCTCCGAGAAATAAACCATTGGGTTGTAAATGGATACTCAAACGGAAGTATAAAGCAGATGGGTCTATAGATAAGTACAAGTCCAGGTTGGTAGTCAAGGGCTATCGGTAGAAGGAAGGCCTTGACTATTTTGACACATACTCTCCGGTGTCTAGGATGACGTCCATACGAGTATTCATTGCGATCGCAACATTGCGTGACCTTGAGATACATCAAATGGATGTCAAGACAGCCTTCCTTAATGGTAATTTGGAAGAAAAAATTTATATGGAACAGGAACAACCCGAGGGGTATGTGGTTCCAGGGTAAGAGAAGAAAGCCTGTCGACTTGTCAAATCTCTGTACGGGCTGAAACAAGTCCCGAAGCAATGGACGTTAAGTGCTATCTGCAGTGTGGGTAAATGTTAATTTTCCAAAACCTTTAATGATCCTTAACGGTTGAGGTTAGGTTTGGGGAAACTTTTAATGGTTTCTAACACTTGTAAATTGGGGTATAGAAGGATACCTTGTAGGAGACCACTTATTTAAGTGCGAGGACAGACCGCATCAAATGAACGCACTTAAGAATCCAAGAAGTGTCCACGGCCACAACGGACAAAACATTATGAAGAATAGAGTAAGGGAAGTTGTTGTGTTGGTACCGTTGACTTGGCTTACACTAAACACTGACGGTTCAATACATCATGTTCACCTCGCAATAAGTAAGTCCGATGGTATTCAACTATGGAAGGTTCAAAGCGAAAGCTACCTATCCGGATGCAACATATGTCCGCTGAAAGATTGCTGGAAATAGTCACCTTGTGAGTTCGCCAAAATCTCTTTCAAGAGGGGATTGTTGAAAATTTACTAATGTGGAATTAAGTTTATCCCATTATTTATGACTCGAACAATTGGGGCCCCGCACGTTGGAAACGTCATTTTCACACACGTGTACACGTAGTGCCAAGTATCGTAAATTTCATTAGTGAAAGAGATATTGGTACATACGTAATACGTTTGAGACATAGAATGATGGACGGTTATTGTCCAAATGACAAGTATTCTACATTAGTAAATGAAGGAAGAAGTGTAAGATGAAATGAGTCGAAAATCTTGGCGGAGCCGTGAAGGGCCGCGGCACAACACCGTCGGAGCCTCGGCGTCGGAGCCTCGCGACGCTAAATGGTGGCTTGGGCTACTGGAGCCGAGGAGCTAATTCACAGAGCTGCGGCATTTCGAAGGCAGAATGCTGCGACGGGAAGATGGAAAGTTCTGATTTTTGGGCTGGTTTTGGAGCATTGAATCTCCATTATTTGGCACATGAATTCAGCCATTATTTGGCTGAATGTAACCCCACAATAAGTGCCATTACATGGCTATTGAAGATCATTAGTTGGCTAGTTGAGGGGTCATTTCCTTACACTATAAATTGAGGCCTTTGGCTCAATTGTTCAACACTTAGAAATTTTCTGAAATCTTCTTCTTCCTTTCTAGCAAGTTTTCTATATTCAAAGCTCTTCAAGAGTAACACTTGAATTTCCTTTGCTCATTTGTTAAGTTGTTGTTGTATTTTGGGAGACTATTGCCCGACAACGTAAAATGATATATACGGGGCAATCTTGTCTTAAAGACAGAGTGTCATCACTCGTCTCAGCAAATCACAAAGAGTTTGTAATTGTTCTTATTTCCAGTTTGTTGTAATCTTGAGTAGTTTATCCTTTCTAGCATTTGTAATATTTACTTACTTCCCGTTTCCTACAATTATTGTAACCCACAGATAATGGAGTAGCTAATAACAAGTCTCCGTGGGATAATACCCGATCTTCTCACTTTGTTATAATTTGTCGACTAGTACGTATGCGTACGAACTCCAATGTCCAATAATCATCATCCCAACAACGATTAGCATAAAAATACTTGCTTTATTTCCCTCCAAATTTTTATATGAAAGTTATGTCTTGAAGGCTAAAACAATAAAACTAAAGAGGTTCTGCTTTATACTTATTTTTCCATATCCAATGAAGAAATGTAGTAGTATAAGCTTTTTATATGAATTCGTGTTAAGAAAGGCGTTATTTGACATGAGGAATATTTTGGTCTTTACCTGTTTAGCCATCAGTTAGTTTAATTAATCAGCTTGGGGGGTCAAACTAGTTAGCTAGCTAGTTAGTTAGTGTAACTTAAGTAAGCTAAGCCCTACCATAAATAGTTAGTCTAATTCCGGCAGACAAGGTTGCAGCGTGTGATATCTCCATTGCTGATTTGAACTCCAAAAAGGGCACAAATTGAAATAATTCTTCAGACACAAAATTGTGGTCAATCAGATACGACACTGTAAGGCCCCTTAAAGTTTCATTATTGTGTCTGTCGTCATGAAATGAACTTTCAGTAAGGTCGGTTGTTGTTTCTCTTCATAAAAGTGAGAGGTTGTTTTGCAACAGTGACTTAGTGCAACTTTCTCATTGTACCTAAAACTATGCAATTCTGCCTTTCCCTATCCCACACACGAGTCAAAGAAATCTGTGCAGAACTGGATTGGTTCGTAACACGAGTTGGTTGCCAGCTAAATATAACCAATTTGAATTGTATTGGATCATGACAGATTTGGCCATTGCAACCCATGATTGGGGTCCACTATTTACTCAAACTCCATTGCAAGGCTGGTGGCCTCATATACAGTTCTAGGCTTGTGAATGTTCACATATCCTTTAAATCCAGTAAGGAACATCCCCAGAAAGATAATGTTCTGACCAATTCTTGATAGGGATAGATCGTTTAGCAAATTCCTGACGATATTATTGTACTGTGCCCCATTGTCAAATGCTGCATAAAGTTCATCTGAGTTCAAAAATTCAGCAGTACCGTAGTAAAAGTATATATGTCCTAGAGACAATCTATATTAGGAACATAATATACTTAAACACATTCGTATTATTAATAAAATTAATATTTATGGCATTTGCAATTATTGAATTATTGTTTGATTGTTTGCAATTATTCATATATGTGCATCACTTGAGCTTACGTTGTCATTAATAGAGTGAGATATTAATGATAAAATGTAACTCTCAAAATATCCTCGACTAATGATCATCAAGAATGAGATATTGATGATATGTTATATGTCGACGTGTGGTCTGCATCACATTCTTGGAGAATGTAGCATGTCTCACCTGCTACGAGTAATGGTTACTCGTGATGGACACATGAATACTTTTGGAAAGTATTGGTATACCCTGCTGATAAACTATTTGTTATACATGTCTAGAGTGTTATCAGCGTGTAGGAGATAAAAGTCATTTGACTTGAGGTCAATACACACCTTGTTTACAGAGTAATGTACTTTGACCCTGTCCTAAGCTTAAACTCCTTATAGGATAAGATACGGCTTGTGTTGGGTGCATTATAATGTAAACTAAGGTGGAAGTTGAATAAGATTCATTCCTCGATTGGATATTCGAGAGAGCACTTAACTTCTCAATGATATTAGGTCGACCAAGTCATTGGCCAATGCAAGAGACATATTTAGAATATGCTCTAGTTATCGACTAATATAGATGAGATAAAGTGATCAACTCATTTGGATAGACACATGACAAATCTTAAGCTTGATCGAGTGTGTCGCGAATGAAAGGAATTTATCATCTCACATAAAGGTTATGTTTGCTGGATTCATGTAAACATACTTCATATGTTGAGTTCGTCGTACGTCGCAGTGTAGGAGTTCCGTATGGACCTTAATTGGATTAGTGTCAATATATGAAAGCCTATAGGGTCACACTATGTTGATTGTCGCTTCGATCTAAGGGTGTATTGAGAAAGTATTAAATATTCGATTTGAAATCGAGATATTTAAATTGATAATAACTATGAGATAATTTCTATTAGATGGAAATTATTTAATTAAGTCAAAATTAGATTTTGGATTTAAATTAAATGTGCTGAATATATATTAACAAAACGAGGGACGTTTTATTAGATGTAAGGCGCCGCGGCGCCTGCTAGGCTGAGCCGCGGCGCCGATCCGGCAGTGGGCCCAGTCATACTGGCCCACTGTACCTCGGTTTTTGGGCATCCTAATCTGTTTTCTGACCTAAAATACACTATATATACAACACCTATCTCATTCATATTATGATTAATTCTAATATATAATTCTAGACTTAGAGTCTAGGATAAAACTCTCTCAAACTCTGCCAAGATTTCCTGGCTTTCTTGACAGAGCAATACACCGTAGCAAGGCGCTTGTAATCGAAGCGAGAATCATGTGTTCACCCTAAAGTAAAGACCCCAGATTTTATAACCTGTAAGTTCTTGTTCAAGTTTTCTTTACAGGTTTTGACTGTCATATAACCATGCCAGAAGAAATTGTTGGGTAAGTAGAATAAAATTTTAAATCTCCGAGTGCCTACTTACATGATTTAAACCCCACAAAACCCTACACATAGTTCTCTTGTAAGGCTAAAACAATGCTTCCCGAATACAATAGTGAAGACTCATTGTTAATCCATATAAAGAGATCAAACGCATCACCCTCCAGAGACATGGTTGCAATATCCATCTTTAGATCATAAGGTGTTTGATATTATCCATCTACAAAGATAATGATAATTCCTTTTCCTACTAAAATTCTTATAGATACATATATTTAAACTATTGGTGGTGGAAAGAAATAGTGGCCGAGTCAATAAGCTTGAACAATTGGACCACGAGTCATGACTAAACTGAATGAAACTTAAAATTTTGTTGAAAATAATAATTCAAAGTTGTAGAAAATCAAAATTGGTTAGGAGTTTATATTTTAATTCATGTCTAGTTAGAATTTGTAATCAAATTTATATTTGAATATGTTTTTTTACTTTTAGTTAAAATAGATTTCATACTATTATAAATAGGAGTGCTGCTAGCTATTTTAATAAAAAAGAGATATTGTGAAGATTGTAGAGAGCATTCAGAGATTGATTGAGTTCATAAATAAATTTTTCTCCTTCATATTTGTATTTTGTAGAAGAATTGAATGGTATATGAACAGCTGTGGCTTAAAGAAATTGAAACATTAAAAGAAAGAGTAGTAGTTACTTTATACAAAGTAATTACTTTCATATTTTGCATTTATAATTTAAATGAAACTCATGAGTTGATGCTCAACTTTGGCTGTGTCCATGGCCAGCTTCAAGAGCAGAAGGTGTAATTTCTGAAGGATTATTATTGGCATGGGAGTTATGATGATGAACTTCTTCTAACTCTTTCTTTGTCCTCACAATGTCATCTTTTTCATGCAAATCTTCTTCTACAGAGAGTACCACAGTCTCAAGTTTCCCATGAGGTCCTTCGACAATTGCCTCCTTGATTTTAAGATGGTCATCAGTGTGTTTCACTTCTTTTGTTTCAACTATTATTGTGCTCTTCTTCTTTTTCTTCAACAAGTATGAGCAGAAAGCAAGCACAACTAGGCCAAGTAAAATGCAACTGAACGTCGAGAAAAAGAATATTATTATGGTGTAACTATGATCAGAGAAAGATGGTGGTGGTGGAAATGGGAAGTTATTCAAATTGCTATCCATCGCTGTTATAAGAAGTTTGGTGAAAGTTGTGATGAAGAGAATATGAGTTCTTGGCTGCTTATTTATATTTATATGTCATGTGGATTCCTAAGGTTTATGCCCCCTTGTTTTAGGGTATGCTTTAAAGTAAGCATAGACTTGGCTCTCATGCGAAGATATAGGATAGGAAGACTTCATCTTGATGTGTTGATTGTAGTAAAAAACAATTTTCCTTTGTTGTACTTTTTTATATTTATTATTATTTTTCCTAATTAATTAGGGGTGGACGTATATCGATTCGGTTCGGTTTTGTATCCAAAAAATATGAACTGAATAAAAATCGGTTTTTTAAAAAAAAATGAATACAATTTTTTTTTAAAAAAAAAACCGATATATCGATTTATATCGCCGAACATATCGGTTTATATCGGTTTTTTCTAGTGGACCGAGTCGGGTCGGGGAATTTTTTTTTTTTTTTTTAAAATGAATTTTCAAAACTGAAATTGACATTCACACCTACACTATCATGAAATTTCGACGTTGAAATCTATCGTGTATCGTGAGATTTTTACTAAAGAAAAAGGAAAATTAGAAATCGATTTGGGGGAAACACAAATTGATTGGGAAAACAGACGTATTTCTAAAAATTGGTTGCGCCAAATGACCGGCCCGTCTCAAAAAAATATGCAAAATCAAAAAACAAATCGGGTAAAATGGACATCCGAGCGCATAGTTATGACAATTTAAAGTTTTATCAATTTACAACTACTTTTTCTCCCTACATTTTATGTCAATGTTTTCGTGATATGTTAATCAAGTTCATGCCGCATGCAACTTCCATAAAAGCTCCATAGATTAGCTTCAATGACTATGATTCAAGAGATAGTAGTAGCCTAAATATATATATATATATATATATATATATATATATATATATATATATATATATATTTAATTCAGTTTTTCTGTTCGGTTTGTATCCAAAATAAAAAAACCGACCCGAATCACTAAATCCTGATTCGGTTTGATTTTTTCGATTCTTCGGTTTTTTTGTCCACCCCTGTAATTGATCTAGTGTCCTACACCTCAACACAGGGATAATTGATTTGAAAGCTAAGGTTTTGAAAGCTTCTATTCTATAGGGTACGGTTGTGCCATAGTCTTTTAGCTCCAAAGAAAAATGATAAAAGATTTTAAATAAAAATCATCGAGAAACATCATGTATGCTAGTACCACCATCACAATCAATAGTGTTATTTTAAGTCCTGAGGTGCAATCATATGTCAAAACAATTGCATAACATAAATTCCTTGTTTAATTATTATACTGCTTATTAAAGTAAGAGAAATATAGAAAGAAGTTTGCCTCTGATTCTAATCTTCCTTTCAAAATGTAGGTTAAATATCATCAGACTCCCTCTCTATCAAACTTAAATAAAAACAATTTTAGATACTTCTTTATTCTGCTCAGATAATTGGCCTACAAGTGACCAGTGAGTGAAAAATAAGGGTGCGTTTGATATTAAAGAAAATATTTTCCATGGAAATCCTGAAAATTATTTTATTAAAAAATAAGTGTAAATATTTACTAATTTTGGTGCTTAGTAAGAAATAACGATTTTATTTTATCTCAAGAGTATTTATATATAATTTAAAAAATATCATAGGTGTGCAGGTGAGGTGGGGGAGTGCAGGGTCGAGGCCCCAGGGTGACTGAACGTGGGGTGGTCAAAATATTTTGAAACGCATTTTGTGCTCAAAGTAATGCAAGTGAAAATTGTTAACAATCAGTCATGATCATGTGTTATATCCTATGATCCTGCTCTAGCTATATTTAATTTATCGTTCTTCTCAAATTAAAATAGAAAACTGCATGACATAAATACTTAAAATATAGTTTGACTTGAGCTTGAAGAGTAATGTAGTACAATAATAACATAACTAGTGTAATCCCACAAATAAAAAAAAGAGTAATGTAATTTATTATATTTATTTTGGTTGCTATTAATTGGTGTTTGGGGAGGGGAGGGGGAAGGGCTTAGTTAAATGATGTTCATCTAAGGTTGTCCAACAGGGCGGGGCGGGGCCCGGCGGGACGGGGGAGGGTCGGGACTCGGGTTCCGGCGGGCCAAGCGGGATGGGAAGAGGTCCTGTCCCGTCCTACATCCCGCCGGAACGGGGTCGGGTTGGGACAGGATCAGGTCAGGATTGAATTTATTTTTCCACTTAATTTTAAAAAATAATATATACAAACACTTCAATAATTGAACAGGATTGTGTAATAAAAATATCTCAAGGCTGTTTTTTTGCCTCTTATATTATTTAATAGAAATATGACATAGTAATACAATTTCAAAATTACAACTTTGTGGTGTTGTTCAAAAGTTGTAAATGACATAGTAAAATACTAAAATTGCAATTAAAAAAATTGTATATTCAACTCGAATTTCCTCACAATGTCTTGAGGATCTTCTGTTGGAATTGGAATTTGTTTGTCAAATTCTTCAACGTCGCTTCCTGCTCCCTCAGACAAGATTTCGTTGTAGTTGTAGTCTTCTTCTTCGTTGGTCTCCGGTTGGCCGCACCTCTTACTCTCCGCACGAATCCAGTCTCTGAATAGAACTGCAATCTCCAATGTGTCTCCCGCCAATAAATGTTTGTGCTCCCCTATTTGAAATCTTTCCGCAGAAAAGCGTTTTCAGATGTTGTTGATGACGCTTGAATGTTCAACACATTTCGGGCCATCTTTGTTAGTGTCGGAAATGTATTCTCATTCTCCCTCCAGTATTTCAGCAAGTCTTCTTGTCCTTCATCATTGGCAATTAATTCGTACGGTACAACACTCTACAAAACATAAACATCAAATTTGCTAACTTGTGAAGAAGTTGAACCAATACACATTTTATTTCTAAGGCCTTAATACTAGCAGCAGAAACCACATGTTTTTTATAAGGTTGCAGCGAAGTAGTAGAAGATGGTACAGAAGTCGGTTGATTATTTGCACTTTGTTGTTGGTAATATGTATATACTTGTTTGCATTAAGTGTGTATGCTAGACGTAACTGCTTCTTTAGTTGGTGTGTCAGTTGGTTCTTCGGTTGAGTCTGTTGGAAGTACTTCTACACATTCATAAATCGTTTCTACAAGTGTTTTACAACTGTCTACTTTAATAGTTGGATTTAATACAACACCAACAATATAAATAGTAGGAATATGAAAAAAGTATTATTTTAATTTTTAAAATACTTTTCAATAGATGCCTTAAAAGTTGGTTTTTGCATATATTCATTATGTAACAAAAATATTAGAGCTATATAAAATAACATATTTGAAATAGTATGATAATAAATACCGAATATTCTTTAGTAGCTTGACCATGTACTAGGTCGGGGACACTATGAGAACCTTGTCCCGACTCATATGGCATTAGCACACCCGATTTTTTAGTCTGGTATTGATTCCACCTAGCTGTGTGCTCGCCTTGTACATGTCTCAATAATCCCCCCATCCCACCTTGACCTTTTCGATTTTAAATCTATAAATATTTTTACAAATTTTACATCTAGCTAGTTGATTCTCTTCGTCCCTATAAAAAAATGTCATGCATGTGATTTTAATTTTCATTTTGTGGGGCCTTGATTCATACTAGGGGAATATGAGGCATTTCAATTGCAGTTTCAGGCTGAGACTCAGTCTGAGCATGTGGTTGAGGTGCACTAGTGGGTGTGTCATCTATATTATCGTCTAAATTAAAGTTTGATTCATCTACTTCATCATCTACTGGTATATCATTAAAAGAAGCAGTTTCATCAATATGATTGAAACCAATCAAATCATCGGGACTAGGAATAGGATTACTAGAAGAAGTACCCTTACCCTTATTACCCCTACTAGAAGAAGCACCCTTACCCTTACCCTTACCTGTACCCGTACCCGTAATCATACGTTTAAATCCTTCCATTTTAATTATACAAGTAAATAATTAAATAAATAAAATTAAGTGCGATAATTAAAATTAAGTAACAATAATAATTTAAAGAAGGAACGAAGGTACCAAACGCCGACGTAACGTCGACGTGTAATCGAGGTTGAAAATTGAAACTTTGCTCGATGGATGATCCTCAAGCTAGTTGCCAACTTCACTCCCAATTTTTTTAACTTTGATATAATATTTAATAGTAGGAAGATTTGTAGAATTGTAGAGAGATAAATTGAGAGATGGTAGGAAGATTTGTGAGAAAAATGAAGAGGAAAATGAGTTATTTATAATTGGAAAATAGGGTTAAAGTGTAAATATATTAACTAAGGGGTTAAAATAAATATTAAGGGAGTAGAGGGGTTTATGGGATGTGGGGGGCAAAAATGGCCGTTATAACCGTTGCACAACGGCCATAATCAAAATTTGATCATTGTTGCAACGGTTATTTTTGCAAAGGGGGAGGGGGACGGGTCGGGATGGGGATGGGACGGGGCGGGGCCGGGATGGGGTGGGTCAGGTCGGGATCGGGACGGGCGGCACGATTCGAGGCCCCGTCCCGAGTTCGAGCCCCGACCCTGACAATTTTTTTTTTTACTTTGTGGGATCGGAACGGGACGGGCCGGTTAGCAGGACGGGACGGGCCGGATAGCGGGACGGGCCGAGTCGGGATTGGGCCGACCCGGCCCACTGAACAACCTTAAGACTTACATCCAAGAGATACTAAGAGAAATCTCCACAACTTGTCCCGGCCCGGCCCACTGGACAACCTTAGACTTACATACCAGAGATCCTAAGAGAAATCTCTACAACTTGCTTTCAGACAATATTATTCTCCAAAAAAAAACAAGCTAGTTAATTCATAAAAGTACGTCGGAGGTCGTTGTGCTTTTATTAACAAGTGATCCATAGTTCTTGAAATAGGTTAGGAAGTGTTTATTATAAACTTTTGTTGTCAAACATATTTGTTTTTAGCTTAAAATAAATCAAAATTGTCAGGTATCTCGGTGTGCTTTTATCTTTCCTTTTCATTAAATTCTTATTGAGGAAACTGTTTGGCACACCGAGCATTAAGGAACCAACTTATTACACTAATCCCACATCGACAAATCACAAAATTATTTTACGCTTTAATTATAGTTGGCTAGCATGAATATTTACCTAGCCTAGTAACGTTGGGCTTGTAACCAAGTGGGTCATTGACGTTGTTTGGTTGTGTTGATAAATGGGCTGGGTTGTCCAAATGGCTCCATCAGCCCCCTAATCCTCAATGGAGAGGAAAAAGATCCTTCAGTTGTTGTCTTAATGGGTCCAATCTAATACACAACTACTTTTTTTGTGAGATATGGTGTGCTTAATTTGTCAATTAAAGGAACCTCACAACACGACGTATACTGTATGAGATTATAGTCAAATCTTTGTGAAATAATCCCATTTGTTTGACATTTAAATCTTATTTCAGTTTTGTGAACAAAATTACCTCCAAGATCGAATGAATAACTAGCAAAACTGGATGAAGGAATACAAGGTGAAACGCCCCCCCCCCCCCAACATCATCTTTTAATTTCTCATATTCCACATTCACAAGAGTTTTCACATTCCAAATTCTTTATTGGAACTTACAAAATTTATTAAAGTTATATATCCAATAAAATATAATTAATACATTACTTCTTGGTTATTATAAAATAAATAAATACACATATTTGAGTAAGAATATTATATTTTTCAAAATATTTTGATCAATTACACATAAAAAACTCAAAAACATATCCAAGTTTCTGTAACAACTGCTCGTTTCTTCTGCGATTTCTCTTGAACAACGTAAGTGTCACACTAATTTTATACTTTGTAAGAATGTTTTTTAGTTCAATAGCTAGTAAGATATCCAATAATAGATCAATTAGTTTCAGCTTTGGTTTGTTTCCATAGGATGTATGAAGTGTAATTTAATTTTACATATGATCATTTAACTTTATCCACAAAGAGTAAAGCTACACAAATATTTTTTTGTCATATTAAAGTAACGTAACTATCTAATATAATGGAGTAGTAACAAGAAACTAAAGTAACTGAACTGTGTGAAAGTTTATGGCATGCATGAACTTTAAATTCACCATTCTTTCTTGCTTGTTGCATAAATTCATTTACAAAGTTTTTTTTTTGATTTCCCATATGGTGTTCGATACCTCCATTGGAGATACCTCATTGGAGCTCGACTAATTTGAATTCGCGCCACGTAGGAACCATTAGGGGGAAGCGCTCCCTATCAAGGATTTTTCATATTCATGACTTTAACTCGAGGCCTTAACTTGGAGCTCGACTAATTTGAATTCGCGCCACGTAGGAACCATTAGGGGGAAGCGCTCCCTACCAAGGATTTTTCATAATCATGACTTTAACTCGAGGCCTCTAGTTAAGGAAGCAACCTCATTCACTGCACCACATTATTTGGTAATCAATGAAAAAGACACATTTATTGAAGATAGTTTGGTTTGAGAAGTACTCCGTCCGTCTCAAATTATTTGTTGTGGTTACGAAAAATAATTATCTCAAATTATTTGTCATTTTAGAAGTTCAAAGCATAATTAATTAATTTTTTTCCATTTTACCCTTTGTCATTAATGAAGATAACACATAAATAGAGTAAATATTTAATGGAGAGAAATTATACCTTAGACATAAATAAAGGTAAAGTAGGTCAAATACTCCTCCTAATTAATATTCTTAAGTGACATGTAAAATAAAAAAGCGACAAATAATTTAAAGAAAGAGAGTAAAACCTTTTAGGTGAGCATTAAAACTTTTTAGGTGAGCATTTAAAGAACAATCAATGAAGAGGATACATTTATTTAAGGTGGTTATGTTTAGAAATCCATTAAAGGACTTCACAGTAATTGCTTGTTATAGTATGGTAACATTACAGAGAGTGACACAGTGGACATATTGTGTCACAAGAAATTAGTAGCAGAATTAAAGGTGCTGTGTTAGCCAGATACCATTTGACCGATCAAATTGTTCACTTGAACACATCACTTTTGCATTGTTTTCCTCTAAATCAACTTTCATATTCCTAATAAATTGCATAGTACAAGCTCTCTGGAACCACCCCACGATAAACAACAACTAATACTACTATGCCTCAGTCTCAAGCACATTGAGATCGGCTATATGAATCATCACTATTCACGTAGAGCACTATACAAAAAAAAAAGCACTTCAATCTCTCCCCCACAAACGAACGACCATGACTTTGTGCTAAAGGTCAAACAAGTTGAAGAAAACCTGCACCAAAAAAAATATGTATACAAATGTTGAAATCAGAGTATGGAACAGAGAATGACGGGTTCAAGCCCGAATACTTTATCTAACAGATGTTCCCAGAAATATTGAATCAGTAAGGAAAGGAGAAAAGGATAGGAAAAGTACTTGCATATTCAGGATGCTAATGAATCTGATATTGCTGATCAGAAAACAGAAAGGCGAAAAGCAGTTCGTTCCACATATCAGGCACACCAGGTAAGCAATAATGGCTACAATCTGGCACTAATGGATTATCACTCCAAGTACCAACATGTGCATCGCTCCGATATGCCCCCATCGGAGTGACATGCAGCAATGTCACGGGTTTGGATACATTTCTCACAGTATCAATAATCATGTCTGAAAACACACTCTCATCCTTGCCGTTGGTTTCCGACCAGGGATTTTGTGGCACATCGCATTTCTCATGAGATCCATCACTGATTCGAGCATAAGAAGACCCTCATCAAATTTAGAAAATCACAAACAAGGACTTAATACAAACTATATCCAAGTATCTAATAAATTGATCGTCCGTTCGAAGCAAGTTATAAATTTAAATTTTTAATGGAGGTGAAAGCAAAATCGATGGAGACGAGTTAGATTATATCAGAAAATTAAGCACACCTCCAATGAGTAGCTTCAAAAGTCCGAAAAAAGACACGCGTCCTATTAGTGTTGACCTTCTTTTCAATCCAAGATTTCCAAGTAGCTAAGGCTTTCTTGAAGGCACCATTTATTGTCATTCCGAGTTTCATCTTCCCATCAATCTGGAAGTACCAGCCCCTGTCTGAAGAAGCATGTCAGAAGAGTTCTCTGGACAAATTGGTAAAATAACTTTGCCATAAAAAGTGCAGAATAAACCGATTCTCTAACAATCAAAGCTACTTATATAGAAAATGTATTAATTACAGAGAGGAATCCTTTTATTCAGTTTTGTGGCATAATGATGTTGATCAAGTATCAAGACATTCCTTATTTGCAATCCTATATTATATTGAAGATCTAAGTTGACTTTTCTAGTTATATTTACCAATTTTTTGCACGATAGTTAACCTAACTTTTTCAAAATCCAGAAAACGATATACATAGGCACATGGTGAACTAAGAATTATTATCAAATAATTGAGCTTTTGTTGCAAAAGCTCAAGTAACATAAGAATAGCACAATAGTCCGGTTAAATATTATTGGCCACAAGTCAACTTCAGATGCGTAAGTCTGGGATTTGTTTACTTACCTTGAAAGCGTTATTTTTGTGACATGGTAAGGCGGAAAACATATCTTCTCACATAAAGATGGTGACTTGGATGATGTAAGACTCTCTTGTGCAGATTTTGCTAACTGCTTAGGTGCAGATCTCAGGTTCTGCTTCAGAAGACTCTCAAAATTTCGTTGTGTCCATTTACAGACTACAGAGCACAACTGAGACGAATCTATTAGTCTCCTAAACTTAATGAAAGAAATAATCCCCTTGATTATTTTCATTGATTGAATAGATATATATACAAGTTACATATTTCCATAATAGGAAAATCCTTTTCCTATTCTACTTCTAAATCCTTATTCTACCATAATTCTAACTATACAATTATGGTAGGTGTATAACTCTAATTAAGGTATCCTATTCATAATATACTACAAATATACAATTTGGACTTCTTGGCCGAGATGGGCCTGCTGGAATCTGCTGGACTGCTGCCACCGAAATGGGCCTGCTGGACTGGCCAGCCCACTGGCCACTGCTTTGTTATTGCTTGTATACCTGTGATATATACTGCTGTATATTCAGTGTATATCACAGGTATATTACCTCTGTTTAACACACCCCCGCAGTCATAGCGGGCGGTTTCCGAACGCTGAGACTGTCCCTAAAATCTTCAAAGAGAACCGCTGGTAGACCCTTTGTAAAGATGTCTGCAATTTGATAACGAGACGGGACATGGCATACACGAACTTGACCCTTTGCAACCTTTTCACGGACAAAGTGAATGTCCATTTCGATATGCTTGGTGCGTTGGTCTTTGAATCTGGATTACCTGACAGGTAGATGGCACTAATGTTATCGCAATATACCAAGGTTGCCTTCTGAATTGGACAATGAAGCTCCAAAAGCAAATTACGTAGCCAACATGATTCGGAGACCACATTCGCTACCCCTCGATATTCTGCCTCGGCACTTGAGCGGGATAGAGTTGCTTGACGTTTGGCTGACCAGGAGACCAAGTTGTTGCCAAGGAACATACTGATGGCAAGTCGACCGTCTGGTGTCGGGACAACCACCCCAATCAAAGATCCGTAAGAGACAAGTGTGGATGTAGATGAAGGATACAAGTGCAACCCATAGTCTAGTGTCCCCTGAATATACCGAATGATGCGTTTGATTGCATTCATGTGCTCAACTCTAGGATCATGCATGAATAAACACACCTGCTGAACCGCATATGTAATATCCGGTCTGGTAAATGTAAGATATTGGAGGGCCCCTGCAAGACTGCGATAGCGGGTCGGGTCCTCGTATGGTGAACCTGCTGCGGCACTCAGCTTTGGGTTTGCATCAACCGGTGTGGAAGTGGACTTACAGGATGACATCCCCGCCCTCTCGATGATCTCAGCAGCATACTTCCGTTGAGATAGAAACAAGCCACCTGAATGACGCTTGACGGCAATCCCCAAAAAGTAACTCAACGGCCCTAAGTCCTTCATAGCAAACTCAGAACTGAGCATGGTCATGATAGATTGGCGCAAGGCATCGGAAGATGCGGTCAAGATGATATCATCCACATATAACAGAATGTAGGCCAAATCAGAACCACGGCGGTAGATGAACAAAGAATTATCCGACTCTTTGTGAGTGAACCCAATTGTTGAAACAAAATCAAGAAATCGTGTATACCAGGCCCGTGGAGATCGCTTAAGCCCATATAGTGATTTCTTCAACAAACAGACATGATGAGGCGGTTGGGATCCCCAAAACCCAACGGGTGATGCATATAGACTTTCTTTGAGATCACCATGTAAACGCATTCTTGACATCCAGTGATGGATTGGCCAAGTTTTTGAAAGAGCCAGGCTAAGCACGGTCTGCGAATGGTAGCGGTTTGACCACCGGACTAAACGTCTCACCACAATCAATACCAACTCGCCGAGTCTTACCATCACCAACAAGTCGCGCCTTATGTCGAGCAAAGGACCCATCCGAATTCTCCTTATGAGCAAAAATCCACATAGACCTGATAATATTAATACCATATGGATTCGGCACCAACTCCCACGCCTTATTATCAATAAGAGCATTATATTCATCACCATAGCAATTTTCCAATTAGGGTCATTTAATGCGGACATAGGATTGCGGGCAAGGGGATATAGAGACATCGAATGTAAATTAAAATGTCTTTTAGGTGTAAAAATACCCCGGCCCGACCACGAGTGACCTGGCCTATGACTCGAGGAAGGATTGATGAAATTTTGGGAATTTCTTTGGGCTCGGGGCGGGTAGCGTGAGCAAGAGGCTTTCTTGGCCCAAAACGGTATAAATGAGACTTCGGATTCGGAGGCGGTTCGGCATTGGGTGGCGAGGCCCGATTCTTGCTTATTCGATGGCTGGATTGATGGCGATCTTGTTGGTCCGGCAAGCGATGGGCATTGGAGGATTTTGGGTACGGAGATCTCCGAAAAATGCCGAATAATATACGGGGATATTTGGTCATCCAAAAAATTATATGACTTAGGTTCGGGAGTATGAACTTTTGTAAATGGAAATTGAGTTTCATCGAAAATGACATGGCAATTGATTATGATTTTCTTGGAGGATAAATCAAAACACTTATAACCACGATGATTCGACGGATAACCCAAAAACACACACGGGGTAGACCGAGCCTGAAGTTTGTTAATTGTGGTGGATGGGAATAACGGATAACACAAGCACCCAAAAATCCGAAGGTGAGAATAAGAAGGGTTCTTATTATATAGGATTTTGAGGGGGGGAAAATATGTCAGACCTTTAGACGGAATTATGTTCAGAAGGTAAGTGGCCATTTGTAGAGCATGATGCCAAAAATATGGAGGTATGGAGGCATGTATAAGGAGAGTTCGGACAATGTTATTTATGGAACGAATTTTGCGTTCGACTTTCCCATTTTGTGAAGATGTATGAGGACATGAAAAACGAAAATTTATCCCACGAGTAGCACAAAACTCCCGAAACTCCCTATTGTCATATTCTTTCCCATTATCACATTGAATATTTTTTATTTCTCTTTCGAATTGAGTACGAATGAACGCTCTAAATTTTATGAAGACGGAAAACACTTGTGATTTATTCGCAATTGGAAACGTCCACAAAAATCTAGAATAATCATCTAAAAAGAGAACATAATAACGATGACCCATTGAACTAAGAACAGGGGATGTCCATAAGTCGCTATGAATAATGTCAAATGGCATAGAAGTATGAGAATTGGAGTCTACAAAGGGCAACTTAATAATTTTTCCTAATGAACAAGACTGACAAATTGGAGTACTATTTGTACCCTTACAAGAAATAAAGCTATTTTTATCTAAAGCTGATAAAATAGAAGATCCCGGATGACCCAGACGAGCATGCCATATGGAAGGGGAGATGGCTGCAAAGGCTGATGGCAAGGCTGGACTTGATGGTGGCTTAGGGCATGATAGGATACAGATCCCCTACTATCACACCTCATGAGATGACTCCCGTCTTGAAATCCTTCACAGAGAAACCGAAAGGATCAAATTCAATGTAAATGCAATTGTCATTTGTGAATTTTCGGACAGACACTAAATTTTTAATCAATTTAGGAGCATGTAAAGTATTTTTCAAGAGGAGTGGTGGATTAGGAGGAGACAATATTTTCTGACCATACCCTAGAATTGGAATAGAACTGTCATTACCAACAATTATCCCCCGAGGGGTGCTCAAATTGGAATAAGATGAGAGAGTACCTGATTCGGACGTCATGTGAGTAGTGGCCCCGGTGTCCATGTACCAATTTGAGTCCGGTTGAGTCAACCCCAACATGTGCATCGCGACCTCGATATCGATCGAGTGGGGCATCTTTGCATGATGGGCTTGCGAGGACGGGGCCCAAGGACTCTGGCCGTCTTTGGCCGAATCGGGCCGTTACCGTGGGGGCCGTTGGGCCATCGCGGCTGGGCCGCCAATGCCGGGTATTGGGCTCTTTGGATCGCCGACCAGGCGGCAGGGCTTCGGAGGTGCGGGTGCCACGCCATCGCCCCCTTCTGGGCCCACGGTGGTGGTGGCCCATGTACCCGAATGGGACCCACCGCCGCTTGTTGTTCACCGGCCGCCACCGTAACCACCTCGTTTGCCCCGCGGTTTTGTTATTTTTGCGATTATTCTTGCCGCCACCATTATTATGGTTTTGGCCCGACTATTAACAAAACCCAAGAACTAGGAGAGGATGTCACCATGACAACTGGGCTTGCTCCGTAGTCGCTTTTTAGCCAAACCGCTTCTTCCAACGCCGCATGGAGCGGGCTTGATGAAAGTCGGAAGAGGGTTGCTTTGGCGAAGGAGAGTTCCAACACCATTATAGGCCTCCGAAAGTCAAGAACCAATCGTAGAACTAGACGATTATTTGTCACCGGTGCGCCAACATTACGGAGTTGATCCGCCAATTCCTTTAGTTTCTTGCAATATGCGTAAGCGTTGGAAATCGCCCATTCGAGCGAGAGAGAATTCTGCCGAGTGTGACGATACGAGAATGTTGGTTGTCTTGGAATATGTCACGCCAATCTATTCCATGCGACCATAGCCGTGGTATCGGGCTCCATAATCGTCTGTAGAAGGTCCACTGAAATAGTGGCGTATATCCACCGAAGAACGGTAGCATCAAGTGTAATCCACACCTCAGGATCCTCCGCAGGAAAGGGTCTAGCGGGAGGAATTATGTGATGAAGAACTTGATAAGAGATAGCGTGAATTTTAAACAACTCCGCCCACGTTGCATATTGAACGTTTTCCATCTCAAGGACAATAGGGACACTGAGCCTGATATTGGAAACCGTGAGGGCAGGGTGAAAATTGTTCTTAGACATATTTGAAAGAACAAAGAAGGAGGATAAATTTAAGAGAGGTTTTTTAGAGCGGAAGACGAGATATTTGGAGAGAAAAAACCCGAGGGAGGGGGGGGTGGTTCTCGGCCAAAGAGGTAAAAGGCAAAAGTTTGAGAGAAGAAAACTTTTGGTTAGACCTAGTCTCTTGATACCATGAAAGAAATAATCCCCTTGATTATTTTCATTGATTTAATAGATATATATACAAGTTACATATTTTCATAATAGGAAAATCCTTTTCCTATTCTACTTCTAAATCTTTATTCTACCATAATTCTAACTATACAATTATGGTAGGTGTATAACTCTAATTAAGGTATCCTATTCATAATATACTACAAATATACAATTTGGACTTCTTGGCCGAGGTGGGCTCTTTGGAATCTATTTGAATTTCGCCACCGAAAATGGGCTCTTTGGGTAGCTGACCGCCAACCCTTTGCTTTGTTATTGCTTGTATACCTGTGATATATACTGCTGTATATTCAGTGTATATCACAGGTATATTACCTCTGTTTAACACTTAACTTACATCAATTAGAATGAAATAGGTTGGCAGCTTGTGCTACAATTATTTGATGATCAGTAACATCATCATTTATTTTACCAACTCAAGAGCATGTTACATAATCAACAAATATAGTCAGGCCTCTCTATATCAGTCATCCTTTACAACAACATTTCATTATACCGGCCAAGTTATTTTTGGACCGATTTTTCATGTTATGTTATACTATATATTCTCTATAACAAAATTCGATATAACATGCAAAAAATATTCGGACAAATGACGCTGTTACAAATAGGTTTGATTGTATATAAATGCTAAGTCTCCAAGCTAAAGTTCTAGGCAGTTTATAGTATGAAGAACATTACCAAGGTAAGCAAGGGCATAGCACAAAAAATTGAAAGTAAATACAAGAAATAAAAACTGATATCTTCAAAGCCAAGGAATTCACCATGAACAGATCACTTACAGTTCAAAAAGCTTCGTGGGAGTCCACCAATGTCCGGTATTAAAGATTAGTAGATCAGATTGAATCCATTCTTTGTTTATATCATCCAACTTATCAAGCATTAGTGCTTTCTTGATCCTCTTTGGTGAATGTTTTGGTGGTGTTCCAGGCTGTACTAGGAAAATTGACCTATAAAACTCAACTGTAAAATCAAACGACCTAAATCGAACTTGTAAATGCCTAATCTGTCTAGTAATATTTCTTCCTTTGACTTCATATACACTCTTTTTATCCTCAACACCAGTCATCAATATGCATATCATGGATTCCCATTGAGTTCTACTTAATGAATCACCAACAAAAACAACTCTTTTTCCCCTTAACTTTTCCAAGATTTCATGAACATTAAACCTTGGAATTTCACAATTCCTAGGTTTCCACCTCCACTTGAGATACTCTTTATCCTCCCTACCATTAGCTAAACAACTAAAACCTTGTTCAGCAAAAGGACATTCTGATGCATTGTACAAAGGATAACTTTCATCAGGCACCCAATTTCCAACAAAAACATTGCATTCACCCCCAAACTTACTTGTTCTATTTGCATTATCATGAACAATTGGTTCTTGAAATGAATTTGTATTGTAAAAATAACCAGACCCTATTGATACAACAAACAACAATAATAAAGATCCAATCAAAAGGACCCCATTGAAAGAATGAAAAACCCAAGTGTGACAATGCTTTAACTTGCTAAAGTTCAAATCTTTAGCCAAATCTGACCTTATATGGCCACAAGAACTGAACTTTAACTTATTCACCATCTGTATGAACACCAAGAATAAACAACAACATACCCACTGTTTTCCCACAAGTTATGTCTGAGAGTAGAATGTGCGCAGACCTTAACTCTTTGTGGGTAAAGAGACTGTTTCCAATATACTCAATTTTCCAGTATAATTAAGCAATCTGGCATATCAAATATACACAACCGTGATCTAGCCCAAAGCGTGACTCAAAGAATAAACATATATAAGAAATGGAAACACCCAAATAAAGAGAAAAAAATAGAACCAAGCTATATCTCAAAATCAAGAAGTGAAATCAAGAATTTGGAGAACACCCATGAAGCTAAAAAGCTTATTATATCTGAAAATTAGCTAAACAAAAAGAAATGAGCAAGTATAAATGGATCTTGAAGCTTCTTTAGTTGCAGTTGGTGATTAGGACAAGAAGAGGGAAATAAGGGGAAGAACAAAGGGTAAGTTTGGTATTTTAACATTCAAAGTGCTTTGGCTTGTCTGAATATGATCTATGAACTAAATTTGGTGGTTAATATGTTGGTGAGTGAAAATAGCATAAACTAAATTTATAGATTGGAAACAGGTTAAAATATGCTTGTTGTACGGCTGCAACTCATTGGCTAACATATTTAATATGGAAATATTGATTTTTTTTTTCATTTTTTGTAGTTTTGATTTTCTTTATTGTTTCTTTGTGTTTAGGGATGTTTCCCGGAGATCGAAAGTCTGGATCCTCTCGATCACCCTCCCTCTCCCTCTCCCTGTAGGTCGAGAGAGATATATGTAGGGGTGGCCAGTGGGCCGGGCTCGGGTCTGGCGGGCCGGGTCTGGAGGGGTCGGGTCTGGCGGGGTCGGTCGGGGCGGGGCGGGCTCGGGGCGGGGTCCGTCGGGTTTTCCTTTTTTTTTTTTTAAATAACATATGTATAAAAAAAACTCAATAAACAAAACAAGATAGTGTAATAAAAACATTCCAATGTTGTTTTTGTGCCTCTTATATTATTTAATAGACATATGTTTTTTTGTAATACAAATACAATTGTCTAAAATCTAAATTGCAACTTTGTGGTGTTGTCCAAAAGTTGCAAATTACATAATAAAATTGCAATTAAAAAAATTACATTCTCAAAAAAACCTGTTCTAATTGCTTGATGATTTCCTGTGGTTCTTCGGTTGGATTTGGTATTTGTTGGTCAAATTGATCCACGTCGCTTCCACTACCTTCGGTTAAGATTTCATTGTAGTTTTCATCTTCTTCTTCGTTGATCTCCGGTTGACCGCACCTTCTCCGCTCCGCTCGTATCCAATCTCTGAATAATACTGCAATTTTCAAGCTGTCTCCGGCTAATGAGTGTCTGTGGTCTCCTATTTGATATCTGCCGGCAGAAAAAGCGCTTTCAGACGCAGTTGATGACGCTTGAATGTTCAAAACATCTCTGGCCGGCAATGAAAGTGTCGGAAAGGTCTTCGCATTCCCCCTCAAGTATTTCAGAAAGTCTTCATGTCCATCTTCATTGATAACTTCTTGATACGGTACAGAACCCTGTAAAATAAAAATATCCAACTCGCTAATTTGGTTAGTAGTAGAGGTACGATCAAGACATTCTATTTACGAGGCTTTCAATACTAGCCGCAGAAACAACATGTCTTTTGTGAGGTTGTGTTGAAGATGAAGAAGATGGTATGGAAGCCGGTAAGTTACTAGCATTTTCTTGTTGATAAAATCTATATATTTTTTTGCATTGGTGTTCTACGCTAGACAACACTTCTTCTTTAGTTTGACTTTGTTCAATAGGTGGTGGGTGATTTAGATTTTTGGGACTTGGAGGTGGTAGTACTTCTATACAATCGTAAATAGTTTCAATTAGTGATTTAGTACCGTCTATTTTAATAGTAGGATTTATCTGAGAACCAATAATATAAATAGTGGGAATAGAAATAAAATATTTTTATTTTGACAAACATTTTTAATAAATTTGCCTTATAATTTGGTTTTCCATATATTCACTAAGTAATAAAAATATTAGAGTTATATAAAACAACATAGTTGAAATAGTAGGATAATATATACCTAAAAATTCTTTTGTTGCTTGAAAAATTTCTCTAAAAATACAATAAGTTCGGAAATTTTTACCCAATCACTATCTAAAATCATATCAATTTGGATTTTTATTATGAGAGTTAAAAAATAAAGTTATAGGTATTCTATAGTCATAAGCAACAAGTAGTTGCTCGTATAAAGAATTCCACCTAGTGGATACTTCTTGTGGAATTTTTCTATAAGGTAGTCCACAATCGTGACAAGTTTTTTTATATTCTTTTCTACGTTGTACTTTATTACTTTTAAAAATAAAGTTTATAGCAAATTGTATTTTATTAAGAATGTCTTCAAAAAGTGATAGACCATCCTTTACAATTAAGTTATATATATGGCACGCACATTTTATATGAAAATGATCTGGAAAAGATGGAGTTAAACTATTTTTTAAAATTGTAATTGCGTAATTGTTAGAAGAAGCGTTATCTAATGTAATAGTCATAATTATATCGGTTATTCCGTAATAATGGCACACTTGATAAATATTATCTGCAATAAAAGTACCAGTGTGCCTATCATCTATATATCTATACGCTAAAATATGTTTTTGCATAGACCATTTATAATCTATCCAATGACAAGTTCTGATTAAATAATCATGGTCGTTAGTACTACGACCTATATCAGACGTGATAGATACTTTGCCATTAAAATGATATAATGAAAAACGTAAATATTGTTGATATTCATGCGCGAATTTAAATACATCTCTCTTAACATTTGATCTAGGAAAATCGTTAAAAGTAGGATTATATATATCTCTAATGTAATGAATAAAACCGGGAGATGAAGAAAATGAAAAAGGCAAACCCTCCACAGCAACTAATTATGATATTGCTTCCCTATCTCTATGTTTATTGTATTTAGAGCCTACAATTTCCCCCGTCATAGGGTTAATTTGACCACAATACTTGGTCAGGAACGATGTCGGTATGTGAACCTTGTCCCGATGGAGCGGACGTTTGCGCACCCGGTTTTGAAGCCTGGTATTGGGCATACCTAGCTGGATGAGCACTTACTACGTGTCTAATTAAACCCCCCGTCCCACCGTGACCTTTTCAAGTTTTAAATTTTAAAATATTTTTACAAATTTTACATATAGCTACTTGATTCTCTACGTCCCTATCAAAAAATGTCCATGCATCTGATTTTAATGGTCATTTTGCTGGACCTCGTCTCATACTAGGGGGAATAGGAGGTATTTCAGTTGAAGGTGCACTAGTGGGTGTGTTGTCATCAACATTAGTGGGTGTATCATCTAGATCATCGTCTAAATTAAAGTCTTCTTGAGTTCCAGAAAATAGCTCCTCGTCTAAATCTAATGGTATTGTAGGAAAATGTTGAGTATCAACAAAATCATTTTGTGTAGGAATAAGATGACTAGAAGAAGTACCCTTGCCCTGGTTGCCCCTACTAGAAGAAGCACCCTTACCCTTACCATTAAACATACATTTTAATCCTTCCATTTTAATTATGATAATAAATAATTAAAGACAATAAAATTAAGTGTGCTAAATAAAATAAACAGACAATAATAATTTAATGAAGGAACGAATGTACCAAACGCCGACGTGTAATCGAGAGGTTGAAAATTGAAACTTTGCTCGATGGAAGATCTTCAAGCTAGTTGCCAACTTCACTCCCAATTCCCAAATGAATAAATAAAATTGAATATTTAGTAAACAATGTAGACTTGTAGAGAGATATATTGAGAGATTAGAGAGATTGTAGGAATATTTGTGAGAAAGATGAAGAGAAAATGAGTTATTTATAGTTGGAAAATTGGGTTAAAGTGTAAATATAATAACTTATGGGTTAAAAATAAATATTAAGAGGTAGGGGGGTTGGGGGGGGGGGGAGGCCTAAAATGGCCGTTGGCCAACGGCCAAAATCTAAAATGGTCGTTGGTGCAACGGTCATATTTGCAAAGGGGGGGACAAAGGGTGGGGTCGGGGGTCGGGGCGGGCGGGCCTAGGGCGGGCTCGGGTCTGGCGGGACGAGACATTGTCCCGTCCCGAGTTCGAGGCCCGCCACCGTTTTTTTTTTTAGCGGAGTCGGGGTGGGGTCGGGACGGGGTCGGGCCGTCCCGGCCCACTAGCCACCCTTAGATATATGTGACTTATTTTTATGTTGGTCAACCAATACTGCCACGATCTCACCACATATCATTTCATTTTGTTTTTAAATTAGAAAAAGAAACCTCATTGGATTAGTGAAATAATGCTCCTATTTGACCATCTATTTTAGAAGCTTTTTGAAAAAAAATATATTGTTTGTTCATGAAATTTGATAAGGTTTTTTTTTTAGAAAAAAAAATCAAACTGTTTTTTTCTGGTAAATTTTTCTTCCACTCACAAAATTTTAATTTTTTTTCAAGTAAAATGTATGTCCAACCATAATTTTAAATTCAAAAACTATTTTTCAGCACAACTTCAAAAACTTTTCTTTTTTTCAAATTTCACAAAAATGGGCATACGCCAGCTTAAGAAGATCATTAAGCACAAAATAAATTTTATATTGAAATTCTCACATTTATAGACTGAGATTATTAATTGAGAACAAAAAATAACTAAAATTCTCAGATTAATGAGACAAACTAAGAATAATTAAATGGCTTAATACATACTCTACAGTTTTATTACGATCACATTATAACTTTGTGGACAACCTATTACACACCTTAATTTGTTAAGTATTTTACTTAGCGAAAACATCGTTAAAAGGCCACGTGGCGTGTGTAGATGTAGCCAAAAGTGAAGCGTATGGATGTATAAAAATATGCCCCAGACTCCCATCTATATGCATTTTTCCAATTAAACTTTTTAAACCTATTATCTCTATTCTTTCATTTTTTATTTATTCCCTTAAATATTCTTTTTAAAAAAAAGATAAAGGGTCAGTTTCTGATTGTTGACAACGGGTAAAATTGGTTGAGAGACTTGTGATTTTTTTTCTCCTCCATTCTCTACGCTTCTATTTTCTTGTTTTTTCTCTTTGAATTAATTCTATATTGTGATGGAATGATAATGGGAGGATTTTATTCTTTCTTAACTGATTTAATTTATATATATTATGATACGTTTATGCACTTTCAACAAAGAAGTGGTCTTAAGTCATCCAAGGAGTCTTAATTACGAAAGTGCTAAGTAAATAACTAGAAGAGGACTTACTAATTACTCCTGGTTTACAAAAAGAGGACTTACTAACTAATTAGTCACTATTCATCTTTTTTCAGAATAGATTTCTATTTTATTTGAGAATCAATATTTTATCATGAAAATTTCAAATTCAATTTGAAGTTGTATTTCAAATTTAAAAAATAACTTATTTTCAACTCACTTTCCACTTTTGAAGTATATTTAAGTACATTTAAACATGAACATTATTCTAAATATGATCTGTAAAAAGTATAATCGAGCACAACTCTATCTTCAATTTCAACTCAATAAATTTCAAATAAAGTAAAAAATATTTAAAATCTATAGCTAAACGCCTATTAATTTGGTATCGTCATGAAAATTATTTTCAAAGTAAATTGCTTTCATGAACAAGTCATTTGTTGGTATTTGGTTACTGCAAAATGTTTACAATTCAGTTAAAAGGGGAAATTAATCCCTCTCGCTTATGAGCGGAAGTTATTTTTCTTACCATTATCTTGACTTTTAATTTCCTTTTAGTTTCTCAACTACCACTTAATTATTATTGATCTTTATTACTCACCACTTAATTATTATTGATCTTTATTACTCACCACTTAATTATTATTGATCTTTATTACTCAAAAAGTTCAGCGGTACACTCTTGATTTACTAATAGTATTAATAATCTTTAATACGTATTTTGTATTCATAAAATATTTTTCAATCATGAATCACCATTCACCAACTAAACATCCGAAAACATTTTCATGAAAAATATTTTCCATCAAATACACACTTAGTTTTTCAAAAAATAAGGCAATCCATTGGTTTTCTCTTGTTTTCTTCTTGTTTGTTCTTTGTGTTTGACGATCACTATCATGTCTTTTTGCTTTGTTTGTAACAACGAAGGTGATAAAATCAACCAAATGTCATTAACGACGTGTGTCAACTCGCTTCCCCCCCCCCCCCCTTCGTTGGATTTATTTTCTCCATGTTATCATAAATCGTTAGGTCTTTGGATTACTTACATTTGTCCATATACCCTTTCTTGTTCTTGGTTTGTAATTACTAAGAATCTTTTCTTTCTATGATGCGAACATTGTTTATGAAAAGTTAAAACCAAGAAACACAAATTAAACTTTTAATATTTGATTTAAGGAAATAAAATGATTAAAATCATTAATATATTTCTAAGCTCAAAAAGAATGCTGTGGAGTCTTCTCTTTGTACAAATGTTGATTCAAAGGCTTGATAGATTAGGGTTTGTGTAACTCGGACATTAGTCCAAAAACTTAGTAGCTTGATTATTTTGAATTTAAATTATCCATCAGAATCATCTCAGCAATCGCCACAAATATTAATTATATATGATTCAAACGCTACAGACAATAGCCTTGAAAGCTATATACATTTTGTTTCGCATTTGATCAAAAGTTGAATGTTCTGATTTTTAAAAGTCTCTCTTGTAGCTTTTGATGTGTCGTTTTATCTTTACGGAGGGCCGGTATTTATAGTTGTAGAATAAAGACAATTATATTATAGAAGAACTCTCAATTTGATTTGATTGATTTTCTTGAATCATTGAACAATTCAAATTGAACTTGTAGCATAATTGTATTTGATTTGTATGGATATGTTAATTAAATAGTTGGAGTATTTGATTGATTTTTATTTTAACTTGCCATGCCTCGAAACCTAACAAATGCATAATCTAATTGATTTTAGTTTGATCTGATTGTCAATTCACTAAACTTAATTATAGTGGTTTAAACTTTAGACTAGTAACTTCAGAACACTAAAATGAAGTTTATGTAATTGCTTGTCT
This sequence comes from Anisodus acutangulus, assembly GCA_029783415.1. Taxonomy (NCBI): domain Eukaryota; kingdom Viridiplantae; phylum Streptophyta; class Magnoliopsida; order Solanales; family Solanaceae; genus Anisodus; species Anisodus acutangulus. Next base: position 15,232,176 of record CM056503.1, on the reverse strand, counting down.
CCCACCTTTTTTCTCTTTTGATCTTGGATAATTGAAGATGGATTATTAAATATCCTTATTCTTTTCTTTTTTTTTCAATCTTCAACCTAATCTACTGAACAATGTGCAATAAAAAGTTCAAATTAACCACTTCGAATCAATCAGTACTTTAGCATCAAAATCAACTCTAAACAAAAAGGTGATGACTAAAACAAATACAAAAGATAAATAAAAGGTAATACTAACTAATGTAAGTATGAAATAAGAAATAAAACGAAGGATTTGCATAGGTGGCCGGGAGGAAGGGGAACAAAGAGATGGGTAAAGCAGTACAAGCACCCCTTTATTGTAATACTTTGTACGGCCGTACCCCTGGTTGTTCCCAAATAGACGAGCGGGTATTTACTTGTTCTTTTAGCATGTGCTAGCTAAAGGGTATACCACTTTAAACATACCTGAAGCTTTAAATCGAGACCTCTGGGGATTTTGGTGAAAACAGGGTGTTGAACGGACCCAAAAGGGATCAAAACCAGCAAAGAAAATGCTGGTGCACAGCAGCCTCTTTCGCGTGGCAAAGAAGTAATCTTTCTGCACCATAGAAGCATTGTTCAGCAGCCTCTCCCCAACTTCGACAGAAGGCCAACATATCCCGGACCAAGGAATAGAGCTGCATTAGCATTCGAGGAAGCCTAGGGTCAGTTGAGCTCTTCCACGACTCCCCACACTGCAAAATTAAACTTCAATGCTATTAAGCTGAATATAGAACATAACATTGAATTTTAAGTTTCAAAAAAAAATTCACAGTGTATGCCTGCTTAATTGTCTCAATGTCAAGACCCTTCAACTTTACCACTGATTCAACATGACCTTTCAGTGTATGCAACTCACGTAGCCTGCAATTCAGAAACTCAGCTTTGAGGTTTTAGAATATCCATGTAACGCAAAGCTAAGAAAATTGCAGAGCAAATATAGAGCAAAGTTAAGCAATAACTGACCTAGCAATTTCAGCTCTCCTCTTCGCTTCCTCAGCCAACTGGTTAAGCTCATTGAAATTGGTAGTTTCCCTAAATATTTCGGGCTCTGGAACTTGGAGCCCATGAAGGGTTCTTTGTGCATGTGCCCATTGAAGCTCGTGTTGTTCTTTTCCAAAGTCCTTACGGGTGAAAGCAATCTGCAGAGAAATAAAAATTAAAGAGACCATCAAATACCAATAAGATAATAATAGGAATAGGAGCGGGAATGGCTTGTGTATCTCTTTATTCTTCCCAGTCCATACCCTGTTCTCAAAAACAAGATCCCAGGCCTTCCCACTGAGAGCATAACAGATGAGGAACTTGATAATATCTAGTGGGATATAGAACACAATATTGTAAAGCTAGATAACTCCAGCTCAACCCCAGTCAATTTCTCAATTGCAGCAAAGCTCCAATTTGCATAAACAACAATCAAGGTGGCAACCTGTACATATTTAGTTCCCAAAGATTAGATGATCCATGAAGTTAAGGGAACTTCAAGAGAATGAGAAAGCAGCAAACGACTCAACAGTTGAGCAATCAGAAAAGCGACCACTAGCAATAACCCAAGACGGAACGACCAACTTCGAGATCTTGTGACAAGTATCAGGGCCTGGCTGATAGTGCTTACTTGAAGGTAAATTGCAGAGGCAAGTTTCCTAAAATCATCAGTTGCTGTTTTCTCAAGTGTTGATACCCCAAATACTCGCTGGAAATTCACCGAATTAAGTTAAATATAAAACTAAGAGCGGGCCAACATTAACACCCTACTTCAACATCTAAATACTACAAACAGCAAATACAAAGATTCATATAATTGTTCAATAGATAAAAATGGCCAGTGAACGTGTGTTTGTGCCTTCAGATTGCTTTTAGTATCTCCTCCATACACTTAGTTAAATTAGACAGAAGATACACTGTCTGTTCGCATGTACTACAAAAGTCATCTGCATCTCTTATATGAATCTATCCATTCTAAAACAATTAGAAGGGCAACTAAAATTGGAGCAGAAAACCTGCAATTATGCCATCCATCATAACTTAAATTTTCTTTTAATGTATTGGATACAGGTGTGCTCACGGGGAAGAAATCTGTTTTGTATGCTGCCCAAAAGAAAATGACTGTCATCATTGCCAAGTAGCCATCAAGAACAACTCCGGTAGTAAAAACCTCAGCCAGTTTCCAGCTATCAAGCAGAGGAGATGGTTTGACCTATCCTTCGATATCGTCATAATGGTACCTGATGTTGTCAATGTTTGGTAGTTAGATGTCTACAACACTGAGTAAAAACTTGAGAGAAACTAACAGTGATACTCGGATGAGATACTAAACCAGAGAGATTCTGCATACATTGGAAGACACAACCACAACAAAATTATGCTAATAATATTTCTGTTTTAAACTTACCGTATACTTTTAATATCATCCGATATTAGAGGTCAATATAAAGACTTTAAAGGACTTAATATTTATTTCTCTTAGTGAAAAGGCTAACCATCATTAAGAATTGCATGATAAGCACCATTGAAGGCAGAAAGTCAAACTTCCATATCAGAGCCAGAAGCATAAAACCAAGCTGCGACATTGAAATAAAGAAAAGGGTGAAAAGGGTACAAGATGCATTTGACCCTGAAACATAAGATAGACAAGATAAAAGAATGAAACAGTTGCAAATAACATACCACAATACGGATTCTTATGGAAATGGCATATATCGGCCAATGCAAAATATACACAATCGGGTGAGTTATCCATATTTAGCTCAGAGATAGATTAAGAGCATTAAACTAGTTTAAGAATTCAAGGCATTGTCCTTGAAATAAATTTTTATCTTAACTTCTGAACTAACCCCAAAGGAAAAAAGAATACCATGTAATTTTTCATCCTCTGAAAGATCGCTCGACTGGTCAAACCAGCACTAATGATGACACTAAGACCAGGTTCAGTAAGGACAATATCAGAAGCACTACGAGCCGCATCAGTGGCATCATCAACAGCAATCCCAATATCAGCTTTCTTAAGGCTAACATATCCCGGACCGAGGAATAGAGCTGCATTAATATTCATGGAAGTCTAGGTCAGTTGAGCTCTTCCACGACTCTCCACACCGCAAAATTAAACTTCAATGGTATAAAGCTGAATATAGAATATAACATTGAATTTATAGTTTTAAAAAAAGGAAATAAATTAACAGAAAAAATCAAACAAATTCTACCAAATTGATTTCATAATAACTGGAAATACATCAAATAAGTATGTTAATCACATATCATGTAACAAAAAAAAATTAGGTACAATGTAATTATAAATTTAGTACCATAACATGAAAAGTACATGTTTCAACAACTTTCTCGACATTCGAAGCCTCATACAATGTATATTTCCTAAAGATCATTTTGTTTGTTAAGAATGACTATACTCGCTTTAACAATATATAAATGTCAAATTTATTGATTTGCATGAAATTATTTATCAATAATCCAATTGTTGAATCAATTGGGACCGTAAGCATTACACAATCTCCAAGATGGTTTTTTGGGTAAAAAGAAGGAAGGCCGAGAGCTAACTATCGAGACTTTGGACTATCCGGACATGTCTCTGGTACAAGTCCAGGATGGCCCAGCTGCGCCAGGGAAAAGAATTACATTGATTTGGTAATACGAAATTTAATTAACTCAACAAAATTAACTAACTGCTATTTCAGGTCTTCCGACAATTTTCCTCGTATTGAGAACTTTAATAGAGGAATTATCAGCACCCTTTTTGGTTGAATCAAATGATTTAATTCATTTTCTGTCTAGATGGTGTCAAAAGGATGCAGAATGAGGGAGTATTAACTCCAGTTGTTTTTTGAGAAATGAATCTTCTCTTAACACCAAAAGAATAGATGAAACAAAAAAGATATTTTTAGTGAAATTCCATTCATGAGGATAACACTACAGCCTTACTGACTACTGTTGACATACTTATTCTGGAGAACATATCATTAGGACAAGAAAACAAGACCACTTGTTAGCAGGTAAAAACTGCAACTTACAGAAAGTTAAGCAAGGACACTTGGTTTTGGCAATGCAGACGTTCGCAATTCTTCGAGGTAAGCAGGAATTTGAAGCCATATCTGTGTCCATGACTTGTCTATTAAGGATTAACATAAGATTTAATACCTTGCAAACCACATTGTTCATTTGTCATGCGTCAGGAAATTATGTTGAATAAGGATAATAGTTGAACCCACTTAAAGCCAACACTCAAGGAACTATCCTTCAGGACAGGACTTCAACAATCCAATGGGAGAACTTCATTATAGATTCTCGGCATCAGAGCTCGTCCAGTGTACATTTCATGGGTCTAAGTGCGGGTTGGTGACATTTCAAATGAAGCATAAGAAGGCATCCAGTTCCGCCAAGAGGATCACTAGGATAGCTCTGCTTGGGTCTACCATGCTCTGACATACATTCTTGGATCTTCAATTACTCTCGAGATAAAGACAAAACGGACTCACGCTCTTCACCATCCATTACAGATCCTATATCAGCAAAATAGCCTTCATCTTTCATTAATGCAGTCAAATCTTTCAAAAGTGCCTGAATTTCACCAGCACTAGGATGAGATTTATCCCCTGCAACAAACATATTTGTTTTCTGCCCAACTATAATCCAACTGCAGCCAGGGAGCTTCCTCACTCCTTTCTCTTTCATTTCCTTGCTTAAGAAGCTAACTCCACCCCAATTGCCTGATGCAGCATATATATTAGATAGCAGTACGTATGAAGAAGAATTTTGGGGTTCCAACTCAATAAGCTTTTCAGCAGCCTTCTGTCCCCTTATATCATCCCCGTGGATTTTGCAAGCACCAAGGTAACCAGACCATATCATAGCATCTGGTTCAAAATCTAATCGTTCAATAAATTCCTCTGCCTCTTTGAGATTTCCCCAACGACCAAGCAGATCAACCATACATGCACAGCGATCCACACGTGACCGAATATCATAGAGGCAAGTCATATCCTTGAAGATTTGATGACCTTCAGATACCATTCCTGCATGGCTACAAGCAGTCAGAACCCCAAGGAATGTGATATCATCAGGCTTCACATATGCTCTTTTCATTTCTTCAAAGATTTTCAGTGCATCTTCCACAAAACCATTTTTCGCAAAGTCAACTATTGTAGAGTTCCATGAGATAATGTCTTTCTCGCTAGCCATTTCACTAAACACTTGCATTGAACATTTAACATCCCCACATTTAGCATACATATTTATTAGGGAGCTACTGGTCAATTCATCTGTGTCAAAACCAGTATGGAAAATTAGAGAGTGGATTTTCCTGCCATCCTGCATAGAAGCCAAGGTCGAACACGCTTTTAGAGCACTAGCAAAAGTTGCCTGATCTGGCATGACATTAAACTTGCGCATTTCTTGATAACCAAGTAAAGCTTCCTCACAGCAGTCATTTTGAATATTGCCGGATATCATAGCAGTCCACAAAACTGGGCTCTTTAGCTTGGTAAACTCAGAGAAAAGCAACATCGCATCTTCCAATCTTTCGGAGTTATAATACATGCCTAACAAAGAGAGAGCCAAGAATTTAGGGCATTCGCGTGCGCACCCACAGTTGATAAAAATTCCAGACATTGTAAACATGTAAGTATCATTCAAGTCTTATGTTTACGGTTTTAAATTACCCTATAGTCAAACAGTTATACGTTTGTTGGGTTTGAAACAAGTTTTCAATATCCGCTGCATACAACAACCCAACAAAAATCTTACCGTGGTATCAAGAGTCAGGGTTGTTTTGTATGATTATAAGGTAATTAGTTAATAATAATATGGTTAGAATTTGTTTAAATCTGAAATTTATGTCGTTTAAAGCATGAAAACCTAATATCTTAAAAGCACATCATTCTTGTCTCTCAAACTATCAAACAATGATGTAATCGAGGAAGTCATTCCGATCTAACTCTTCTAAGTCAATGTGCGTAACCGGTTCATTGCGAACATGGTGCACTGAAGCGAAGAACGAGAAGGGATTGGATGATGGCCGATGAACGTGTTGTTTTATAATGAAGGGTAACGAAGATGAATCTGCAAATCTGACCCTGAACCAGTTTTAGGGTTTCGGAAATGCGGATTTTGTGCTTCTGAGACAGAGGCACCGCAACTCCACGATGGAGCGCCGCGACACCGAGGCTCCAATTAAAAAATATATATATATATATATAATTGTTTTTTCGGAACAGTGAACAGTAACCGAACAGTGCTGAGACAAGAGAAATTAGAATACGTGTTGAACACGGTGTTCTCAACAGTCCCTGCGACAGTCTCTGCTGAATATGCCTCTTTTGATAAGGATGCTTACCAAAAACACCTAGATGATGCCACTTCAGCACAGTGCGTGATGTTGTCTTTCATGTCTGGAACTTCAGAGACAACATGAGAACATGGGTCCCAATGAGATGCTCGAACACTTGAAGAGTCTCTATGACTCACAATCCCAGACTATAAAATATGAGTTACTGATATAACTTTTTAAGTGTAAGTTCAATGAAGGGGGCCAAGTCTCGTAGCATGTGTTGAAGATGATAGGGCTGATAGAGAGACTTGCTTCAATTGGAACAAAGCTGCAAAAGAATGTCGCTACCACCCTCATCCTGAACTCTCTCCCTCGTTCCTTTGAAAACTTCATAGTGAATTACAATATGAATGGAACGGCAGCGAGTCCAAGCTGCACAACATGCTCAAGACCTTTGAGTCTTCCACTTCCAAAGGCAAAGTTGTGCTCATGGTGAGCTCTACTAGCCGACCCAAGCCGAAAGGTAAGGAATGGAAGAAGAAGAAGGGCAAAACAATTGATGCGCCCTCAGCTATGAAGCCTAAGGGAGGTGTGAAGAAGAAGAAGGTGAATCCGGCTAAGGATGTATGCCTCAACTGCAACAAGAAGGGGCATTGGAAGAAGGACTGCACTGCACCAAGAGGAGGAAAGCACCAGGTGCTTCTACCTCTGGTGGACAAAGTATGTACGTCATTGAAATAAATGTCTATAAATAACTCTCATTCCTGGGTATTGAATACTGTTTGTGGCTCACACATTTGTACCAATGTGCAGGGGCTAACTGATAGCAGGAAGGTTGGACCAAGAGAGGTGGACCTACGCGTTGGAAATGGAGCACGAGTGGATGCTGAGCGCGTAGGAACTTATAAATTAAATTTGCCTTCTGGCTATTGTCTAGTGTTAAATGATTGTTACTATGTACCCTCGTTAACGAGGAATATCATTTCTATCCCTGTTTTGGACATGAAGGGTTTTTCCTCATATATTTATAATGGCAGTCAAGTATTGTCTTTTGATAATGTTATATATGGAACTGCTCCTCTTGTGGATGGATTATATACACTAAACTGTAGTCAAGAAATATTCAATGTACAAAACAAACGAGCTAAGATAAGTAATAGAAACTCTACCTACCTATGGCATTGCAGACTTTGTCATATCAACGAATCAAGCATAGCAAGGTTGAGGAAGTTAGACTACCTCGAACCATTTGACTTGGAGTCTTAGGGTAACTGCGAATCTTGCTTGAGAGGAAAGATGACCAATAAGCCACTTTCTGGGAAAGGTGTGCGAGCCAAGGAGGTGCTTGAGTTGGTCCATACTGATGTATGTTGGCCATTTTCGACTCAAGCTAAAGGAGGTTTCCCATATTTCATCACTTTTACTAACGACTTCACAAGGTATGGATATGTGTATCTTATGAGACATAAATCCGAGGCTTTTGAAAAGTTCAAAGAGTACAAGTCGGAAGTAGAGAAGCAACTTGCAACAAGTATTAAGACCCTTCGATCGGATCGAGGAGGTGAATACTTGAGCAAGGATTTTCTAGATTACTTAAAGCTACATGGAGTCCAATCAGAGTGGACACCTCCTGAACACCACAGATGAATGGTGTTGCCGAAAGGAGAAACCGAACCTTATTAGATATAGTTCGATCCATGATGAGCTTCTCAGCTCTACCGACATACCTTTGGGGACATGCTATACAAACCTCAATATATGTTCTGAAGAGGGTTCCTTCCAAGTCAGTAGAAAAGACACCCTATGAGATATGGTGTGGCAAGAAGCCAGCTCTTAAACATATGAGACCCTAGGGCACCCTGCATATGTTAAGAAGATGTTCACTGACAAGTTGGAATCCAAAAGTGAGAAATGTTACTTCGTGGGGTATCCAAAGGAAACTAAGGGATACTACTTCTATCTTCCTGGAGAACGTAAGGTCATTGTTTCCAGGAACGCAACTTTCCTTGAAGAAGAATATGTCTACAAGGAACATAGTTGCACAGAGATAGAACTTGAAAAAATTCAAGAACCGCAAGATAACATAGATGTTGAATCATTGCCGAATGACCAAGGCAAGAATTCAATAGGAGTATTTGGCGAAGATTGGGTACTTCAAGTACGCCCTTCGGCCAGTGGGAGTGTTACGAGGAACAATGCAGAAATGCAAGATCCTCCTACACAGCCTTTGGGAGTAGATGCAATAGTTGCACCTCCTCACATTCAGGAAATACATGAAAATGATATTCTTGAAAGCCCTCAAGTTAGTGGATTATCCAACACACAAGAACCCTCTCACAGTCAGAACATACCAAGCACTGAACTGCAAAACAATCAACTCCGTAGGTCCACTAGGACTCATCGTCCTTCTTAAAAACTAAATCTACTTGTGGAAACACACAGTGAGATAGATATTCCCGATAACGATGAGCCTACAACCTATAGCGAAGTAATGTTGGACATTGATTTGAAGAGATGGCAAGAAGCCATGAAATCCGAGATGGAATCTATGTACATCAATCAAGTGTGGAACTTGGTTGATTTGCCAGCCGGGGTTAAACCCATAGGATGCAAATGGGTCTTCAAGAAGAAGATCGATGCATTTGGAAATGTACAGACTTATAAAGCAAGGTTGGTGGCTAAAGGTTATAATCAACGGCCTGGGGTCGATTATGATGAAACCTTTTCACCTGTCGCTGAGATTAAGTCCATTCGGATTTTGCTTGCAATAGCTGCATATTATGACTATGACATTTGACAGATGAACGTCAAAACCACTTTTCTCAATGGTAATCTAATTGAGGAGGTGTATATGAAACAACCCGAGGGTTTTTCCTCGAGTCCAAACCAAATGTTGTATGCAAGCTACAAAAGTCCATTTATGGGCTTAAGCAAGCCTCGAGGAGTTGGAACATTTGCTTTGACAAGGCTATCAAGTCATTTGATTTCGCCAGAAGCATAGAGGATCTCTGTGTTTATAGTAAACGCAAGGATGGGAGTATTGCCTTCATTATTATATATGTAGATGACATATTGATAATGGGAGATAATAAGACTCTCCTGCAGTCAGTCAAGGAGTGGTTGTCCAGTACCTTCATGATGAAGGATTTAGGTGAAGTCTGCTACATTCTGGGAATTAGGATCTATAGAGATATACCTAATAGATTGTTGGTGCTGTCACAATCAGTCTACATAGACAAAGTGCTTAGACGTTTTTCTATGGAAAATTCCAAGAAAGACAGTCTACCTATGGGACAAGGCATCAAGTTATCTAAGAAGGATAGTCCTTCTAATACTATAGAACTTGAATGCATGAGGAGGATCTCATATGCTTCGGTTATAGGATCGATCATGTATGCCATGACCTGTACTAGGCCAGATGTGGCCTTTCCACTTAGTATGACTTGCAAATTCCAGCAGAATCCTGGGAAGAACACTGGAAAGCAGTCAAGAGTATTCTTAAGTATCTTAGACGAACTAAAGATTACTTCTTAGTCTATGGTGGGGAAGAAAAGCTAGTTGTTACTGGGTACATTGATTCTAGCTTCCAGACGGATCTTGATGACTTCAAATCTCAGTCTGGGTACACGTTCATTTTCAATGGTGGAGCAGTGAGCTGGAAGAGTTCCAAACAAGCTACAACTGCTGATTCGACAACAGAAGGTGAGTACATTGCTAGATCGGAAGCTGGCAAAGAAGTTGTCGCGATTTCTGAGTTCCTGAAGGAACTAAGGGTAGTTCCGAGTGCCAGTTGTCCAATAACTATTTATTGTGACAACACTGGTGCGATTGCACAGGCTAATAAACCAAGATCAACAAACAGAAACAATCATGTACCAAGGAAGTACCACATACTCAGGGAGATGGTGGAGACTGAAGAGATTATATTAGACTATGTTCCCACATACGATAATCTAGCTGACCTATTCACTAAACCATTAAGCTTAGTCAAGCATAATGGTCATTTTGAGAATATGGGCATTAGATATGTTGGAGATTGGCTCTAGGCCAAGTGGGAGATTGAAAGTATATGTATGTCCTAGAGACAATCTGTATTAGGACAAATGTACTTTATACACATTCGTATTATTATTAATGGAGATTAATATTTTGGCATTTGCAATTATTGAATTATTAGTTGATTGTTTATAATATTCTATAATATGCATCCCTAGAGGTTACGTTGTTATTAATAATGTGAGATATTAATATTATAATGTAACTCTTAAAATAGTCTCGACTAATGATCATTGAGAATGGGATATCGACGATATGTGATAAGTCGACATGTGGTCTGCATCACATCCTTAGAGGATGTAGTATGTCTCACCTGCTACGAGTAATGGCTACTCGTGATGGACACATGGATACTTTGAAAGTATTGGTATACCCTGCTGATATACTGTTTGTTATACATGTCTAAAGTATGATCAGCGTGTGGAGATAGAGGTCCTTAGACTTGAGGTCAATGCGCACCTTGTCTACAAAATAATATACTTTGATCATGTCCTAAGCTCAAATGCCTTATAGGTTGAGATACGGTTTGTATTCGGTACATTACGATGTGGATTAAAAGTGGTAGTTGAGCCAAGATTAGGATTTATTCATCGAATGTATATTCGAGAGAACACTCAACTTCTCAGTGATATTAGGTTGACTAAGTCGTTGGCCAACGCAATAGACATATTTGGAATATGGTCTAGTTGTCAACTAATATAGATGAGATACAATGATTAAGCCATTTGGATAGACATTTGACAAATCCTAAGCTTGATTGGGTGTGTCATGAATGAAAGGATTTTATCTTACCACATAGAGGTTAAGTTTACTGAATTCGTGTAAACGTATTTCACATATTGAGTTCGTCTTGCGGCGCCGTCTAGGAGTTCTGCGTAGACCTTAATTTGATTAATGTCGATATGTGAAGGTCTGTAGGGTCACACTATGTCGATTCTCTTTTCGATCTAATGATGTATTGAGAGAGTATTAAATATTCGATTTAGAATCGAGATATTTAAATGAATGATGATTGTTTTAATTAAGTCAAAATTGGATTTTGGATTTAATTAAGAATGTGTTGAAAATTTTTGGGTCAGGCCCAAGGTCAAACCCTAATCCGGTTTGACCTAATTTTTCACCTATAAATACAGACATACACTTCATTATTCATTACACTTGATTTTCATATCATTATTCTAAGTCTTAGAGACTCAGAATCAAAAAACTCTCTCGAACCTCTGCCGGATTTCCTGGCTTTCCAAAGGAGGAATACCTTGAAGCTTGGAGCTTGCAATCGAAAGGGCATTCGCGTGCGCACCCACAGTTGATAAAGATTCCAGATATTGTAAACATGTAAGTAACATTCAAGTCTTATGTTTACGGTTTTAAATTACCCTATAGTCAAACAGTTCTACATTTGTTGGGTTTGAAACAAGTTTTCAATATCCGTTGCGTACAACAACCCAACAAAAAACCTTACACTCAATATGCTAGTGTAAGTATATTCATCGGTTTCAAAATTAGAAAGTCTCATATTCCTGAATAACTTGACAACTTCCCAAGCACTGCCATTACGTGCATAACCTGCAAGCAATGCATTCCACAACACCTCATTTTTCTCTCCCAAGGTGTTAAATACTTCGCTTGCAGCTCCCATCGTTTGACATTTGGCATACATATTAATCAAAGAACTCCCAACATAGACGTTCAATTCTAATCCCTGCTTTACTGCCAAAGCATGGACCGCAAGTCAAATGATAAATTAGCAACACTTGCAATTGCACTCAAAACACTTCCCAAGGTAGAACGTGTGGGTCGGATGCTAGCTTTAATCATGTCTTGAAAAAACTTTATAGCTTCCACCTCTTTCCCTCCCTTGGCATGACCAGAAATCATCACATTCCATGCCACAACATTTGGACTAGTCATCTGCATAAACAACTGACAAGCATCTTCAAGCCTTCCTAATCCCACACATGCATTTATGATGGTCACAGATGCTACTTGATCTGGAACACACCCTCGTTCCTGCATCTCCTCAAAAACTGCCATCGCTTTTTGAGGTTGACCTACTTGAATATAAGCAGAAATCATTGCTGTCCAATAAACATTATCTGGCTCCACCACCCCCCATCAAAGATCCTCCGAGCATCGATCAAATAACCACATTCTGCATACATATTAATAAGAGAACCTTCAGTGAAGGAATCAAATCCAAGCCCTGTTTTCACCACACTACAATGCACTTGCTTTCCGAGCTCAACATCGACTAGCCTAGCACAAGCAGATAAAACAATAGCATAACTAAACTGATTCGGCCACACTCCAGAATTCCACATTGACCCAAAAGCTTCTACAACATTCTCTAACAACCCGTGTCTCGAATACATCAACATAATTGAATTCCAAGACTTCCTATCCTTGTTCTCAAGCGAGAAAAAACGTTTTCTCAGCCAAAACCATGTCGCCACATTTGGCGTATAAATCCACAACGGCATTCCCCAAATGTCCTTGTGATGCAAACCCAAGTTTCAGGCTCTGCAAATGGATAGTTTTGCAAGCCTTTATAGCACGTGCAGCTCTCTGGGGCATTTCGTCGAACACCTTGCGTGACTGAAGGTTTTTGCATTCTTGTAAGCATATTTTGAGTTGATTGTTGTAAAGGAGAGTACTTGGAGGTGATAGAGGTTCTGGATCTTCAATTAGGGACTGTGTCTCCGGCGCGGTGGCCGAGAATTTGCGACGGTGATGAAGAAGTAGAAAATGTTGTCTGAGAGGGGAAAGCTTAAGAGAGGCTTTGTGACGCATCGACTCGGTCTACGAGTCGGACAGAAATTCGATTGGCCCGTTTTGGCGGGTTGAGTTGATATGCATAAAGAAACTTTTACTACAGATAATTACGAGATCACTGTAATTACTTTTACAATTGATAGTACTGCTAATATATAAAAAGTTAAACTCCTCTTATTTAACTCTTTGGAAGTAAACGAAGTTTCCTAACTTGGTAAGTTAGCGAAGTAAAAGAAGTTTCCTAAGTCGATTTTTAAAAATATTATTCATTACTAACCAAATTAATTCGGTATGATTTGATATTTTAAAATTTAATTTTAGTATTTTGCGGTACGGTAAATCGATAATAATAGTTTGTTCGATTTCGTACGTATACTCATATAATAAAAGATAATGACTTCGGCTATTAAAAAATATCTCAATTATATTGTACTAACACTTTAAAAGGGCAGCCCGGTGCACTAAGCTCCAGCTATGCGCGGGGTCCGAGGAAGGGCCTGACCACAAGGGTCTATTGTACGCAGTCTTACCTCATATTTCTGTAAGAGGTTGTTTCCACCTTACACATATAAAAATAAATAAAAGAAAGTACAAGCAATCCCCTTCGTAAGTCAATTATATAAAAGGGGCATTTCAATCAAGATATATTAGTCAAAATTTCAATGTCTAAACAATTAATTTTGTACTAATATATATGAATTGTATATGTAACTATATTTTTTGGTATGATATTCGGTATTTCAATATTTATTTATAAATATGAAATACCGTACTGAATACCAAACTTTTTTAAAATGCATACCATATACAGTACCAATGACATAATATCGAAACCACGGTATAAAACATTTCGATTTCGGTATGGTAATCGGTATTTGCCGTACCATGCCCATCCCTAGTAGAGTGTATAAGAATGATGTTGAATATAGTGTATTAATAATGGTGGTATTAGTTATGTTGGCATAATTTCTTATACATTGTTTGGTTTGATGTATTAGAAAAAACATGCATTGCATAATTTCTAAAAAAAAGTTAATTTTTACAAAAATCCTTCCGTAATATACTATGTGAGCGATTTTATGAGCAATTGTGTCTTTAACCATATTTATACATGCATTAAAAACTCTTGCATTATGCACTAGTTATGCATAGGATAATACCAAAGAATGTGTATAACTAATGCTTGTATTAATTATGCTTAGGTTGAAAAAAGAGATCAAATAAGGTATTACGCATGCATTAATTATTGAATTTAAGTTATAGAAGATACCAAATACGGTAAAGATTTTCTTGTAGTATCAAAAGAATGTTTCCATCTTTTAAAATTATTAATTATGTCTGTATAAAAAATTGCTCCTTGTACCCTTATTTTAAGTAACTTGATAATGTAAAATCTTTTCTACAACCTTAATACATAAAATTTATACTCATAAACAGTTTTCACTTTGTAATAAGTACTAAAAGTTCTATTTATTTGAACACCTAAACTATTTTGAAAATTATGTTACTCCCAAACAATTTAAGTACTCCAATTTCGTAAAAGAACGTATATTTTTCAAATAAAAAATAAAAAATACTAGAACCTATACCAAGTTGAGGCATTATGTATTCTCTTATCCATCACATATATAGCGTCAACTTTAGAAAAGAATTTGTTGGAGAAATCAGCCTTAAATATAGGACTGAACTCATACTAGAATTAAACGTCATGTATGTGGGTGTCGGTAAGGCAAAAGATAAAGTATCTATTATTATTTGAAGAATCAAACGACTTTATTTTACTACAACATTTCCATAAATTATTTAAACATTTTTAATTAGAAAATAGTTGTAATATGTTAATTTTACTTCAAAGTTTATCCTGAATTAAAACGAAATATCATTATATTTGATCCTCATGCTCTGAGCTTCTAATCTTTTTTTTTTAAACAAAAAGTTCCATTTGTGTAACCCAACTTACAAACAAAGATCGTAGTAGATTGATAAGTACCCATTTCCTTCATTTTTAATCGAAGTCTCGGGTTCAAGCCTGCCGGATACAAAGTCCTCTTTATTAGGAAACATTTTCTCTTAATCTGGGACTTTCTGGTCTAGTGGTTTTATTAGTCCCATGACTGCAAATTGCATTAAAAACCAATACTCCATTATTTTACAAGTGCAGCAACGTCCCTTCAATTTTATCTGGATTTTTAAAATTCATCATGCTTTGATTTGGCTGCACTACTAAAGATTATGTCCATAACTTTTTTTTCCCGTGGAGATATTATGTAGTTGTACAAAAGACCATCTTATCTTGGACGCCACTAATTATTTATATCTTTTATGACAAAATTAGTCAGAGTTTTCCACCAAGTCAACAATAACATAATCAATTCTCCACCTACCGCTTTCCATTTTATTTAACTCACTCTCAATAGTACATTATATTTGAATTTAGAAACAAAAAAATAGGCTCTTTATTCTTTTGTAAAATCTTTTCTTTAAGGTAATCCGAAAATAGAAATTGCATATTATATACGGTAAAATTCGACACAACACGTGGCAGGCCGGATATCAAGTTTGAAGTGGGTTAGGACACTCATGGTTTCAGTTAAAACTTAAACCCAAATACGCAATCGAAGAAGCACAACTGGATTAGTTGATACAGATGGAATGGGAGGAAATCGCAAGGGTCGACAAAATCTTATTCGATCCGGATATGACGCCGGCCGTTACTCCTTCGATATTAAGAACTTTTAACTCCCCAATTATTGTATATTAATAGGGAGAGATTCTGGAGTGAAAAAACCCTTAAATTTACAATCTTCAACATAGGGGCATATAATTATATCTTAACAATCGTATTACACTCATTCAAAGCATATTATAATATTATTCTTTATCTTTTATGGATACAAATTGTTCCTCGGAGTTTGGAGTCGGTTCTTACTAGGAGATTCTAAAAGTATGTATGTCCTAAAGACAATCATTATTAGGGACAAATGTTCTTGAACACATTCGTATTATTAATAAGATTAATATTTATGACATTTGCGATTATTGAATTACTATTTGATTGTTTGTAATTATTCATTAATGTGCATCCCTTGAGCTTACGTTGTCATTAATAGAGTGAGATATTGATGATAGAGCGTAACTCTAAAAATAGCCTCGACTAATGATCATCGAGAATGGGATATCGATGATATGTTATAAGTCGACATGTGGTTTGCATCACATTGTTAGATAATGTAGTATGTCTCACATACTACTAGTAATGATTACTAGTGGTGGATACATGGATACTTTTGGAAAGTATTGGTATACCCTGATGATAAACTATTTGTTAGACATGTCTATAGTCTTATCAGCGTGTGGGATATAAAGGTCCTTTGACTTGAGGTCAATACGTACCTTGTTTACAGAGTAATGTACTTTGACCCTGTCCTAAGCTTAAACTCCTTATAGGATAAGACACGGCTTGTGTTGGGTACATTATGATGTAAATTAAGGTGGTAATTGAGCCAAGAATAGGATTCATTCCTCGACTGGATATTCGAGAGAGCACTTAACTTCTCAGTGATATTAGGCCGACCAAGTCATTGGCCAATGCAAGAGACATATTTAGAATATGGTCTAGTCGTCGACTAATATAGATGAGATAAAATGATCAAGCCATTTGGATAGACACAATGAAAATCCTAAGCTTGTTCGAGTGTGTCGCGAATGAAAGGAATTTATGTTTGTTGGATTCATGTAAACATACTTCATGTATTGAGTTCGTCGTACGGCGCAGTCTAGGAGTTCCGTATGGACCTTAATTGGATTAGTGTCGATATATGAAGGCCTATAGGGTCACACTATGTCGATTGTCTCTTCGATCTAAGGGTGTATTGAAAAAATATTAAATATTCGATTTGGGATCGAGATATTTAAATTGATAATAACTATGGGATAATTTCTATTAGATGGAAATTATTTAATTAAATCAAAATTAGATTTTAGATTTAATGTGCTGAATATATATATTAAATGAAAACGGGAAACAAAATTTTACGTATAGCCATACAAGCGATCTAAGAAGGGCCCAATGACCGCCCACTGCACCTCGATTTTTTGGCCAGGCTTAGAGCCCAACCCTACTCTGATTTGTGATCTAATTTTAACTATAAATACATCACTCCCATTGTTAATTAATACACATCAATCCTATAAACTAATTCTAGACTTAGAGTCTAGGACAAAACTCTCTCAAACCTCTGCCAAGATTTTCTAACTTTCTCGACAGAGGAATACACCGTAGCATTGTGCTTGCAGTCGAAAAGGAAATCACGTGTCCACCCTTTAGTAAAGACTGCAAATAATACAACATGTAAGTGTTCATGTTTTATGTTACAAGTTTTTTATTGTCATATAACCATACCAGAAAAAATTATTGGGGTAAGTAAGACCAAAATTTTAAACTTCCGATGTGTCTTACTTATATGTTTTGAACCCAACAAAACCTTATAGTGGTATCAGAGCCCAGGTTGATTCAATAGTTATATAACAATTGAATAACATAATAATATGGGTTAAACACAAAATTAGATTAAAACAAAGGCTTCTTGAAATCTTACATATCTTGACCGAATGATTAACCTTTTGATATCACTCTAAATTATCACCTACGCTAAATTGAGGAAGTCATTCCATTCTAACTCGGACTAAGCCAAGTGCAGATAACCGGTTCATTGCGAACATGGTGCACGACGAAGAACGAGTATGAATGGATGATGGTCGATATGTGCGTTATTGATAATGGCGGGTGAGGATAAATGATCTGTGATTTGATCCCTAAATTGGATTTAGGGCTAAAACGATTTTAGAAAAATCAACACATAAATGTTTTGTCAGGACGTCGACGGCGTGACTCTATGGTAGGGAGCTGCGACGCTTGCTAAGGTTTCAAGGCAGCGCCGTGGCTCCATGGTGGAGCGCTCGGCCCTAATGCTTCAATTTTAAAATTCTGGACTTACTGGACAGTAGGTGACGCGACTCCATGGTGGAGCGCCGCGACGCTAATGCATTGCAGAAGTAGAATTTCGATTTCTGCCTCACTAGCGCCGCGGCTCTAATGATTAGCACCACGGCCCCATCGGTCCAAAAAAAATAGTTGTTCAGAATGTTTAACCCATGATTATTATTATACAGTATATTTGACAAGTATACTGTTTATGTGCTAAATAATTGTCATTTAGATTACTAGAATAGTGTCCGCAAATAATTGTCTGGGTAGGCGGCGCCCACTATTTGTTATGCCGCTTAATATCATGCTTGGACAGGCAGTACTCAATAAGTGCTTAATAGACTTTGCATTAAGATGTTATATTTGATATAACATACTAGAGTTGATCGTGGTTAAAACCATGAATTAAAATGTTCCCTAAAATTTTAATACAAGTCTCATTTAAAATGAATGTGTCGTCCGTTATAATTGATTGTACTGCAAAATTCTTTTCGTTGAGATGAGTATTTATGCCACAGCATTTGCTCTAAGTCTACGAGGACTTAGACTCTTTCATAGATGCATGTTAAATGTCGAAGTGGGTGATAAAACCTTCATGAGTATTTACACCACAGTGTTTGCTCTATAAGGCAAAACTCACTTAGATACATAATTGCAGTCACATAACGAGGTTGACTTGCTAGGTTGTCTTGGCGCTACAGTGTCGGACAAGCCGAGGGACGCAGATCGATTGTTTAGAACATTCGGTCAAACATGAGTTACAAATTATTTGAAATTGGTTTAAAGACCTACTAGGTTGTACTGTTGAAGTTATCAACCACAGCAAACGCGAAGATAGCATAAACCTGGATCATGACCCATTATGACCATATTTGATATGAGTTTGTATTCTTCCATGGGGTCGAAGAGTATGTTAAAATGGTGGGAGCTAATTAAACTAAAGGACATGTTAATTAGTTAACAAATGTGTTCAGTAGAAATTGTATTAGAGTTTACTTTCAAGTCTATCTATTTCTTCAGACTATCTATAAAATGTCGAATCTATCACTGAAAATGTTGGTCGAAACAAACAAGTTGACTGGATCAAATTATCCTTACTGGTTAAGAAATCTGTGATTGGTGTTAAGACTAGAAATAATTGAGTATGTGTTAGACACAGTGTTCCCCATAGTCCTGCTGAAGATTCTGCTGAGTATGCCCTGTTTGACAAGGTAGATTATCATAAACATCTAGACGATGCTACCTCGGCACAATGTGTAATGTTGTCCTCCATGACCTTGGAGTTACAGAGGCAACATAAAAACATGGGCCCCAACGAAATGCTAGAATACTTGAAGAGTCTCTATGACTCACAGTCTCAGACAATGGAGTATGAACTGTTGAGGGACTTTTTCAAGTGTAAGCTGAACGATGGTGGTCAAGTGTCAGCACATGTTCTGAAGATGATTGGGCTGATAGAAAGGTTGGCTTCGATTGGAACGAAACTGCCTATAAATGTCTCTGTCAACCTGATCCTGATTTCACTCACTGGTTCATTTGAGAATTTCATTGTGAACTTCAATATGAATGGGACCAAGGCAAGTCTTTCAGAACTTCACAACATGTTGAAGACCTTTGAATTATCTACCTCTAAAGGTAAAGTCGTGTTCATGGTGGTCTCTTCTAGCAAGTTCAAACCCAAGGGTAAGAACATGCAGAAGAAGAAGGGTAAAACAATTGTCGCACCTACATTTATGAAACCTAGAGGAGGTGTTCAGAAGAAGGCAAAGGTAGCTTCGGATGTATTCCTCAATTGCAAGAAGAAGGGGCACTAGAAGAAGGACTGCATAGCTCCAGGAGGAGGCAAAACACTAGGTGCTCCTGGCTCTACTGGATAAGGTATGTTTGTCATTGAGATAAATATGTCTATAAATAACTCTCATTGTTGGGTATTGGATACCGCATGTGCCTCACACATTTGTAATAATGTGCAGGATCTGATTGACAGCAGAAAGGTTGGACATTGGGAGGTAGACTTGCGCGTTGGAAATGGAGCACGAGTGGATGTTGAACGTGTGGGAACTTATAGACTAGATTTACCTTCAGGCTTTTGTTTAGAACTAAATAATTATTATTTTGTTCCCTCATTGACGAGGAATATTATTTCTATCTCAGTGTTAGACATTGAGGGGTTTTCCTCATTTATTGCCAATGAAAGTTATGTACTGTCTTTTAATAGTTTTGTTTGTGGAAATGCTCCGATTGTGGACGGTTTGTATGTTCAAAACTGTAGTCGTGAAATTTTCAATGTGCAAAACAAATGAGCTAAGATAAGTAATCCAAGAAACCCCACCTACTTATGGCATTGTAGACTTGGTCACATCAATGAATCAAGGATAATAAGATTAAGAAAGTTAGACTACCTGAAACCATTTGACTTGGAGTCCTATGATAACTGTGAATCTTGCTTGAAAGGAAAGATGACCAACAAGCCACTTTCTGGGAAAGGGGTGAGAGCCAAAGAGGTACTTGAGTTGGTCCATACTGATGTATGCGGGCCATTTTCAACTCAAGCTAAGGGAGACTTCCCTTACTTCATCACTTTTACAGACGATTTCACAAGGTTTGGGCATATGTATCTTATGAAACACAAGTCCGAAGCCTTTGAGAAATTCAATGAGTACAAGTCAGAAGTAGAGAAGCAACTCGAAACAAGTATCAAGACCCTTCGATCAGATCGAGGATGTAAATACTTAAGTAAAGAATTTATGGATTACTTAAAGCTTCATGGAGTCCAATCACAATGAACACCTTTTGGAACGCCACAGATGAATGGTGTTGCTGAAAGGAGAAATCGAACCCTATTAGATATGGTTTTCTGAACAGGGTTCCTTCAAAGTCAGTAGAGAAAACTCCATATGAGATATGGAATGGCAAGAAGCCAGCACTTAAACACATGCGACCCTGGTGGTGCCCTGCATATGTAAAGAAGATGCTTACTGAAAAGTTGGAATCTAAAAGTGAGAAATATTATTTTGTGGGGTATCCAAAGGAAACTAAGGGATATTATTTCTATCTTCCTGGAGAACATAAGGTCATTGTTTCCAGAAATACAACTTTCCTTGAAGAAGACTATGTCTACAAGGAACAAAGCTGCAATAAGATAGAACTTGAAGAAATTCAAGAACCACAAGATAACACATAAGTTGAACCCTTGTCAAAAGACCTAGACAAAGATTCAGTGGGAGTATTTGGTGAAGATTGAGTACTTAGAGTACGCTCTTCAGCCAGTGGGAGTGATGTGAGAGATAATGCAGAAATGCAAGGCTCTCACACACAACCGATGGAAGATAATACAATGGTTGTACATCATTCCATTCAGGAAATACATGAAAATGACATTCTTGAAAGCTCTCAAGGTGATGGATTGTCCAACACATAAAGACCTTCTCACAATTAGAATGCAACAAATACTGAAACGCAGAATAATCAACTCCGTATGACCACTAGGACTCATCGTCTGCCTGAAAGACTTAATCTCCTTGTTGAAACACACAATGAGATAGATATTCCTGATGACGATGAACCTACAACCTACAAGGAAGCTATGTTAGACATTGATTCACAGAGATGGAAAGAAGCCATTAAATCTGAGTTGGACTCAATGTACATCAATCAAGTTTGGAACTTGGTTGATTTGCCAAGAGGGTTAGACCCATAGGATGCAAATGGGTCTTCAAGAAGAAGATTGATGTGTATGGCAAGGTACAGACTTATAAGGCAAGATTGGTGGCTAAAGGTTATAATCAACGGCCTGGGGTCGATTATGATGAAACCTTTTCACATGTTGCGAAAATTAAGTCCATTCGAATTTTGCTTGCAATAGCCGCATACTATGATTATGACATTTGTCAAATGGATATTAAAATTGCTTTCCTCAATGGTAACCTAATTGAGGAGGTGTATATGATACAACCTGAGGGTTTTACATCGAAGACTAAGCCTAAAGCAGTATGCAAGCTACAGAAGTCCATTTATGGACTTAAGTAAGCCTCAAGGAGTTGGAATATTAGATTTGACAAAGCAGTCAAATCGTTTGACTTTGTTAGAAGCAAAGAAGATCCCTACATTTATAGTAAGCGCAAGGAATAGAGTATCGTCTTCATTGTTATATATGTAGATGACATATTAATAATGGGAGATAATAAGACTCTCATGCAATTAGTCAAGGAATGGTTATCCAGCACTTTCATGATGAAGGACTTGGGTGAAGCCTGCTACATTCTTGGAATTATGATCTATAAAGATAGACATAATAGATTGTTGGGGCTGTCACAGTCCATATACATAGACAAAGTGTTAAGACGATTCTCTATGGAAAACTCCAAGAAGGGAAGTCTTCCTATGGGTCAAGGCATCAAGTTATCAAAGAAGAATAGTATTTCTACTGTTGCAGAACTTGAACGCATGAAAAGAATCCCAAATGCTTCAGCTATAGGATCTATCATGTATGACATGACCTGTATGAGGCCAGATGTGGCCTATGCACTTAGTATGACTTGCAAATTCTAGCAGAATCCTGGGGATGAACACTGGAAAGCAGTCAAGAGTATTCTTAAGTATCTTAGACGAACTAAAGAATATTTCTTAGTTTAGGGTGGACAAGAGAAGCTAGGGTGTACTGGGTACACTGATGCTAGCTTCTAGACAGATCTTGATGACTTCAAATCTCAATCTGGATATGCCTTCATTTTCAATAGCGGAATAGAGAGTTGGAAAAGTTTCAAGCAAGCTACAACTACTGATTCGACAACTGAAGTCGAGTACATTGCTGGATCGAAAGCTGGTAAAGAAGCTGTCGCGATATTTGAGTTTCTGAAGGAACTAGGGGTTGTTCCAAGTGCCACTTGTCCAATAACGATTTATTGTGACAACACTAGTGTGATTGCGCAAGCTAAGGAACCAAGATCAACAAACATGTACCAAGAAAATACCACATACTCAGAAAGATGGTGGAAACTGAAGAAATAAGATTAGACTATGTTCCCACAGATAATAATCTAGCTGATCCGTTAACTAAACCATTAAACTTAGTTAAGCATAATGGTCATTTTGAAAACATGAGTATTAGATACATCGGAGATTGGCTCTAGGCCAAGTGGGAGATTGAAATTATATATGTCCTAAAGACAATCATTATTAGGGACAAATGTTCTTGAACACATTCGTATTATTAATAAGATTAATATTTATGACATTTGCGATTATTGAATTATTATTTGATTGTTTGTAATTATTCATTAATGTGCATCCCTTGAGCTTACGTTGTCATTAATAGAGTGAGATATTGATGATAGAGCGTAACTCTAAAAATAGCCTCGACTAATAATCATCGAGAATGGGATATCGATGATATGTTATAAGTCGACATGTGGTCTGCATCACATTGTTAGAGAATGTAATATGTCTCATCTGCTACTAGTGATGGACACATGGATACTTTTGGAAAGTATTGGTATACCCTGATGATAAACTATTTGTTAGACATGTCTAGAGTGTTATCAGCGTGTGGGGGTATAAAGGTCATTTGACTTGAGGTCAATACACACTTTGTTTACAGAGTAATGTACTTTGACCCTGTCCTAAGCTTAAACTCCTTATAGGATAAGACACGACTTGTGTCGGGTACATTATGATGTAAATTAAGGTGGTAATTGAGCCAATAATAGGATTCATTCCTCGATTGGATATTCGAGAGAGCACTCAACTTCTCAGTGATATTAGGTCGACCAAGGCATTGGCCAATGCAACAGACATATTTAGAATATGGTCTAGTTGTCGACTAATATAGATGAGATAAAGTGATCAAGTCATTTGGATAGACACATGGCAAATCCTAAGCTTGATCGAGTGTGTCGCGAATGAAAGGAATTTATCATCTCACATAAAGGTTATGTTTGTTGAATTCATGTAAACGTACTTCATATATTGAGTTCGTCGTACGACGCAGTCTAGGAGTTCTGTATGGACTTTAATTGGATTAGTGTCAATATATAAAGGCCTATAGGGTCACACTATGTTGATTGTCTCTTCGATCTAATGGTGTATTGAGAAAGTATTAAATATTCTATTTGGGATCGAGATATTTGAATTGATAATAACTATGGGATAATTTTATGAGATGAAAATTATTTAATTAAATCAAAATTAGATTTTGGATTTAATGTGCTAAATATATATATTAAATGAAAACGTGAAACAGAATTTTACGTAATGCGCTGCGGCGCCTGCTAGGCTGCGCCACGACGCCGACCCGGCAGTAGGCCCAGTCAGACTGGCCCACTGCACCTCGGTTTTTGGGTTAGGCTCTAAGCCTAACCCTAATATGATTTGTGACCTAATTTTAACTATAAATACAACACTCTCGTTATTAATTAATACACACCAATTCTATAAACTAATTCTAGACTTAGAGTCTAGGAAAAAATTCTCTCAAACCTCTGCCAAGATTTCATGGCTTTCTTGACAGAGGAATACACCGTAGCATTGTGCTTGCAGTCGAAAAGGGAATCGCGTGTCCACCCTTTAGTAAAGACTCCAGATAATACAACCTGTAAGTATTCATGTTTTATGTTACAGGTTTTGTATTGTCATATAACCATACCAGAAGAAATTGTTGGAGTAAGTAAGAACAAAATTTTAAACTTCCGTTGTGTCTTACTTATGTGTTTTGAACCCAACAAAACCCTACAGATTCTTCCAAATCCAAGTTGCCCATGCTAATTTGATTATTTTAGCATTTCTTATTTACTTAACTTTGCTATTATTAATCAAGCAAATCAATTCATATATACTTTAAACCACTAACAAATTCAATTGTATCTTAGGGTACTTCAAAGCCAATTACCAATGCAATGATTTTGCTTCTTCCTGTTTATATTTCCTACAGGATGTCCCTGATATTCATCATCACTCAAAAGTAACTATAGACCTATAACCAACTTTAAAGTGCTCATTAGAGAATTTTTCTTAGTCGTCGATGGAGGGATGTGTGTTGTTCGGGAGTCTCCGGCCACGTATAAATGAACTAAACAGATGCAAAGCCCTTGAAGGTTGTGCATATGGTACCATATGTGCAGCACCTCTTACAGTGGCAAAGGTCAACAAGTTGCCATACTCTGTTTGCCAACCTCCCACCTGATTAAGAAAACAAAAGAATTGATTGTAGGCTTTTTTCATTTTTGGCCCGTCGACCAAAATTAATTACGGGTACTAGCCAAAATATACAAAACCTATACACTAATTATGTATATTAGATGTATATTTATGTTTATTGTATGTATATTTTTACTTAATATACAAAACATATACATTTACTGGCTATTATGTTTTAGAACGGTCCAAAAATGTAATTATCCCAATTGATTATACTTGTAGCTCTTCTCATCAGCATTGGAAAGAAGAGTTCGATATCAGAGGAGAACGTTACCTGCCGTTTGTGAAACCAAGCTCCATATGGGGCTGTAATCTTGAACCCCATTTCATGAGCTAACTCGCGTACAAGGGTCCTGGATCCAAGCAATGGCACAACGGAATCTTGGTCTCCGCTGCAAGCGAGTAATTCAGAATCAAGCACTACTGACTTCGGTATTAGGAAAAGGGAACAAGATTATGGACTTTTGTCTAATTTGGAATCTTAACCTGAAAATCCAAACAGGAATATGGTTTTCGACTATTCTTTTGAGCAATGGAAGAATATTGATGTTTCCATCTGTGTCGCTGTAATTCAGAATACTGCAATAGAAGTAATAATCCGCAAGTACATTACAAAAAGGTTCATGAAATTTATGGACTGACATAGTAGGTAAAGCATGGAAGTCGAAGGTTCTAAATTGCTAGTGAAATGGTAACATCATATATGTAATCAGTTGTTGTGTGTCAGTTTATGGTTCAACGCGAACTTGATATTTAACACGCTTACTGGCTGCACATCGACCAGCTATCAGGCAAGTTCGTCCTATTTGCATGAAGGGCTTCCTGAACCTCCGGAAGGTTAAAATAGAAGCGCCTTTCATAGCTCATGCACACATCAACACCTACACTCATCTTAGTAGCCTGCAAAGGGGAAATCACTATTAAGTTCCAATAGAAACACAAATATATAAAAGAAGTTGAATGAATGAAGAGAACCAGAAATACCATTTTCCTTAATCGCAGCTCTTGTTCCACTATGGACGGATAGCACACATCAAGAATCACGTCATAATTATTTATATATTCACTAACAATGGTGTTTGCTTCAGATATGGCCTTATTGCATGCTTGTGAAACGTTGTGTGGACTGCCAAAGGTATAATCATCAAATTCACACTGATTCATAATTGCTAGGCCTACTTCATCAGAAATCATCCCATGAGACCAAAAGTATTCATAGGTTGCAGGAACATCACGATCAAGTCTCAGAAGTGGATTCCCGATCTGAAAAAAAAAAATAAGCAGTTTAATGAGCATATACACACAGAAAAGTTGCTTCAATAAAAGGGATGCATAAGAGGGGTAAAGTTTGCTTACTGCAACTCCTTTAATATTGAACTTGTATTCTGGTGAATGTTCATTGTGGTCTAGAAGAGCAACAGCTAACTGTGGAATGTAATGCCCTGAACATGAAAAGCTAAAATAAGGGATACAGTTCTCTTCAAGCATCAATAGCAATTAAAAGAAATGATCTTCATAACTTAGATAGTTCAAAATCAGAACAGAAGATAAGTTTGATTTTTGAAAGGTCTAAACAAGTTTTGAGTCTACAGGACTCTCCACTATACCACATAATATAGTCCTATACAGAGGAGGATATGGGACAATTTCTTGGTTCCTCTTCCAATTTTTAAAACAAAAAATAAAGAAAAGAATATCAATAAGAATAGAAGTAAGCACTTTTGTCAATTCAAAGTTCTAAAACCAAAATTTTCTATTTGAAGAAATTCGTTGTTCAAGAATTATTATTTTTGAATTGTTTTGAGCATTGCCATAACATAACCGCACATCTTAAACGTCTCTGGCCTGCATAACTTTCTCCTGTGAGATATAGTTCCCTTGATTTGAATTCCGGGAATTTCTTCACCCATTCCATCATGAATATATGCATATCCATTGCTGCCAGAGAAACAAGAAGGAAAATCTAAATTCTTAAATCTGATATTTAAAATACAGTAAATGCTTGATCACCACATCTTTGCTGCTTCCGTTTACCAGTTTTTGCATCACCAGTGTTGTAGTCTGAACTTGTATTTGAGTATGACCAGCCCACTCCAGCTGGAGATTCAACAAAGAGGAGATTCGATGCTACAGTAGACAAAAGACATGATGTGGTAAGTTCATTCTCTTTACTCATATTGTTCTAAACATGTTATAACCAGCTCTTCCTTAACCCTACTAAGCATACCTTTATTCCATGATTTTGAATTTCCTCGAAGACCTCGACCGTCACCTGTGGGAAAGAATGGTCCCAGCTCTGTAAAGGCACCCCCACCAACTGATGAGCAACCTGGGCCTGAAACATAAAGATGAGACCTTCTATTGTTCTTGATTCTGCCTTGACATAATTCACCAAATTCATAGCATTTTAATTTAGGAAATCTCATCTGGCAAAAGGTAAGTATAATTCTGCAACATACTTTTTCACCAGTTCAATCTTACTTAATAAAGATGTAAACTTTCACTCAGTTGAGTGAACCCCTAAGTAATTCAACAAGATTGAGAATTCCATCTCATTAGTTTACTCTTACTTTTTGAAGTTCAAATTTGGTTCAGTCCAACTACTGTTTTAAGTTCCATCTCTCTATCAAATTTAACATCCCCTAAAAGTTTGTGACACTTGGTAGCTCCAGACTAATTAACAATGTTGCTCAAACTCCACCAAAACTTTATCATCGGACCCATATCAGATTCTCCAAAAATGCACTATTTTTGGAGGATCATACACACACCCGTCGACATTTTCAAGAGTCTGAGCAACATAGCTAATTAACATGTGCTTTCAACACTCAGATTGAATACACACACGTATATGGAGGTCTTGGTATAGTGTTTAAAGGGGGAACAAAACAATTCTTGTAAGTACATGAATGAACAAACAAGCTGTTTCCTTTTTTACAAACATCGAAAAGAATACAGAAAGCTTAAAAAACATGACACAGAACAAACAGAAAAACAAAAGCTCGAACTCCAAGCAAGTAGTACCACAACCACAAAACTATATGAAAGTACACATAAATTCCTAGTCACATTTGTTTATAATGGATCAAGAAAAATTAAAAAGCAAGAAGAAAACTAAAAAAAACACCTCCATTGAGCCAAAGAGTGAGAGGTTTATCATCAGGGTTCACCTCAGCTTCAACAAAATAGTAAAACAAACTTCTCCCAGCTTTCCTATCCACATCAACATACCCTGCATATTGCCTAAAACTAACCTTAGGTTGTCCAGGCAATGCCTTCACTAAATCCTCCTCTGGATACCCTTTTCCTCCAATTACCAAACCAAGAATTACCAATCCACAAAACTACCACATACCCATCTCACTAAACCTCATAAAGATTCAATCTTTAGCCTTTTTCCCTCTAAAACACTTCAAACTAAGCTCATTCAACTTGGTCTTCTATAAAAAGAACAAAGCTTTATAAAAGAAAGAGATTGAGGTAGGGACGGCAACGGATTGGATCTGGACCGGATCCTACTAGATCCAGATCCAGATCCGTTTTTCATACCAGAATCCAGATTCATCGGGTCAATAAAAATCAGATCCAAATACAGATCCATCGGATCCACCGGGTTCACGGATCGGATCTGGATCCACATGTAAAAAAAATTGTCTAACTAAGAATATAACCTTGCTAAGAATTTTTTTTTAACTGACAAACGATTTTTACTTAGCTAACAGTTTACTGTGTTTCAATTTTGAAATGTTCATATGAGATATTTTGTTCGTTGTTTCGTTTTGATTGTGAGTTATTAATTGAAAATGTTGGACACTGACAATAGTTGTGGAAAATGCTGACTAGTATTTCCACAATGCAGAACTTGTATGTGCTTGCAACCTTCACAAATGAAGTGAATATAATTTTAACTACTTGTCTATGGAGATGTTAGTCATTCACTAATACAACATTGATTTTATTATCGAAGTTAGCTCTTTATTTTTTGGTTTTTGAGTTAACGCGGAGATAAATTAAACTTGCAAGGATGTGCTTAGCAATTTTAAGAAAATAATTATAAAATTACATTCTAGGTTATGAATATATTTAATAAAAAACAGATCCACGGGTCGGTCCAGATCTGGACCGGACACGGATCTCAAATACAAGATTCAGATCCAGATCCGATCCGTCAGAAACGGATCTGGGTCCGATCTGGATCGGTCGGGTCCAAATTTTGAAGATCCATATCCTATAAAACGGATCTGGATCCACCGGATTCGGACCGGGTCCAGGATCCACTGCCATCTCTAGATTGAGGGGATAAGGGCACGTGAATTGTGGATACTTTTGAAACAGAAAGCAATTTGCTATATATATAATGAGTAGCGTGAGCAGAGTGTTGCAGGCTTTGTACTGGGGTTGTTGAGTAGTGCGGTGGTGCTATGATAGGCTTAAAAAGCCTTTGGCAGATTTGCTTACATTTTCTTGTTTTTCTTTGCAGTAACTTTATAGTGTTTGTTATTGATAGAATAGGAAAATATACCTTAACTGGCTTTTGAGGTTGAGTTAGGCTCAAAATTCATTCTTTATATGATATCAGATTTTAGGAAAAGATCACAAACTCTAATAACTTCTCATTTCCTTCACCGTCGGCCGACCCCCCCCCCCCTTTTTCTTTGTGCCGCCGACCCTCCCCCGCCACTTGAGTTGGTCCGACATAACCTTGAGCCGTTGACAATATGTAGACGCATGTCTGACTAGAAATCAAATTTCCATCTAGCCCTCGTAGTTTCAAACATTAAATCTCATATATCCATCACTCTTGAGATGGAAAATGTCCATTATGCGATATGGGCGAAGCTTTTCAAAATTCACTGTCGCTCGTACAAGGTTATCCATCACATCATTCCACCGGAAAAAGGCAAGGAGAAGGTGCCAAAAACTGATGATGACAGGGAATTATGGTTAACACTTGATACGACGGTTCTCTAGTGGATTTATGCCACAATTTCAAGTGATTTGCTGCATACTATTCTTGAGCCCGACTCCACGGCTATGGAGGCTTAGGAACGCTTACGTGACATATTCCAAGACAATAAGAATTCCCGAGCCGTCACACTTGAGCAAGAATTCTCCATCCTGACTTGGCGGATTTTCCGAATGCGTCTACATATTGTCAACGGCTCAAGGTTATGTCGGACCAACTCAAGAACGTCGAGGCACCGATAACTAACAATCAGCTCGTGTTACAAATAGTTGTCGGCCTCACCGACGCATATAGTGGAGTAGGTACGCTCATATGCCAATGCAACCCTCTTCCGCCATTTTACCAAGCCCGTTCTATGCTCATCCTAGAAGCAGGGGATTTTGCCAAAACAAATGGCACCGTGTCGAATTTCGCCATGGTTGTCGCTCCATCCTATGATAATTCTTCATAATTTGAAAATTCGGGTCAAAAGGGACGAAATAGCGATAATGGAGAAAAGAACCACAGCGGCGGCCGCAATGGTGGCAAGGGCGGCAACTACCGACGTGGCGGCAGGGGCGGCGGCCAGCCCAGTGGCAGTCGCCAGCCCAGTAGGGTAGTGGCTCAGCACTGTGGGCCTGGCAGTGGCCCTTAGTCGTGCCTCACTGCCCATTCCCCTCTGGAAATTAGGCCAGGCCAACAGGCCCACTCAGCGACAGAAGTTCTTGGGTCACTGCCGGGTTAGTGGCAGCATGCCCACTCAGTAGTGGCGACCTCTACCGACATCGAGGCCGCAATGAACACTCTTGAACTTAATCTACCCGACGCAAATTAGTACATGGACACCGGTGCAACGTCTCATATGACGTCCTCACAATGTAATCTCTCGTCCTATTTTAATTTGAGCAATAATCGTGGTATAATTGTCAGAAATGGTCATTCAATTCTAATTCATGGTTATTGTAATACAAACTTATCTCCTCTGAACCCACCGTTATCTTTAAAGAAGGTCCTTCATGCTCCTCAATTAATTAAAAACCTGATTTCAGTTAGAAAATTTACCATTGACAATTCAATTTCTGTTGAATTTGATCATTTTGGATTTTTCGTGAAGGATTTTCAGACGGGGATGCGTCTAATGAGATGTGATAGTCAGGCTAGCTATATCCAATCACCACAACCACACATCAAGTCATGTTACCATCCACTTTTGCAACTTTAGCTCATTCTTTATGGCATGAACGTTTGGGTCATCCGGGAGCGCATGTTTTTGCCTCTCTTAAACAAAATAAATTTATTGAGTGTACTAGAACTCGAATTCTTCTGTTTGTCACTCATGTTCTCTTGGAAAACATCTTAAGTTGCATTTTGTTGCTTCTAATTCTTGTACTGTTATGCCTTTTGATATTATCCATAGTGATATTTGGACATCTCCCGTTATGAGCTCTTCGAGCCATATATATTATCTTATATTGTTGGATGATTACTATAATTTTTTGTGGGCGCTTCCTTTGTCTAAAAAGTCACAACTTTTTCCACGTTTCTATTTAGAGCTTTCATACGCACTTAATTTGAACGGGATATTAAAAATATTCAATGTAATAATGGTAGAGAATTTGATAATGGGCCATTTTGGAATTTTTGCAAAACTAATGGTTTGTCATTTCGTCTCTCGTGTCCGCATACCTCATCTCAAAATGGAAAAACAGAAAGAAAAATTCAAACCATTAACAACGTTGTTAGAACATTACTTGCTCATGCCTCTATACCACCATCATTTTGGCATCATGCATTACAAATGACAATTTATCTCCTTAACATACACTTTCAAGCAAACAATTAGCCTATACATCCCCTCTCAAAACTCTATATCTAAGGGACCTATCTTACTCTCATCTATGGGTATTCAGATGCTTATGATATCCTCTTTTTTCCTCTACTACCATCAATAAACTCCAACCCCGGTCTACTCCATGTTTTTTTGGGATATCCGTCAAACCATCATGGGTACAAATGTTACGACTTATCAACTAATAAAATAATCGTAAGTCGCAACGTGGTCTTTGATGAATCAAATTTTCCCTTTGCCGAATTGCATGGTTCTATGGCTCCTACCTACGAATTTCTTGATGATAGCATGCCCCCATACTTGGTCCATAAATTGGCCTCAAAACCAGTCCCAATTTTTTTCGGCCGTTCAGTCCATTTACTGAGCCTAGTGGCTGCCAGCCCAACCGATCATCTCGCTGGCAGCCCACTGCCGAGAGGCCCAACGCCTGGCATTCCGCTGGGTCATGACCCATCTTCACTGCCTGGCGGTCCAGCCACTGCCGGGCAGTCCATCACTACCACCACCCGAACCCATCTCCACTCTCGGCCCAATTCCAATTCCGGCCCAACGGCCAGTCACTCGTAGTCACACAGGATTTTAAAGCCAAAAAAAAATATGGTCTTCACGCCCATGTTACCAAATCATTGTTGCCCTGTAATCCTGTGTCTGCCTTGAATGACCCAAATTGGAAAATGGCTATAGATGATGAATATAATGCTCTTATTAATAATATGACATGTGATTTGGTGCCCCGTCCTCCTGATGTTAATGTGATTCGGTCTATGTAGATTTTTAGTCATAAAGAAAATTTTGATGGTACATTTTAGAGGCATAAAGCCCATCTTGTAGGTGATGAGAAGACGCAACATGTTGATGTGGACTGCGGTGAGACTTTCAGTCCGGTGGTCAAACCAGCCACTATCCTCACGATACTAAGTCTAGCTCTTTCGAAGTCATGACCACTTCATCAGGTTGATGTAAAAATGCATTCTTGCATGGAGAACTCAACGAAATGGTACACATGTATCAACCCATAGGGTACAAAGACCCCACTTATCCTAATCATGTGTGTCTGCTGAAGAAATCATTGTATGGGCTCAAACAAGCTCCTCGGGCCTGGTACAAGAGGTTTGCAGATTATGTTTCTAATATTGGGTTTTCAAATAGCAGGTCTGGTCATTCTCTATTCATATACCGACAGGGTAATGATATAGCTTACATTCTTCTGTATGTGGATGATATTATATTAACTGCCTCATCTGATGCTCTTTGTAAGTCTATCATGTCACTTCTTGGCTCAGAATTTGCAATAAAAGATCTAGGGCCACTGAGTTACTTCTTGGGGATATATATCACATGTCATGCATGTGGTCTATTTTTGTCTCAAAAGAAATATACAGAAGAGATCGTTGAACGAGCCGGCATGTCCTCGTGTAAGCCGTCTTCCACTCCGGTTGACACTAATGACAAAACCAAAGTTGAGTGCTTCTTCCAGCAAGCCATATGCCGATCCATCACATTACCGCAACCTTGCAGGTACAATGCAATAGCTTACTTTCACGAGGCCCGACATATCTTATGTTGTGCAACATGTTTGTCTATTCATGCATAACCCGATGGAGGATCACATGTATGCTCTCGAACGCATTGTGCACTACATTCAGGACACTCTCGATCATGGCTTACATTTATATCCGTCCTCGACATTCACTCTTATTTCTTACACAGATGATGATTGGGGTGGATGTCCGGATACGAGATGGTCCACATCTTGTTATTGTGTATTTCTCAATGACAATTTGATATCTTGATCCTCCAAACGGCAAGAGACCTTGTCCAGATCCAGTGCCAAAGCAAAATATCGAGGAGTTGCCAATATGGTGTCTGAATCTTGTTATCTGCGGAACCTTATTTTGGAGCTCCACTGTCCGGTTCCAAATGCGACATTGGTTTATTGTGATAATTATAGTGTGATTTATCTCTCAGGGAATCTGGTTCCACATTAACATACTAAACATATTGAGCTGGATATTCACTTTGTTCGCTAAAATGTTGCTCTTGGACAAGTACGTGTCTGACATGTCCCATCACGCTATCAGATTGTCGATATTTTTACAAAAGGTCTTCCGCTAGTTTTATTTGAAGACTTTCGGGATAGTCTCAGCATACGCCGACCTCCCGCTTTGACTGCGGGGGTGTGATAGAATAGGAAAATATCATTAGTCATAATTATGTATATGATAGATGTATATTTTAGTCATTACTTACCGTAATTATAGCCTATGATTATGCTTATATTTTAGTATATTTACTACCACTTTTGAATAAAACAATCCAGGAAAATATTTCTTACCGTTACAGAGAGAAGAAGAAATAGACGTTAGGAAGTTGCAGACTTGCAGACCAGTGGATGAGTACTACCCCACCCCTACCCCCACCATACCCCAGCCACCACCCCAGGTGGGTAGGGGCTTGGGGGGGGGGTTATGACCATAAGAGAATTGTGAATTGGTTGTTGAGAATTGAGATTCATCAATTTGGCCTTTTTCAAGAATCAAAGATAGGTCAAAAAGTCATCTAAGGATAGCTGATAATTTTGTTTTGTTTTCTAGGAGTACTTTGCTTTCGCAGAATTGATGAATTAGCAGAAAATCCATATATCCACTTGCATTGAATCAAAAACAGTGCTAAAATGGTCCGGCAGGGTGGAGTCAGAATACTAAGAATATTTATATTTTTGGTGAAAAATAAGTACAAATGTAATGAGTTTGTAGACACTGTGTAAATAATAACATGAAAAATAAATGAAGCAACTTATTACAAAACAAATTATATCAGGGGAGCTACAATATTACTTCAGGATTCCCTGGACTCAACGGCTTTTTCCTAAATCATGTATTTATATTAGAAAATTTATTATATATGTATAAATATTTACTCATGATTTCAGTAACTAATTTGATGACAAGTTAATTACTCATAAATTTCAAATTTCAATGCCTTTGATATTGATATAAATCTACTTTACACTGTAAATATAGACGTATAATCCAAAATGAAATACGATTGCATGTGGTGTTTTGATTTTGTTAAATAAGGCAATATACACACAATATACAAGTGTATATTGCCTTATTAAGGCTCTCGGTTTTGCCGCATTATGGCTCTCGGTCAACAGGCCATATTTGGCTCTACTTCTTTTGATAATTGTTAATATTAGACAAGGTAAGAATATTGTATATTAGAAAAATATATGTGTAATATATTGTAATGTATATGTTACCATAATTAGGAATATACACTACCATAATTGTAGAGTTAGAATTATGGTAGAAGAAGGTTTTGTAACTTGTATATATATCTATTCAATCAATGAAAATAATCAAGGGGATTATTTCTTTCATGGTATCAAAAGACTAGGTCTAAACAAAAGTTTTTCTCTCAACTTTTGTCTTCCTTGTGGCCGAGACACCCCCCCTCGGGTTTCTCTTCCAAAATTCGTCTTCCGCTCTCACAAACACCTCTCTTAAATTTTCCTTCCTTCTTTGTTCTTCCAATATGTCTAAGAACAATTATCACCCTGCCCTCACGGTGTCCAATATCAAGAGCAGTATCCCTATTGTCCTTGGGATGGAAAACGTCCAATATGCCACGTGGGCGGAGTTGTTTAAAATTCACGCTATCTCTTATCAAGTTCTTCATCACATCATTCCTCCCGCTAGACCCCTTCCTGCGGAGGATCCTGAGTTATGGATTACACCTGATGCTGCCGTTCTCCGGTGGATCTACGCCACTATTTCAGTGGACCTTCTACAGACGATTATTGAGCAGGATACCACGGCTATGGCTGCATGGAATATATTGCGTGACATATTTCAAGACAACCAACATTCACGTGTCGTCACACTCGAGCAGGAATTCTCTCTCGTTCGAATGGACGAATTTCCGAACGTTTCGGCATACTGCAAGAAACTGAAGGAGTTGGCAGATCAACTCCGTAATGTTGGTGCACCAATAACAAATAATCGTCTAGCTCTACAGTTGGTTGCCGGTCTTTCGGAGGCCTATAATGGTGTTGGAACTCTCCTTCGCCAAAGCAACCCTCTTCCCGACTTCTATCAAGCCCGCTCCATGCTTACGTTGGAAGAAGCCAGTTTGGCCAAAAAGGCGGCTACCGGAGCAAGCCCAGTCGTCATGGTGGCATCCTCTCCTAGTTCTTCGGGTTTTGTGAATAATTCGGGCCAAAACCATAATAATGGTGGCGGCAAGAATAATCGCAAAAATAATAACAAAAACCGCGGGGGCAAACGCGGCGGTTCTAGTGGCGGTTCCGGGGGTCAACAAGCAGGCGGTGGGTCCCATCCAGGGTACAGTGGCCCACCACCGCCCTGGGCCCAGCAGTGGGGCCTATGGCAGTGAAACCTGTACCATCCAAAGAAATAGCCTATAGGCCCGGGCCGCCAACCCAGGCCCAACAGCCAAGAAGTATGGCGCCCATCGCCGCTGGCCCAAAGATCGGTAGCAACAGCAGCTACGGCCCAACTACACCACGGACAGGAGTTCTTGGGCCCCGACCTCCGCAAGCCCATCATGCAGCAGGCCCCACTCAAACCGATATCGAGGCCGCAATGCACACACTGGGGTTATCTCAACCGGACCCAAATTGGTATATGGACACCGGTGCCACTACTCACATGACTTCCGAATCAGGTACTCTCTCATCTTATTCCAATTTGAGCACCCCTCGGGGGATAATTATTGGTAATGGCAGTTCTATTCCAATTCTAGGGTATGGTCAGAAAACGTTGTCTCCACCCAATCCACCACTCCTCTTGAAAAATACTTTACATGCTCCTAAATTGATTAAAAATTTAGTGTCTGTCCGAAAATTCACAAATGACAATTCTGTTTCTGTTGAATTTGATCCTTTCGGTTTCTCTGTGAAGGATTTCAAGACGGGGAGTCATCTCATGAGGTGTGATAGTATGGGGGATCTGTATCCTATCATGCCCGGTTTCAGTCCATCGAGTCCAGCCTTGCCGTCAGCTTTTGCAGCCATCTCTCCTTCCATGTGGCATGCTCGCCTGGGTCATCCGGGATCTTCTATTTTATCAGTTTTAGATAAAAATAGCTTTATTTCTTGTAAGGGTACGAGTCGTACTCCAATTTATCAGTCTTGTTCATTAGAAAAAATTATTAAGTTGCCATTTGTAGACTCCAATTCTCATACTTCTATGCCATTTGACATTATTCATAGCGACTTATGGACATCTCCTGTTCTTAGTTCATTGGGTCATCGCTATTATGTTCTCTTTTTAGATGATTATTCTAGATTTTTGTGGATGTTTCCAATTGCGACTAAATCACAAGTGTTTTTCGTCTTCATCAAATTTAGAGCGTTCATTCGTACTCAATTCGAAAGAGAAATAAAAAATATTCAATGTGATAATGGGAAAGAGTATGACAATAGGGAGTTTCGGGAATTTTTTGCTAATAATGGAATAAATTTTCATTTTTCGTGTCCTCATACTTCTTCACAAAATGGGAAAGCCGAACGTAAAATTCGTTCC
Organism: Anisodus acutangulus; assembly: GCA_029783415.1. Classification (NCBI taxonomy): domain Eukaryota; kingdom Viridiplantae; phylum Streptophyta; class Magnoliopsida; order Solanales; family Solanaceae; genus Anisodus; species Anisodus acutangulus. The sequence continues at coordinate 15,194,536 of CM056503.1, read as the reverse complement.
ATAAATAACATTGTCCGAACTCTCTTAATCCATGCCTCCATACCTTCATATTTTTGGCATCATGCTTTACTAATGGCCACATATCTTCTTAACATAATTTCTTCTAAAGGACTGACATATTCCTCCCCCCTCAAAATCCTATATAATAAGGACCCCTCGTATTCTCATCTTCGGATTTTTGGGTGCTTGTGTTATCCGTTATTTCCATCCACCACAATTAACAAACTTCAGGCTCGGTCTACCCCGTGTGTATTTTTGGGTTATCCGTCGAATCATCGTGGTTATAAGTGTTTTGATTTATCCTCCAAGAAAATCATAATTAATCGCCATGTCATTTTTTATGAAACTCAATTCCCTTTTACGAAAGTTCATACTCCCGAGCCTAAGTCGTATAATTTTTTGGATGACCAAATATCCTCAGATATTATTCGGAATTTTTCTGACATCTCCCGCACCCAAAAATCCTCCAATGACTCCATCGCCGGCTGGACCCACGATCGCTTAGCCCAAAGAAATCCAAAGGATCGAGCAGTTCCAAAGAATTGGGCTACCGCCCACCTCGAATCGCCCAAAAGAGGCTTCCAGTTACCGATTTGGGCCAACAGCCCATCGTCACTGTGGCGGTCCGTCCCGAGCCCAGAAAATTCCCAAAATTCCCTCAATTCCTCCTCGAGTCATAGACCGATCACTCGAAGTCAGCGGGGTATTTTTACACCTAAAAGACATTTTAATTTACATTCTGATGTCCACATTAAATGACCCTAATTGGAAAATTGTCATGACTGATGAATATAATGCTCTTATTGATAATAAGACGTGGGAGTTGGTGCCCCGTCCATATGGTATTAATGTTATCAGGTCTATGTGGATTTTTGCTCATAAGGAGAATTCAGATGGGTCCTTTGCTCGGCATAAAGCGCGACTTGTTGGTGATGGTAAGACTCAGCAGGTTGGGATAGATTGTGGTGAGACGTTTAGTCCGGTGGTCAAACCGGCTACTATTCGCACTGTGCTTAGCTTGGCTCTTTCAAAGACTTGGTCAATTCATCGATGTCAAGAATGCGTTCCTACACGGTGATCTCAAGGAAACAGTCTATATGCATCAGCCTTTGGGTTTCAGGGATCCCAACCGTCATCATCATGTATGTTTATTGAAGAAGTCCTTATATGGGCTTAAGCAGTCTCCAAGGGCCTGGTACACGAGGTTTGCTGACTTTGTTTCAACTATTGGGTTCACTCACAGCAGGTTAGATAATTCCTTGTTCATCTACCGCCGTGGTTCGTCTTTGGCATATATTCTGTTGTATGTGGATGATATCATCTTGACTGCCTCTTCCGATGCCTTGCGCCAGTCTATCATGACCATGCTCAGTTCTGAGTTTGCTATGAAAGACTTAGGGCCTTTGAGTTATTTTTTGGGGATTGCCGCTGCCGCCATTCAGGTGGCTTATTTTTTGTCGCAACGAAAGTATGCTGCTGAGATCATAGAGAGGGCTGGGATGTCATCCTGTAAGTCCACTTCCACGCCGGTTGATGCAAACCCAAAGCTAAGTGCCGCAACAAGTGCACCATACGAGGACCCGACCCGCTATCGCAGTCTGGCAGGGGCCCTCCAGTATCTTACCTTTACCAGACCGGATATTACATATGCGGTTCAGCATGTGTGTTTATTCATGCATGATCCCAGAGTTGAGCACATGAATGCAATTAAACGCATCATTCGGTATATTCAGGGGACACTAGACTATGGGTTGCACTTGTATCCTTCATCTACATCCACATTTATCTCGTACACGGATGCTGATTGGGGTGGTTGTCCTGATACCAGACGGTCGACTTCTGGCTATTGTATGTTCCTTGGTAACAACTTGGTCTCCTGGTCGGCAAAGCGTCAGGCAACTCTATCACGCTCAAGTGCAGAGGCAGAATATCGAGGGGTAGCGAATGTGGTCTCCGAATCATGTTGGCTACGTAATTTGCTTTTGGAGCTTCATTGTCCCATTCAGAAGGCAACCTTGGTATATTGTGATAACATTAGTGCCATCTACCTTTCAGGTAACCCAGTTCAACACCAACGTACTAAGCATATCGAAATGGACATTCACTTTGTTTGTGAAAAGGTTGCAAAGGGCCAAGTTCGCGTATGCCATGTCCCATCGCGTTATCAAATTGCAGACATCTTTACAAAGGGTCTACCAGCGGTTCTCTTTGAAGATTTTAGGGACAGTCTTAGCGTTCGAAGACCGCCCGCTATGACTGCGGGGGTGTGTTAAATAAGGCAATATACACACAATATACAAGTGTATATTGCCTTATTAAGGCTCTCGGTTTTGCTGCCTTATGGCTCTCGGTCAACAAGCCATATTTGGCTCTACTTCTTTTGGTAATTGTTAATATTAAACAAGGTAAGAATATTGTATATTAGGAAAATATATGTGTAATATATTATAATGTATATGTTACCATAATTAGGAATATACACTACCATAATTGTAGAGTTAGAATTATGGTAGAAGAAGGCTTTGTAACTTGTATATATATTTATTCAATCAATAAAAATAATAAAGGGGATTATTTCTTTCAGATTTAAAAAAAAAAAGAATAGGACTTTCAATGTCCGTAACTCTTTTCTTACTTTATGGTTGTTTCCCATTGGAGGGGCCTGATTATTGTTATCTTTTTAAAATTAAAGTGGTCTTCATATAGGGTTGGAGTAGGAAAAAAGGGAAGAGGAGATCTAGATGGAAAAGGAATTGACATGGAAAGGTTAGATGAATGATCATTCAATTAAATATTAAGAACCTTAACATGTAATTAAATATTAAAAACTTTAATATATCAAAGAAGTATGAATGGACATATGCTCCAATAAATAGGACAAGCCATTATAGGATAGCAATTATACTTTCATTTCATTAATCGTAGGGGTCACGGGACAAATCTTAGCCAAACTATGATAACAATTTAACATGTTCTAATCTGACATAATTTTATTTAATGACGATATACAGTGAAAATAGGGACAACATCTTTCTAACTTTTTGTTTTTTTTGGTTTAATATATTGATTTTAATCTCTTTGAATAAAAAAGTTAAAGTGACGGTGAAGAAAATGTGTTTTGACTCATATGCTAAGTTAAATAATTCAAATCCAAGCAATAAAAAGAGAAGCCAATAATTTTCCCGCGGTTCAAGTTTGAATTAAAGGGAACTAAAAGAGACATTTTTGGTTTATGAATAAATTATTTGGGTTCATTTATTATGAAACAGCTACTCTATATTCACAATATATAAAAGAATACAAAATTGAAATCTTGACTAACTTTACAAAGGAAATACTCATTTTGATTTTGTGAATAATAGTGACACTTTTTACCTAGTTATAAACGTTGCATACAAGAGTAGAAAGAACAAAATATAATCTTGTAAAATCGAACTTTTGAACATAAAAAAATATAATTTGACAGCTCTATCAAGAAATTATCACTCAATACCACTTACATAATAAAAAACGTTGCATAATTTGACAACTTTGAACAAATTTTTGGCTATGTATCTTATTTAATACTCCCTCCGGTTCATAATAAATGTCCACTTAGTCTTTATTTGGTTCAGAATAAGTATCCACTTACATAATAAAAAGAAATTAACTTTATATTTTCAGTTTTGCTTCTATTTATTCAAAACAATAAATGGGTAAGAGTCTTATTAATTAAGGATAATTTAGTTAAAATATTTTTTTTTAGAAGTTAATGTTTTCTTATAGAAGTTACTGTTTTCTTAAGATGTGTGACTAAGTGAACACTTATTTTTAATCGGAGGGAGTACCTTGCAAACATAAAAGATTTGCAAGGATCATATAATTACAAAAGCATATAAACGTGGTATGAGCTAAGTTTAATACTACTCTTAGAGGTCATATTCGAGCGCTAATAATAAGGCAGAATACATTAAAACGGTTTTTTTTACTCATGATATGAGAATTGCCTTAAAATTGATGCACTGAATCTAGTAAATAAAGATTAGTATTAATAAATTGCCAGAAAATAATTGAAAGCAAATATATTTGGAATGTCTGGTGGCAAAGCACAAGGTTTCTTCCCAGCAAGCCCAGTAATATTTAAGTATATAAATAAATAAATATTTTAGTACAATCACTTTATCCACATTTACATACGTGTAAGACCACACGTGTGCACTTCAAATACTGGTAGATTTCCCTATTAATTTTTTTTATTGGAAAATCTTATTTTACGTTCTAAATTTCTCAATATAGAAATTAAATAGTGTTTTAACTTCCTAACTTACACCTTGAAGTCACCTAGTAAGATTTTTTAGTATTTTAGTAGGCGTTTGGCCCTGCATTTTTAAACCATTATTTCATAATTTGATTTCAAATCACATTTGTTTATACAATTTGAACATAACTTGAACTTCAACTTCATGTCATGGTTTGAAATTCCAAATCATCCAAAAAGGTGTGATTTGGAATTCCAAATCATGATTTTCAATTTTTTAAATATAAAATTTGGTCCATAAGTTTATATTTTCTAAAAAAAATTCATAAATTAGTAGATATATATCAATTGATCGACTTTATATTGTATTGAATATAATTATCCAATACATAATTTATATTGTATATATATATAAAGGTATGACTATGACATGACTTAAAATTGTACAAGACCAAGCTCCTTCAACCAACCATTTATTTTCACAATTAATTACTATCAACAATTTGATAATTTTTTTAAAAAGGCCTTCGACCCGCGTATTGATTTTGTTATGAATTATGACTTGCTCATTTGGTAAGATTGCATAAGAATTAGGAAAGTTTTAATGGTTTTCACAACTTGTGAGTTTTTTATGTCAATGAGAAAAGATACAATTTAAGAAACCAAAATTGCATGTCCAAACAAAACTTCAACTTCAAATCATATGATTTCCAACTATAATTTCAAATCATGTCCAAACGGCTCCTTGATATTTTTATATAGTTGACATTTTCCTCCTATTTACTCCTTTTCATTATTTTTAATGTATTATAGTTGACCATTTGCTTCACAACTTATAATCTTGCTGGTTAGCTTTAAAAAATGTTATTGGTAGTTAAATTATTAATGATGAATTGAAAGATATGTTACTATTTTTCTGGGGTGAATTTAATGAGAAAATGTGTTATTGAAAAATACATTTATTTCATTCTCGTCACCATAAGTTCTCATTGACAACAAAATTTCAACATTTTTTGTAGTCATTTAAAGCTCTCTTTAATAAAAAAGAAAACGTATACAATTAACTAACTTCCGTACATTTCACATGAAAAATTTAAAGTCGTACTATATATATATATATAAAAGTTTAATTCCGTACAGTTCACATTTCACATTTCACATTTCACAAATTAAATGTTACTTAAATTCAAATGAACAGAAATATATATATATATATATATTATATATATAAGTTTAATTCCGTACAGTTCACATTTCACATTTCACAAATTAAATGTTACTTAAATTCAAATGAACAGAAAGGAATTTAAGGAATAAGAGTAAATTCTTAAAATTCGTTCATTTAAATGGAACAAATAGAATGAAAGTATAGAGCTGAAATAACACATTTCCCCATCTTTTTCTCTCTCCTTTTTTTTCCGGTCCTTTTATTCCTTATTAAGTTGAATATAATTTTACTTCAAAGATCTAGACCAACCACCGAATTAGAAACACAAAGTTAGCTGAATAATTTATATATTTATATTTTTATATTTTAGATCCGGTACCCGCAATAGAGCCCAATTATATTCGAATTCGCATCGCGTAGGGCTCATTTGGGGAAGTGCTCATTACCAAGAATTTTTTCATATCCAGGCTCAAACCCGACACCTTTGATTAAGAGAGGAGCAGGCGCATCCACTACATCACATTTTTTTATTGTTTTCTTTAAAAGCGGTAGTTTAATTGGAGCAACCCATCAGGCGTTATTAGGCTTGGAAGACAACGGCCCGTTATCCTTTCAACGTACAGAGCGGGAGCTGTTCGTTGTTCTGTGTACTTTGAGCCAGTGGTGCTGCGAAGGAGCCACATTTGTCCAGGATGAATCAATTAATATCCTTTCTTTAAAAAAATATAACGTATTGATAGGTTAATAATTTTTATACATATAATATATTGAATTCTCTTTTTTTTTTACTTCTTTCTAGCTCCAATCCCCTTCTTTCGATCCCCACTACTCACCTTTTTTTTCGTGGAGGGTGAGGAAACTATTATTAAAGTAAATATAAAGAAAACATGGATCTTAACTATATCCAATTCCAATTATTCTAATCCTTAAACTAGCCATTACTTTTGAATGTCACGTCTAACAATAATACACCGCATTTAGTATGTGAAAACTACTTCTTTGCTATTGGGGGCTTTGTGATGTTTAATTTGCATTTTATCAACCTTGCCACAATAATGACATTGAAGTTTTGTTATGTATTATTGTCAATTTAGGTATTATCATCTTTTTAATGGTTTCAACTTATTTTAGTAAAGATGAACTGCATCCTTCTCTCTCCATCTTATAATTATTCTTCGCTTTTAGCATGAAGGAACAAAATGCTCATCAAAATTGGACAATTCCTCCCAATTTATATGATACACTTTTCTTTTTAGTCAATTTTAAAAAGAATGATAAATTTCTTTTTAAAAAAATTAACTTTAAACTTTATTTTTTATGTTTAACGAGATGATCTATAACCACACAAATATCTTTGATTTATTTTAGACCACAAAATTTAAAAGTCTTCTTTTATTTCTTAAACTCCGTGTCGAGTCAAACTATATTATATAAATTGAGACGGAGGGAGTATTAGATCTATCAAAAATGGCAACTCAATTCTCATCTAAGAATTCATGAATTTGTATTTATATTTAGTTTACATAGTACAAGACATAGTTTCTTCTTTTTCAAATAAAAAAATTGTCATATTCTTCATGATAAGCAGGTACACAAGTTAACTTTTAAAAGAAAAGCACAAGGAAAAGGACTCAAAACTTAATCTATCATTTGCATGCGTGCACCTTTTAAAATGATATAGATATGGTAAAGAATCTAAAAGAATAATTATATAAGTTCTTAATTAATGGTGTTCCCAAATGCATAAATGTTTGTGTGATCAATCTTGAATTTTGATTAAGCTACCAACAACTCCAACATATTAATATATTATTAATCTCAGCTTCATCCTTAATTAATTATGTAACATAACCTAAAAAGAAAATTAGAAAGCCGCACTGGACTACCACTTATTCACCTGTTCTTTTACGACCTTAGTCATGTACACAATTTGCGGCGATCTAGAGTCGGTGAGAATAGTACTATGATTAAAACTTAATTATTTGTGGCGGTCCACCAACATTAAATTATAAAATCGCCAAGAACCTGCAAGGATACCCATTTTGGTTGAACATGTGATCTATCAAATGGAGGGTCTCAGGTTCGAAATCCCTGCATGTTTTCTCAATCAAACTCGTTACATGAGGCTTGCGTAGTGCGGTTTATCTTTTTTGTGTAATTTGCAAGCTATTATACTGGAGCATGATTTACCACATGAAAGATAGCAACTGCGGGCTCCCTTACCAAAGAGATTGCCACAAGAGTATTTAGAAGAGGTCACTATTAAAAAGTGGACATTTAATCTGTTACGCGGCGCCTTCCTGAGATTCCTTGGAAGAGCAACGTAAGGCTAAGCAACTGATGTCAGTTACCATCTACCAACTGGGGTCCCCTCCGTACGTAGACGAAACTGCCAGTGCCGTACAAAAAAACCAATGTCAAAAACATTTGAGAGAATAGAAAAGAGAATTGTGAATGAAAGAAAGCTTTATTGCATTGATGAAAGCTATTACAACGAAAGCAAACGGTGTTGGGGGAGAGACACCAGTACAGATAATTGATTATTTGCTTGAAAGTTTTGATTGCTTGATCTCCCTTATATATGTTCTAAAAATAAAAAGGCAAGCAACAAAACTAGACATGACTAAGCTAGAAAAACATAATGAAAATACAGAAAGTAACCCTATAATATATTTACATCAAAGGGGGCCTAGACTATTACAAAGTAAAAGCATGGCCATTGGCGGCACTTGGAGGGGACGCAACCTTGTCTTCAACATCAAGATCTACGTGTGACACAGGGTGCAGCACTGGGCGCAGGCACAGGTGTTGGGCGGAAGGGCGTTAGGCACAAACGGCACTATTAGGGGTGTCATAGGTGTGGCCACACGTTGGGGCGCGGTCTCACTAAGGACGCTATCGAGGATCATCGATGGGGCGACATAGGCACATGCGCACTTGTCACTCAACGCGACCAAGACTACGGGTCCATCCATGACGCTTGGTGCTAGGAGGCTTGCTAGAGCATCATGAAGCGTGGCCGATAGGTCATGGGGCATGGCTAGAAAGCCGCCCATGACATTCTCCCCCACCTGAGTTAGCGACGTCCTTAGTGCCTTACTTGTAAGGTATTCATCAATCAAGTTCTTGTAGTCTTTGAGGTTGGTTCCCCTCTCCCATGTATTCTCTTCTATATCACAATCTTGCCATTTCACCAAGAACTCTTGGTGGTCTTTCCTTGAAGCATGGATGACTCAATTATCGAGAATAGCTTCAGCATGTCTTTTTCTAGATGATTGTGGGCCTTGAATACTTGGTATGGTGAGCTAGTTGCTTGAAGGGTCTTTAGTGTCTTCACAAAATGGCTTGAGAAGACTGACGTAGAAAATTGGATGAATCTTCCACCAGGCTGGGGTATCCACCCGGTATGCAACATTCCCAATGGGTCGCTCGATGATCAAGGGCCCAATATATTTTTTAAGCAGACGGGGGTCTACAAACAGGTATCGCCTTGGGATTTTCACCATCATTTTATCCCCAACTTGATATTCTACAAAGCGACAATTTTGATCAGCATGCTTCTTCATCCGATTTTGGGCTTTCACCAGATAGCTCCGCACTATCTCTAGATTCTGCTTCCACTCTTTCGAGAAGCTAGCAGCTCAAAGAGACTTCCCCAAGTTAAAGGCATTGACAGTGTGTGAGAGAAGTGGTTGTTTGCCCCGATGAAAATTTCAAAAACGCTTCTGTTTGTGCTAGAGCTCTTTTGTGAATTGAAGCATAACAAAGCATCATGCAGAAGCTTAACCCAATTCTTCTGTGAGCCAATGACAAAATGGCATAGTTATTTATCTCGGTATGTCATTGACCGCTCCATCTAGCCATCAGATTGTGGGTGAAATCTTGAGTTGAGGCTCAACTTGGACCCAAGGCACTTAAAGAACTGAGTCCAAAAGTTGATAGTGAAACGAGAGTCGCGATCACTCACAATGTTCTTGGGTAAGCTCCAATATTTGACCATATGCGCGAAGAAGAGTTTAGTTGTGTCTTCAGCTGATATATACTTTGGTGCGGCTATAAACGTGGTGTATTTAGATAATCGATCTACTACAACCAAGATAGTTGTAAGATCTCCGACCTTGGGTAAGCCGGTGATGAAATCAAGTGAAATGTTTTCCCAAAGTCTCTTCGGGACATACAATGGCTCCAAAAGGCCCGCTTGTGTTAAGCGGTCGGACTTGTGTTTCTGGCATGTGGTAAGTCTTCACGTATTGAGCAACGTCGTCTGCCATTTGGAGCCAATAATATGTGTGATGCAACGACACCATGGTGCGCTCTTCTCCTGGATGGCCAACCCATAGTGTATCGTGGCATTCCATGAGAAGAGTTCTTCATACATCTCATCATTTAGGAACATACAGCCAGTTCCCTTTCACTTTTAGAAACCCATCTTCCATGTAGAACTGGCGAGTTTTGCCTTGCCCGAAAGGATATTTGGTGAGTAAATACTATATCTGATCTTTCATGTTGATGGCCACTTCACTTCCCCTTAGGGCTACAATGAGGCACACTGATGCCAAGTCAGCCCTCCGAACTAGGGCGTCAGCAACTTGGTTGGTCTTTCCCCTCTAGTACTCCAGGTTGAAATGGAATTCAGCTAGAAGTTCCTGCCATCTGGCTTGTCGGCCGTTCAGATGAAATTACTAACAACTGTTTTGTCCGTCTTTACTATGAATGAGGTTCCCAGCAGATAGTGTCTTCAAATGCGCAAGCAATGGACGAGAACCAATAGTTATTTCTCATGTGCGGTATAGCGCCACTATGCGTCCTTCTACTTCCGGTTCTCGTACGCAATCGAGTGTCCCTCTTGTAACAAGACTCCGCTAGGGCATAGTCTAAGGCATATATTTGTACTTTGAATGACTTGGCCAAATCAGGAAGGGCCAAGATGGGGCTACTAGACATAGCCATTTTCAATGCGTTGAAGGCATCAATTCGCCTCTCAAACTAGTCCCAAATTGTGACCTTTTTCAGAAGCTTTGTTAATGGCACTATAATGAGGGAGTGATTCTTCACAAACCGGTGATAAAAGTTACACATGCTAAGGAACGCTCGCAGGGCGTCGATATCCTTAGGCGGCGGCCAGTCCGTGACTGCTTTGATTTTCTGTTGGTCCATCTTGATCCGCCCTTCCTCGATGAAATGTTTGAGGAAGTCGATCTATTTTTTATCAAATGAGCACTTGTATAACTTGACATATAATTGGTGCTCCCGCAGCCGATCTAGGACCTCTCGCAGATGCCTCATATGTTCTTCCAGCGTTTTGCTATATACCACAATGTCATCCAGGTAGACCACCACAAATTCGTCAATGTATTCCCGAAATTTTGGTTCATCAGAGTGCAAAACATGGCCGGGGCATTAGTCAAGTCGAACAACATGACTAGAAAGTCGTATGACCCATATTTTCTCACACATGTTATTTTGTGTTCATCTCCCTCAACAATCCAAACCTGCCAATAACTTGTCTTTAGGTATATTTTGGTGAACACAATAGCATCCACTCGTCTGTCGAACAAGTCCACCATTAGCGGAATATGATACTTGTTCTTGACAGTGATTTTGTTCAGGGCTCGATAGTCCACACAGAGTCTTGGGGTACCGTCGTGTTTCTTTTGGAACAGCATGGAGGACCCATATGGGGACTTATATGGCACAATGATCCCCGTGTATAGCATGTCCGTCAACTGTCTATGAAGCTCGGCAAGTTCGGTTTGTGACATTCGGTATGATGCCCGAGCAAGTGGCTTCGTGCCAGGCACTAATTCAATTTCATGATACATGAATCACCTAGGCGGGAAATTCTTTGGCATGTCCTGCGGCATGACGTCTTCAAATTCCTTCATGAGATTTTTCATGGGGTGGGACGTGAGGAGTGCTCAATGTCTTCAATGCAAAGGGTATCTAAGAACGTGAGTTCCTGCTTTTCTTATTTAGCTGCAAGGCCGAGATGTTCTTTATAGCCATCTTTATGGTTGTGCATGGGATAATACAGGGTTTAGCCCCGTTTACTCCCATCATCAGTAGCACATATTCATAAGGTATCAGAATAGTGTTGGTTTGCCTCATGCATTCCAATCTAACTATCAGTTCTAAGTCATCTATGATCACCACACGCAAGTTGAATTCTCTTTCATAAGGACTCATCTTCACCGATACTCCTCCGGTTATTCCACCCACTTATTGGGATGGGGAATTGATTGTCTTAACAGGACCTCTGCCTTGTCCACCAACACGCCCAAGACACTTTGCCTCAATTGAGGCAAGGTAGTTGTGAGTAGCGCACATATCTATCATGGCCTTGATAGGCTTGTCATTTACCCTCAAGTCGACGAACATCAGTTTCTTCCCTGAGTTAATGGGAGGCCTCTCGTCCGCATTTGTCTTCCTCTTCTTAGAGCACGAGCATGAGTCCTTCTTCTAGTGGATACCAGTACTAGTTCTTTCCAATGCCTCAAAAATAGAACAAACAAGTGCATTGAAGGCACCTATAAGGTCTGTTTAATCATCGTGGTCCTCATCGTCATCCGACCCATCATCAAGAGTCTGATGGGCATTCATTTATGCCTGTGGACACTCATTGTTCCAGTGAGGCCCTCCGTAATGTCGACATCTTGAAGGGGGATTATTCCCCCCGATCATTTATTGTGGGATGCCGCACTGTTGCTGCCTGAGGAGGGAGACTTGACTTAGTAGCACTCCGATTTCCCCCACTTCTGCTAGGACCACCACTACTAGGCTAGCCCCTCTTGTACCATCCTCGTGCAGGAAGTTGAGGTTTGTCCTTTCGAGTTTCTACTCGATAGTCCCAAGGGATTCTACTACTTGGATGGCCTTGGGTAAAGTATACACCCTCTGTCTTTGCAGCTCCATGAGGGTATAAGGTTTCAAACCTTTTATGAAAGTGAAAAGTTTGTCTTTGTTGCCCATATCCCGTATATTCAGCATGAGTGCAGAGAATTCACGCACGTAATCGTGAACCGACTTGGTCTGGTAGAGTTTCTAAAGCTTCCTTTTTGCATTATACTCGATATTTTCGAGGAAAAACTGTAGGCGTATGGCTTTAGTTTGTCCCACGTTTCAAGAGTATCTTCACCAGTCTTGATAGCTTCGTATTTCACCTGCCACCATAGTTTAGCATTACCCTGAAGATACATGGCAGCAGTTGCTACTTGCTACCTTCTTTGCCTATTCTAACTCGCCCACATCCTCAAAGTATTGTTCGACATCGAAGATGAAGTTCTCTACTTATTTGGCATTCCGAGCCCCTTGGTAGGGCTTTGGCTAAGAGATTTTCAGTTTTTGAGTCACAGGGGCAATGTTTGCCCCAATGGGGTTACCTCCCCTTTGGAATAAGTCTTGTAGTACATCGTTGACAACATTGAGCTGATTAGTCAAGTTATCAATGGTTTATTGCATGACAGTCACCCTTTCTACCTCTTGTGCCCTGAGAGCTAGATCTTCGGTCCGTCGAGTGGCATTCGTTGTGAGGTCCTTGTCGGAGTCGCTAGTGATGTTTACGGTATGTCCAGGTCGTCTAACCTTTGCACTAGGTTGGTAGTTTCAATGGGTCGTAATCCATTAACCGTGACTTCTAGAGTCGCAATGCAGTCACCATGATTCACCCTGGTAGCAATGTGTTCCCTCGCTTAGTGTCGAGCCTAGGCTCTGATACCAACTATTGTGCGGCGCCTTCCTGAGATTCCTTGAAAGGGTGACGTAAGGCTAAGCAATCGATGTCAGTGTAGTTATTATCCGCCAACCCGGGTCCCCTCCGTATGCTAGACGAGACTGTCAGTATCGTATGGGAAAACCAATGTCAAAAGCAATTGAGAGAACAGAAAAGAGAATTAAGAATGAAAGAAAGCTTGATTGCAGTAATGAAAGTTATTACAAAGAAAGCAAAAGGTGTTCGGGGGAGAGACATCGGTAGAGATAATTAATTGATTGTTTGTTTGAAAGTATTAATTGCTTGATCCCCCTTATATATATTCTAAAAATAAAAAGGCAAGCAACATGACTAAGCTAGAAAAACATAATGGAAATACAGAAAGTAACCCTATTCTATATTTACATCAAAAGGGCCTAGACTGTTACAAAGTTAGAGCATGGCCATTGGCGGCACTTGGGGGCCCAACCTTGTCTTCAGCATCAGGGTCTGCTCGACATTTGGCGCACGGCACGGGCGGCATTGTCAGGGGCGGCACAGGCATGTGCACGCGCTGGGACGCGACCTCATTGGGAACGCTATCGAGTGTCGTCGATGGGGAGACATAGGCACATGAGCACTTGTCACTCGGCGCGGCCAAGACCATGGGGCTATCCATGACGCTTGGTGCTAGGAGGCTTGCGAGAGCCCCATGGGGCGCGACCGAGGGGTCATGGGGCATGGCTGGAAAGCCTCCCACGACAAATCGCATGACGCTTAATAAGTTTCGTTGATTGAAAGACACTTAACGTGGTCCGGGTAAAGGGCAAATTAGGACAAAGCACTAAATTTCTTGCCAAGGAAGAAAAAGGAAAAGGAAAATGATGGACGATAATGTGGATCTTGTTTATCATAACCCATCATTTCAACAATGATGATGCAATTTATCAAGTTACCTTGAGTGAAATTATGATCTCAAGTTGGTAAAAAGGGGAAAGTAAATGTTATGGAGAAAAAGTTCTATTAATTAGTTAGATGATAGGATTTTATTTTTCAAACAACATGGATATCCACATGTGAAGCAATATTGTGAATACAAGAAGTAATCTCGAATCAGATATAGACCAATATATGATGATTCAGAGGAAAAATTAATTCATACTTTTGAATGTTTTCCATCTAAAAAGGAATAAAGAGTGAGGCGGTACATATGAAAATCTCCACCAGGAGAAAGTGAATGGTAAAGATTTTCATAGTCCCATTAAAAGATATTTAAGAAAGAAAGGAAAATAAAATAAGACGAAGATACCTAACATTCATGACAAAATAAGAATTTAAAAATAAAGAAAAGGTTGATGTTATAATTAAAGGAGGTAGTATATGTTATGTCGTTTATCTACGTAATGGGCACTTGAGAACACGTGCATAAGGTTTTGAGCCGAGAGTGTTATAGAAACATTTTATCATGTGTTCATATGCTCAATTGGAACAGATCATAGTTCGAGTGTCTACATAAAACTTCCTAGCAAGTTTAAGGATTGTCGATATACTCGGCCTTTAGACAAATTGACTACATATTTGGATGATCATACATTTACCAGCTGGTCCATATTTTGTGCTTACGTAGGAGTACTATCTTAGTATTTTACACCATGTTCAGTGCCCACTAGAGTAATGCTTTCTTACGATATGTTCATTCATGCTTCTAGAGGAGACCTCTTTTAGCTTCCTTTTGTTCTAAAAAGTACTGTTTTACTCTTTTTGTAGTCATGCCAATTGAGGAGGGCTGAGGAAAAAATCGGATCTTGAGCTCTAGCATATGGACGACCTTATTTTATGTATACTTTTATGTTTGCATACGTAAAATATATCCAAGAAAATAACAGATTTAGTTGAATCCACATAAACAGCCTTAAATACAGCTCTTAGGTGTGGCCGTGTGGGACGGAAAAGGGTCGCTAGGCTTTGGCTGAATCGGAGCTAGTATGAACTATGAAGTATGAACCATAGAACCAGACGGAGATATGAATTCCATTTAGGCAGGTCAAGGCTTGGCTTGACCCTGTGTTCTCTCGGATCGAAGGCGAGAACTTGAAAGTGAATCTTTAAACAGTCATGTAACTGGTCAATGCTAATTAATGTATGAGACACTTCAGAAGAAGTTAAAATTTATCACTCCATCTTTCTCCACTAAAACATCAGCTTGGTTCACGGCAGAATTCTAACTCATGACATGTGTCCACCACACATACCACCTTGTAGTACCTTTAACAGTGAGCGACCAATCCGGCAAAACAACTCAAGAGATAAAGAAGTATTGTTAATCTCTCCATGCTCGTTCCAAGCTCAAGTATCATTGTACCGCCTGAGAGCTACTTCAAGCTTAGTTTCTTCCCACCCTTTACCATCCCTATCAATCATGTGGAACAAAGAAAGGCCAAAGTCCCAGGTCACAATGTCAAGCTATAAATGCATAAAAATTACAAGGTGAATTTCACCACATATTACTCCACTTAATAAAAAGGAGTAAAGATCGGGTAAATTCGAAGTCTGATGACTTTCTTTTTTCAAGTAATTTTTAAAGTAGGGAAAGAAGATGAACTGAATACTCCAACTAGAAAAAGCCTGGAACACGCCAGAAAATTGTATCAGACAAACAAGGTACACATTAGTAAATCATAAAGAAATAAAAACTTTGATCAACTCCACAAGAAAAGTGACAAGCTAATAAGCATGTAGTGAGCGAAAAATCAGCACAAACAAGTACAGAAACTACCATGCAACTGAATCTGTAAGAAGGGAAGGCCATATACACATAATGCTCAAACAAAGGTAATCAGAAAATAATGGCAGGAATACCAGATAATTGCTTGCAAAACCAATTTTATCAAACTAGTGGAAACTGCGAGCAGATGTGACTTCACCAAAACAAAGTAAGACATCTAACATAGCTAAACCTTCAGTACATGTTGGAAAATCAAATCCTTATTGAATTTGATTTTTCAGAAGAGAAAAAGGGAGAGCAAATATAAACATGGCATCTCAAGCTTCATTCTTCAGAAGTCGCTCCACATATGCCTGTCAAGAGAATAATAAGTGGAAGTTAACATGTAATCAACATCTCAAAAACATGAAGGATGAACAAGCCTTACAAAATGTTTATTGACACCAGAACTCCAGACATACAATCAAAAACCAATATACACATAATGCACACCCTTCCCCTTATGTACAGAGTTCAATGCCATGTTGCAACTTCAGTAATGTCTGTGCACACCCTTTCCCCCACTCTCCTGGGCATAGAGCAAAAGCAAGAGAAAGACGGAAACATACACATCCTACGGGTAACATAAATGTTCATTTGAGCACACAATGACAAATCATATTTTTGTGAAAAACAACATTTTAAGCCCAATGTGAGATAAAGTAGTCTGGTAGTATAGATAGGAAGGCCTAATCAAACTTCATATATTTTGAACTGTGTAATAGGTAACTCACCTGTACAAGTTTGCTAATTTTAGCCTTTGAATAGGACAGATATTGCTCTATTTTCTCTTGCGTCCTAGGGACATGTTCTCCTTGAATCGTACTAGTCACCTTATCAACCACCTTCTTAACAACTGTTTTGTGAACTTCTCTGCTCATCTTACCTTCTTTCCAAATAGGTTTTAGGATCTCCTTAACAAACTCTATTAGAGCATTTTTGAATAATCGCATCACCTTTTCATCTTTGTTACCGCTTCCCTCCTCAACCTTTCCATGCATATTCATAGCTCCTGGATGATCATTTTCTTGCCCATCCTTGGACTCCTCAGGAGCTAATTTATCTTTTCCATTGACTTCTACTAATTTATTCTCCTGCTGCTTCATTTCATCAATTTGATCATTATTTCCAAGTTCAGGATCAACAGTAGATGATGGATTCATTTGCTCCATGGGAACCTTATTACTATCTCTATCCGGATAGGACGTATTGTCAGGGGGCAACTTAGAGTTGCCAGATGTATTCAGCTCTAAGCCATCTGGGGGGTGGTTGTTATCTGGAAGCCTCATCTCGGGATTGATCTGACCATATAGAGCATGAACAAGTGAAGAAATGGGATGTGAAGGTAGCATTCCTGAAGGACCAGAGGGATTTAAGACTCTTTGTAGTTGGGCTTCTCGCAGGCCTTCCTCAAAATTCTTTATCATAGATGTTGGAGAGGTTTCCATTTGGTGTACTTGCTCACCAGTAACAGTACCAGAAAGATTTTGAGGGACTTTGAATTCCAGCATCTCTGGTGTGCCAGGTGCTTCTCTCTTATTGTGGCCAGTTGATGGGATAGGTAAGAACACATTCAGCTCTTGGTGTGTTCCATTCAGAACTGCAAAATGGTCAGAGCTCATACCAATACTTGTTCCACTGAAGCTCTGTCCAGGCAAACGGACGTGATGAACACTGTCTCTAGTATTCATAAATTCATTTACTGCATTAGAGTCAAGTGTTCTGGCAATGCTATCTTCTGTCGGTCCCTGTGGCTGTACAAAAGATCCAGCAGATCCATAAGGCTGAGCGGCTGTGGCAGATAGAATAATGCCTGAAGCTTCTTGATTTGAATTATGTCCAGTTCTCTCCATATTTAGATCAGAAGCTTGGGAAGTGAGATGAATATCTTGAGCATTTGTAAAGTTTTGTATAACCGAATATTCTGAAATGTTCAAAGAATTAAGATTACCAGCACTCCCCCTGTGAGGAGAAACACCTCTTTCTCTGTCAGAATTCATAAATTGTGGTTCTGTGCTTCTCCAGGCTCTGTTCTCGTTTTCAAAACTATGGCCCGGTCTTTCATTGGTTCTATCTGGAAGAACTGTGATAGCAGTATCTTTTCTCACAACACTTTCATCCCACCCACTAGCCTTTACAAGGTCCGAGGGCCTGCCTTCATCATCCCACTTTGGACCATTCAACCAGTTATTATTCTTGTCATCAAACCTCTGGCCACCAATGTCATCTGACGGCCTACTTTCATGATTTCTTGATGTGTCATCATGACAGAATTTGCAATCAACCTTATAGCACTTCCCCGCTGCAAAGTACTTGCAAAGTGATACTCCGGTTCTGCTTGCTTGATTGTCTTGACCATGATCAAAGGATGCACTCCGAGTACCTTCGTCATAGTTATCACCTGAGGCGCCATCATGAGAAAATGTGCATGATGCACCCCAGCGACAGTTGCCTTTCACAAAATCCCTGCAAGTAATTGTACCTCTACTCCGGTTTCTGTGCAGCTCATCCTCCAAATGATGCATGTCAGGAAGCCTATCCCTTGATTGGTACCCAGGACCTTCTCTATCAGCATACCTTGAGATATGTCCACGCTCTGGTCGACTACACAATCTTTCTGCCAAGTTGTCCTCTGAATGACCTCCGTCCCTATGATTGGCAGCATCTGGATGAAAGAACCTGCAGTCACTGCCCCTCCTACAATTCCCTGCTGCAAAATCTCTGCATACAGACATACGAGGGCCGGTTCTTCTATCACCTGATGCATATGGATCACGTTTAGAATTATGGAGAGGACTACGACTCCTATTCTGAACTCTCATACTACCCCTGTCTCTGTCTCTGTCTCTATCCCTATCCCTGTCCCCGTCCCTATCCCTGTCCCTGCTCCTGCTCTTGCTCCTGCTCCTGCTCCTGCTCCTGCTCCTGCTCCTGCTCCTGCTCCTGCTCCTAAACCTGTCCCTTCCCCTGCTGGGACTCCTGCTCCTACCTTCTCCCCTTCCCCGGCTCCTGCTCCTGGCTCTTCCGGAGTATCTAACAAATGAAAAACGAACCACAACATATTAGTAGAAATATGATCAACCATATCTTCTAGCCCAACTCCCCCTTCTCCTCAACCCAAAGGGAAGATCAGGCAAAAGGGAGAGAGAACACCAAAAGAATGATAGAAAATCAAATAAACTTGTACACACTTTGGAGCAAGTAAAACTGAAATATAAAAGAATCTAAAGCAGTTGCTTCCCACCAGCCAGAGGTTCTTTCTTTGCACATTGCGATACATGAAATACATCAAAGACTCAAACCGAAAGAACACCCTTACTTGAGAGCTAATAGGTTTTACAGTTAAGTGGTCAATTTTTTTTTTGATAATCATGCATCATTAAACCAAATATTGTAAACAGACCTGCGGGATTGGGCCCGACCATTATCTGGAGAGTGGCTATTGCTTCGCCTTCCCCGCCTATCAAAAGCTTGAGACATGCTCTTATAATGGTAGTTTTCCTTCCTCAGCTCTTCTGCTCCTGTAACATTGTCCCCAGACGACCAGCCAGATTTATTTTTGGACTGCCATGAATTGCCAGCTTTTGGAGCTCCCCATTCCTCATATTCCGGACTATTTCGAGTCTCTTCTTCATCCCACAAAGACTTTCGCCTTTTTGCACTTTCAGCCATAGTGACCCTCGATAGCAAATATCAGCAATATTTAATATCTGTCATGAGCATATCTAAAGACCTGAAAAGTATGGTCATGATTTTATTATTTCAGTGAATTTAGCAGACTCAGAGTAGGAACAAATAAGCTCCTATTATGCACCCTTTCTGGGTAACTTTCATAGAACAATGATTTTCGTAATCCATAAAACAGAAGAACTACAAAAAGAAAATATAAGTTCCGGAAAGTGTGAATGTTTGACCTATAAAACCCAAAATATCAGATAACAACATACCTAGTGTGGGTCTGGGGAGGATAGAGTGTATGCAGACCTTACCCCTACCATGAAGATAAAGAGGTTGTTTCCAATAGACCCTCGGCTCAAAGAGTATCCGGAAGATGTGTTGTAGAAATATGAATCTCAAGATGGATATGCAAGTAGCAAACTTAAGAGGATAGAATGAGAGAAGATCCCACGAAATAGTTTGTCATGTCCTATGTAGACTTTTAAATACGCCTGTCAACAGGTGCGGTAATATGATGTGCTAAAGGGGACAATGCAGACTTATCACATAGAGAAAATCTGTCTCAAAAGAGCTATAATCTCTCACAAAACAATAAAAGCAAAGTTACATATAGGCAATATCAGTTAGTCATAATTAAGACTTATTGTTATTTTGACATACATTGAATTTAACGTTTGTCCGGAGCTTTTACTTTGATTAGATATCTTTATTCTGGTGTAATGAGTGTAAATTTACAGATCCTCTCGTTTTATTTTTATACCAATTATTGAGTAATAGAATCAAATGGACGTTAATAGAGCTCGATTGATATAGAGGATTCATACAGCCAATATTGATCAATTGATTGATTTATCGGGAGCAAACAAGCGGAGGAGAGAGAAACGGAACGAGACAGTCAGTCTGATGCAGTACAACCTCTTGTTTTTCTCTTAACCAAGACAAGTCTACGCTAAGAATCAGAAATTGCCCCCAAAGTAGATCATATTAATTTAGGAGTCTACTTGGTAGAAGTATTTTAGCAAAACAATATGTTTTTTTAACACGGCTTCAGCAGTACAATATTTTTTTTTATTGGTAGCGATGCAATATTTTTTATATAACCGAGGAAAAACCCGAGAGCTAATGGCAGGCAGTTCGATACTTGGTGGATAATGGGCTCCCCCTGTACCCCTCTCCACTTAAATACCAGGAGTTTGTCTGCGGCTGGATTTCAAACCCGTGACGTGTGCCTAATTCATCACGCGTTGATCTCTTACCACTAGAAGAAAGCTCTAGAGGCAGCAGCAGTACAATATTTGTTATACGTACATATACGAGGACCAAATTAAAGTACCTACATTTCTTTTCTTCAAATGGTAAAAGGAAGTATGATAATAAATGTTACCCACGATCCCTTCCAAATGAAAAGACAAGAGACATGATTAGTGACAGCAAAACAAATTCCCTATAACTTTAAGAGAAGAAAGAATATCCAACAAATGTAGCTCCACGAACTTGTGATCCAAGAACAGAACAAACAAAAGTAGCAACTACCGCCACTAACAGAATAAGAACCACAACAAATATTCATGTTATAGAACTTACAGATAACGACAACTCTGTTCATATCTCCAAATCATTATAGTCAAGCACTTCTGACTGCTAGAAAGGTTCTTTATCCTAACTAAATTCAGTTTGGTTAGGCCTCCAGAGACTTGGAAACTTAAATCGCATCAAACCATGAGTACAAACCAATGGTCCGGCTTCACTTGGTTCTTCTTCAAGTTCTGATGGCCAACCACCTAAATTTCTATGAATTGAACGACGTCTGGCCTTTCACAAAATGGAAGCAGCAAGTACTTTGAGCAGGATGAAGCATCATGGAGTTGATGAATCCTCTAAATTTTATTGACAGACTTCATACCACTGCTCATCACAAACAACTTAGTGGCTAGAATACTGGATGCAGCTAAATGGAACACTGTTGAGAGCTTATGTGCCATCCCAGGAACATTACTTAAAATGTACATCTGATGCTGCCAGCTAATGCACGGTCATAGAAGATACAACCATTTTGCAAGCCTAAATATAACAATGTGCATCCAGCACTCATGTACAGAGACAAATTGACCAGAATAACCTTATTACCACTGCTTCCATTAAACCTTGCATCATTCAGTAGATATGCTTATATATTTAACAGGTGCATTTGGCTCTTCAGTAGCAGCTGAAGATAAATTATATTTAGGTCAATTACTGCACTTGATGAATCAAGTCATGACAGGTCTATTAGTTTTGCTTCCAATAATCTCCGATGCATACAGTGAAAACATCCCCAGTTATTCTTGGTAATAAAGTCATACCCAAATTTCTTTTGACCAATTCTGTGGTGTTGAATAATAGCCCTTTCTTCTTCTATTCCTCTCGCCTACCTCTGTTGTTATCCAGACTCTAACTTCTACTAGCTTTGACTTTATACAGCTTGCTACTGCTACTGCACATGGTGAAAAGCCATGGCATCACGTCGAAAGACAGCAGCACCGATTTAATCATTCAAATGTGGACCAGTAAAGCGCAGATGATATCACTTAACCCTTACCTAATTAAGGATGATTAACAATAACATTAATGAACCTTTTAACAGACACAAATTATATGGTAAGTCTTCCATCAAATTCCATGAGGGAAGACTGAACTTGCTGATGCACCAATAAATACCCACCTGAAACTATTTACAAGGGTCTTACAACTCCTTCAAATGTTCTTCCATTTGTTCTTGTTTATATTATCCACATGAAAAAAAGGAGCTAATTACAACAATCTCATTCTCAGCCTCTTCCTTCTAAACTTCCACCCTAGTAGTATCTCTCTAACCATTCTTAACGTCACCCATTCAGTTTCAAACACCTTCCACACTATGCACCATAACATGTTTGCCTTGAACCATGAAGCAACAATTATTAACATTCTCTACTGTAGTCTTGCATATGAAACACCAACTTTTATAAATCGTGCTCCTCAAATTTTGCTGTGAGGATGGCTTTCCATGCTGTTTTTCAAGTGAAGAAAGACATTTTCCTTGAAGCTTTGCCATCCCAATTAAGTGCAAGGAAATTCCTCTTTCTCTCTCAAGTAGTATGTTACAGGAAGACTTAATTGAGAAAAGATCATCTCTCGCCCTTCTCATTTGTGGCTGTTATAATCGATAAGTGATGTTTTGCTTGTAGAATGATTCAAGCACCTTGTTGAGCTCTTCCATCACCTAGCACTGCAAATTCCTTTTGAAATTCAGGTCCAAATAAATTTAATCTCTATGTTGCTGGCATACAAGAGTGAGTACTACTGTTTGTAGGCAAGATATTGACGACGAAGAGACAAGTTTCACAAAAAAACGGATATTGTTGCACCATTTTCAGAAGTTCACAATTTCTGGCTTTATTTCCAAAGTAAAGCCTATCCTTTTTTTTTTTGTACAGGAGGGCCTCTCATTTTGCAAAGTTCAGCACTAGCTAAGTGCTTGACTAATTTTTGCTATCAATATTTATTTTCTGATTAAAAAAAAATTATGGCTTTACTTTGCTACTTAAATTTGATATCTATGTCAAATCTTCTCACCCTTTCATTATGCTCCTTTGTAAAGTTGCTCTATAAGGCTGCATGATTGATCTCAATAGTGTTCGACATGATCCTCCTCCACAACACTTGTTACTCCACACAGAAACTTGAAATCCATTTTCCTAGTAAGATTCTATTGAATATCCTCCAACCCCTGGCTCCTCACAACCGTCTTCACAGGGATGTTAATGTTCCCCAATTAGAAATATGGTACTTCTTTACATCCACCTTGTATCCCATATGATATCCTTTTGTAATTTTATCAACCTTTGAGCAAGAGAAACAACTCACCACTACCACCAACAAGGACATGTTATAGCTTAAGAGTATTGAAAGAGTGCTCTTAATCAATACCTCCTTTCTCCTTATTATTACTAGCCACACTTCGTCCAAAAGTATATGAGAAGAGTGGTAAACTCCTTATATTAATGAATGAATATAATGCTTCAGACAAACAATTTAGGAGCAGTTGCTCAAAGCTAATTACTAGTACATCCCAGTAAACGAGCTTCTGATCTAGTCTCTAAGTATAATCCCCGGAATATTGTCCAATAGATTAACTTGTCCAAGTCCCAACCACACTGCAAATTCGACCAACGACAAGTACAAATCAATCTTAAACTAGTTGGGGCCGTCTATATATATATATATCCACTTTACTCTATTTGGATCTGTTTATTTTCCACTATTCAACAAATTCCCTTTTAAATTAGGATTCTTTGCCCTAAATAGCATTTGTTCTCCCACTTGCTGACACGTCTAGCATAATTGCAACATTCTTCAAGCATCAATATGCTTATAAAAGAAAGTGAACTTACATATCAGGAACGAGCAATCAAAGTTTCCTCAACCCCTTTACGAGATTTGAGCTAAAACAACTAAATTCACATACACAAGCTACCCCTTTACGAGATTTGAGCTGAAACAACTAAATTCACATACACAAGCTACCCCTTTACGAGATCTGAGCTGAAACAGCTAAATTCACATACAAATCAATCTTAAACCAGCTGGGGTCGGCTATATCTATATCCACTTCACTCTATTTGGATCTGTTTCTTTCCACTATTCAACAAATTCTCGTTCAAATTAGGATCCATTGCCCTAAATATCATTTGTTCTCCCACTTGCTGACAGGTCTAGTATAATTCAACATTCTTCAAGCATCAATATGCTTATAAAAGAAAGTGAACTTACATATCAGGAACAAGGCATCAAAGTTTCCTCAACCCTTTACGAGATTTGAACTTAAAAAAAAACTAAATTCAAATTCTCAAGCTACCCTTAACGAGATTTGAACTAAAAAAACTAAATTCAAATTCTCAAGCTACCCCTTTACGAGATTTGAACTAAAAAAACTAAATTCGCATACACAAGCTACCCCTTTACGAGATTTGAGCTAAAACAGCTAAATTCACATACACAAGCTAACCCTTTACGAAATTCGAACTAAAACAATTAAATTCAAATTCTGAAGCTACCCCTTTACGAGATTTGAACTAAAAATTAAATTCAAATTCTCAAGCTATCTCTTTACGAGATTTGAGCTAAAGCAGCTAAATTCACATACACAAGTTCGTATTGCGAGAAAAAAACATAAGCTAAAAAGCAAGGAAAAGCCAAAAATGTGTAGCCCTAATACGTTTATCCTGTTAATCATACAATACAATACAAAACACAACACAACACAACAAAAAAACCCTAATTTGCAAATTAGGAAAGGGAGTGAGGAGGAGAAAAGGGTACTAACCTTTGACAGAAAAAGAAGAAGATCGAGAAAATAGAGCTCTTTTTCCGAAATAATTTTAATCTTTTATTTTTTTCGAGAGTGGAGAACGCGAGAGAGCATGCGTGCGGAATTAAACTAGGGGTAGTGTAATTTAGGGGTGAGCGGGTCCGGCTACCCTAATATTTTTTAACTATTTGGATCCTATCCGGTAAAAAATTGGTTCCTAAATTTACTATCCGGAATCTACCTGTAGCAATCATTACCCGGTAGGGTCCGGGTAGGTTCCTGGGTACCCTGTAAATAAAAAACACAAATTAAGCAACAATTTTAAGCCTATGAGAATAAAAAAGAGTTCTGAAATAATTTCATCAAGTAATTTTTTAGCCTGCAATCGGAGTTTTTAGTACCCTTATAAGAAGTTTTAGAAAACTTATTCATCGTAGAAAAGCTAATTCTGTAATCAAAACCTAAAATTGCAAGCCAAATTTGACACTCAAATAATTAAACGTGTTGATTTCAAAATAAATTTGAAAATATCTTAATTAAACTTATTTTCGTGTTCATAAACTCTTCGATACAAAAGAAAAGCTTTATTATACTAGTAAATTCCTAAATTTCATCTTCACAACTACAAAAATATACACAAATTTTAAAAATAGATTTACATTTCAAATAAAAAAGTATTACAAATTGAAGATGAGTATCGCCTGAAATAGAACAGAAGCATATGATATTAAAAAGAAATTGAAGAGTTAGATATGAACCCATATGCATTTTAGGAATGACGTGAACACAACCAAGGGAGAGAAAGAGGCAAAGGTGAAGCTTCAATGACGACAACGATGAAAGTACCTGAGAGAAAGCTTCAACAACGACGACGATGAAGCTCGGTGGTGTAGCTAAAACGCCATTGTTATTGAGAGAGTTTTGAGTGTTTTCTCTTAGGGCACAAAGAGCATTCTAGAATAAAGGGGGTGAAAAAGCTAAAATATTTACGTCTTGGGGTGGGAAAAATCAATGTGTAGGCGTGCAACAAACAATTTTGGAGAAAGTTAAAAGTGGTCCAAATGTTTCTAAAAAAAGTAAAAATATTTAATATTTTATAGGTTTCGAGTATCGGTTCCGGGTCTGGGTACCCTGTCTCTATTTGTCGGAACCGGAACCGAACCCGACATTGATCGATTTCTAATTTTACTACCCGGACCCTACCCGTTATTATAATATATCTACCCGGAACCTATCCATTAGTGTCGGTTCCGATCGGATATCTGGGTACTATGTACCCGTGCTCACCCCTAGTGTAATTGTTGAAGAAGTAGATTGCAATTACCAACTGGTCTAATAAGGGACAATGGAGAGAATGATGTCATCTAGGAGGTTGTTTGGTAATTGCTCTTCTTTCACATTTTTTTTTAAAATGACATACTACTACTTTTATATACATAACAAAATATACAAGTTAACCAGAGTCACACTTATACATGTTACATGATTTGGCGTCACGACCATTGTGCAAATCACAAAAATTGACCATGCGGTCATAAGTTTATCACATAACATCCTTTTTAAAAAATATTTACAACATAGAGGGAGGGGGTTGCCATAAAAAACTTCACACCATCAAAAAATTCATTCATTGCTCCCTCCTTAGCCAGCGTATCCGCCACCATATTTTGCTCACGATAGATGTGTTTTAGTTCCGGATGACCCAGTTTGTACATTAAGGACCTGCATTCAAAAATAATAGGCATGTAAGGTAAATATTCTTATTTAATCATCGTGATTATCTCGTTAGAATCACAGTTGATCTCCAAAGGCATCAAATTCTGATCACGAGCTAGTTATAGTTCCTACATAATAGCTATTAGTTCAGCATAGATATTAGTGATGTTAGTTAAATCTATCATGAACTTGTTACTTTTTTAAAGAAAAATCTATCATTGATTACTTACTAGTAATTAAATTTTGAGATAATTTTAGAGACCTCTCAAGTTAGGTTTCGTAACACTAACTTCCCTCATGATTTTTAATATTACGCTTAACACCTTTATTTTAATTTTTTGTAACAATTCTTTTAATACATTTATCTTTAATATAAAAAGATATGATCTGACTAATGTACCCTTGCTAATATACTTTTTGATTTATTTATTTTGCAAATATTTTTTTAAAATGAAATTTATTTTCATTCCCCGTCCCAATTACCATAGAATGAATTAGTTTAGTCTTATTAAAGAATGAAATTTCTTTGGTTGTGAATCGGTTGGCTTTGCAAAAAGATTAAGGCTTCACAGTGATTGCTAATTGTGTATTATTGGGCTTTGTCCATTTCAAGATGTTATTACTTTAGTTTTTGATGGGGTGAATAGAGGTTCTTGCGATTGAATTCTGCATTTAGTTCACTGAGAGCCAAATGATTTAAGCCTTTGACTAAGCAAGAATTATGTACGGCCTCACTCTTGATGAAGTTTGACTAAGCACTACTACAGCACCTTCACTTCTCTAAATCGACAATGGAGGATTACAATGTTCTTCAGACTGTGTCGATGAGGTGTATCTTTTCATTAGTCAAAACACAGGCTCAAAATGGGGGATGGAAATGAACTTCTATTTTAAGAAAACAATGTTTACAAAATAAATTAATCAAAAAGTATATTAGCAAGTGTAAATTAGTCACACCATAATTTTTATATTAAAAATAAATATGTTAAAAGAATTGTTACAGAAAAATCAAAATAAGGGAAGTAATCGTAATATTATAAACCACGAGAAAGGTTAGTGTTACGAAGTCTAACCTGAAGGATGTGTCTGAAATTATCCCTTATATTCTATTTGGTAAGTTAAATAATTCTCTTGAGTTATCACAAAATATATTTATACATCGCTTTGGACCATCATAACAAATCAAATCAAATAAAGAAAAAAAATTATTTGTATCTTGTAAGAGAGTTAAGAGTATTTATTTTGTGGAATAAATTATTTTCACTCTTTTTGTGAAAAAACATAATTATTATTTTGATCAAATAATGGGTTTGCCACGTGGATGACTCAGAAGATGACACATGGTGATACAAGTCTAGTCAGATCCAAGTCAGTAAAAATGACTTTGATCAGAGATCAAGGTAAAATCTGGGCGGCACTCTCCGAACTTACTTCTAAATGGCTCCAAACTCGGTACACCTGTAACACACAATCTTGGTCCGAAGTTGAGTGTGTGCTAGGTCATCAGTAAATATGATAAGCTTCACAGGTCAACCGGTACCGAGAAATTCTAAATCCACTATGGCAGTTACATATTCATATATATAACAATGCAACTTGTAGAAGTAAGGTCTGTGTACACTCTACCCTCTCCAAATTCCACGTTGTGGGACTCCACTAGGTATGTTGTTGTTATTTGTTATTTAGGGTTAGGCTATAAATACATACCTTTCCCCTCACTTGTACTCCACTTTTATCACTACTACTCATAAGCTCTCAAATTGTAACAAGCAACGATACTTTTCTCTGCTCAAGCTACCTGACAGTTTTACCGGATACACCTGAATAAGAATTCTCTTACTTACTCTTTCTTTATTATTTATCGACATATAATTTTCGATTTATTTCTCATATACACAAACGTGTTCATAACATTTAGTAATTAGTTACAATCATTATAATCTACTTACCTTTAATCCTAAATACAAATTCAATTGATTAATTTGTATCTCAAATTTTAGATTAAACAGTTATATAATATTCAAGTAAGTTTGATGAAATAACGTTTTAGGTGCAATACCGTAGAGAAAATGACAAAAATGACCAAATATCTTTAGTAGTAGATTCAAAATAATTCCTTAAATATTATTTGAGCGATTTTGGTCCTTAAATTTTCATCAAATATTTACCAAACTCTGATTGTTAAATTTGATCGAAATTGTGAAAATAAAAAATATTTAACGAGAACTCACATTTAGAAATATAAATTTTGTAATGCATGTTTTTTTATCCATCTCAAAAGTCTGGTGCAACTTATTTTGATAATTAACTTGCATTTTATTATCAAAGTGAATATTTACAGCTCAAATAAACAAAACTGGGACTACACTGAGTTGGACAGGCCCAACCTCAATGCATATCTTCTTCTATACTATTTTCCAACCCTTGCATTACAGTGGATAAAAATTCAATTCTTGCAATCTACTAGCTAACTTCTGCACCATACTACCTCTAACGAACAACTCCTCTATATTATCAACCTCACTATCACTTCTGGTTGTCTTCTAATCCTCTGAAATATTATTCTATTCCTTTCTTGCCACCCATAGTATACTGCTGCAACAAGGGCCATTCATGGTTGTTGCATTCTTGCTTCTTTTCCTGTCAATCATCCACATTATCTCCTCATGCCAATCTGCTGGTGCTCTGTCAATGCCTTTCCAGGTAAGTAATGCTTTCCATATTTGTGCAGTTCCAGGGCAATAATGAAGAAAAGATGTTCAACTGATTCTTCATTCTGTTGGCACACAGGCCAGCTTTTATCTTCAGTGATTCCCCACTTAAACAATCTATCTCTCGTATATAATCTACCTTGGACGGCCAATGACACTTAAAATAACCACTTTAGTGACCCTGGGTTACTACAAGTTAGTCTTCTCCATGGCACTTTAGGGTACTCTCCTAACAGCTTTAGATACACTTTCTTGATGGAGAAAGTCCTCAACCTCTCTAAATCTTCCCTGGTCATTCCTGCCTCTTCTACGTAGGTTTTTACCTTGAATAACCCAGCTAGCTTGCTTAGGTATCATCTCCCATAATGCTCCTCTACTGCTGTAATAGGTGTGGATCCACTACACCCATAAAACATCCTTTTACTTAGTTAACTTTCATAGAAGCCTGCATAAGGCTGCCTTATTCCATATATGCAAATTCAACAGATTCATACCCCCGTTATTTTTGGTGTAATTTTTGAAGTGCAATTTATGCTATTTTTTTATCTACAATTATAACCATTATCAGAAGAAAGCTATTTGTATCATCTGTAAAATAGACGAGAGATAACTATAACAGTAATTCATTTATTTTTCTTTTAAAAACATGTGAAGTTTGTGATTATTAATCAAGTAAGTAGTCATTAAATGATGTTCACGAAAATTCAATAGTTATTTCTTATTCATTATCGGGAAATTCCGGGGCATAAATGTTAGAAAAAGGGATATTTTTTTATTAGAAGAATCTCATTTGGGTTAAAGGGAAGAAAAAGAATAATAGCAGTACAAAATGAGATTGATTAGGTAATCGAGTAGTTTCGTATTTTTTTAATGTGTAGTACTATATATTTTTTTCATTTGCTTTATATTTTGCGGTTATATTTTTCCTGAAACTCTACTTTGAGGACCTTTTGATTCAAGGTTCTATTGAAAACATCCTCCCTACCCCACAAAGGTTTTCATACATATTGTGGTGGTTGTTATTATTATTGATGAGCTGAGGATGGAAATCCACATTGTGAAGTTGAAAAGGTTTGGTTTAGATATCAAAAGTATTTTCTAATTTCTTAGACTAGACCCTAGGTCAGTCAAATACCGCTACATCTAATGGAACGGATATATGAGAGAGTATTTCTTTTTAATAAGAACTTCTAGTTTCCAAATGCTTTGCCAAATAAACTATAAGCCTAGTGCTATATGACTTCTTTGAACTCCCTTTCATATTTCCTTTTTCCTCAAGAAATTCAAGCAAATTGCTCATAAATGATGAAAAGGGGATATAGAAAAGAAATGGAACATTGGGCTTTCTATAATCAATAAATTTCATAAATAATGTTGAGTTTACTACTCTCAATACAACAATCATATGGTGCCTCGAAACAGACAGATTCTCAATGAGACAATGACTCCTCTTTGCCTGCACTTAAATACAATAATACCCTTTACCAATCACAAAAAAGATAGCTCGGTGCAGAAAGCATCCCACATTCACACAAAGACAACTTTACCGTTGCTCCAAGGTGCAGTAAGCTCCCGCTATGCACAGGTCCGGGGAAGGGCCGGACCACAAGGGTCTATTGTACGCAGTTTTACCTTGCATTTCTGCAAGAGGCTGTTTCCACGGCTTGAACCCATGACCTCCTGGTCACATGGCAACAACTTTACCCGTTACTCCAAGGCTCCCCTTCAACTTAAGTAATAGGATAGTTGAGAAAAACCAACTCCTGAAGCGACCCCATTTGGCCAAAAGAAAACAGTGGTATAGATAACAAGACGATGGCAAACAATTGAAGTAACACAGCTGCAGAGCAGACTATATTCGAGAGCGCGGCAAGTGTTAATACCATGTATACTAATGGCATTGGTTGACATTCAAGTTGTGACTCTGTATTACTTACAAACTAGCAAGGTATAGTAACAGAACCTCCTACTTACAAAGAAGAAAGTGAAGCAGTATTAACCTTGGGAGGTGTTGGAGAAGCTGTGGCATTATCTGTCCAGTTCGTTTCGCCCCAGTGCCACAACATGCTTTCCCAGAAGCAAAAATCTTCAAAACAAGTCTGCAAACGTGGGTCCTTTATTTTGATCTTCCAATGACCATCCGAATAGTTAGCTTTCTTGGCTTCTCTTCGATCCCACTCCAGTGCAGCCTTCTGTTTAGACCTAAGCAAACAATATTTATGCAAGTTCTCCGGCATGGCATCGTGGACCTTCCACCAAGTCCTGTGCGCCACATCACTAGCAAACTCCTGCAACTTCCCCACATTCCAGTTGCAATCGTAGTCCCTGAAGCATAACCAAGGTTTCAGACCTAAGTAGTGTATGACATAGAGAACTGGAGGATCAGTACCAAAAAGACGCGTTTTCATTTGCTTCTTCTCCTCCTCATCACCTTCCCAATAATGTTTCAAAAAGTTCATGTGTTTCGGGATCCTATGCCACCAGGTGAAGATTTCATTCAGATACCCCTGATCCCCACCATTGTACGATTCAATCTCATTGATATGATCCATCAACAACTGAAATGTGCAATTTGATGGTTCAACGACCATCACACCTGAATTAAAAAGGGTTGCATTATTTCCTATTGCGGTTATTTCAGGCATCTCAAAGAGAAAATCAATATTTCTCAGTATTAATAAATCCGCATCAATGAAGATGATTTTGTCATAATCTGTCAGCTGCCAGAGGCGAAATTTGCTATAGTTCCACTCATTGTAGGCATCCTGTTCAGCTTTAGGATTCCTTATTCTCTTTATCGTGTGGATCTTCCATCCGGCAGCCTCCAAACCACTCCTGTGGTAATCACTGATAGTCTCATCAACAAGTATCACAAGATCTCGTGTTGAACCTGCCAAGCGAATACTCTGAGCTGCAGCTATGGCTCCACATACATAAAAATTTGCTGAGTGGAGAATAGTTGCATAGGCTTCTCTTCTTACATTTCCGGAGTGCCAATTTGCTGCAGAAACTTATGACGTTAGATTCTAATTATCATTTCTTCAGAAATTAACTTAAACTTGGAGGTTAATCCTCTCATTGTTTTCAATTTAGGTGGAATAATAAATCGGTGTTCAACTGCTTATTCCATTCCTCACCCTCAAATCGACAGGAAAATGAAAGAAAACACAACAAAATAGGAAGATGGATAACAGCGGAGATAAACATCTGTATGATATGTCTTCAAACAAAAAAAAAAAGGGGGGGGGGGGGGGGGGATGGAGCAGCAATGTCACCTAGCTCAACTTGACCCTGCAATGTCTTGCAAGGGACAATGAATACGAGTTATACTATTTAAAAATAAATGTAACCATCAAGAACTAACCTTTAGCCTTGAGAGGAACTGCAAGTTCACATGACCCGACAGGGAGGTGGAGCTTCTCCCTCAAAGTGTTCAGATTAGGTTCATATAGCCATGCATTGCCTTCAAGTACAACTAACTCTTTACAGGTGAACAGGTTGGGAGTTGGGAAATGCTCAGTAACCAGAAGCACATGCATCGGATGATACCCTTTATTACTGGCAGCTAGCCTTGCTGCTGCTAGCTGCAAGTGAAAACGAGCTATATCTCTATACCAGTCCTTCGACTTCTTGCATGGAAGCTTTACAACTATGAGATCAATCCTTGGTTTACCCGGGAACTGAATTTTGGGTAAAGAAGGACAAGTGGGGACCTCAAATTCTTCTTCTTCATCTATCCATTCAGGATATAATGTTTCCCATGTTATATTATTCGGGACATGATCTAGGTTCAAAATTACATGCTCAGCGTCAGGTAATAACTCCTTCCACTGATCAATTTCACTGTCATTAAAGTTCAATATCCCTACGCCCTGATACTCATGTCTATCGACTAGCTTCTCAATAACTCGGGAAATTTGGTCCCAGTCAATATCTAAAAGTGATGTATAACGTTGATCAGCTGAAGAATGACTACTTAACTCTCTCTGAACCAAAGCAGCACTAGAATCAGGATTTTCACCATTGAGAGACAGAAAAAGAATTAGAATATCAGAAAATAATCTGTCCAACTGATAAAAGTTTCTCAAATCAGGGCTAAAACTAGTTCTTACACAAATGTCAATAAATAATCTATCTGAAGGTCCCAGAAGGGCACCCAAGATAAGAATGTATGAGAGTTTATTTGATGCTATGTTGCTCGGACTCTTTAGAAATGTCGATGGATGCGTGTCGGATCCTCCAAAAGTAGTGCACTTTGGAGGATCCGACACGGGTGCGACAATATTTTTGGAGAGTCCGAGCAACATAGATTTGATGGGATTATCTTTAACATTAGGAAATACCAACAAAAACAAAACACTCTATACTTACCGAGAGCCTGAACCAGATATGTATTCCGTGTTATAAATTGTTGGAGAATGCCAGAGTGTCCAAATTGCAACCAGAGCAAAAACACCCAAGATGAGCTTTATAGTTGGGAATTTGCAGCTAAAATTCCTGTTTTTGATGGGACTATGAAGGCCTCTCTGACCATCTCTGAAAACTTTACTTCTCAAGAACCTTCTTTTGCTTGTTTCCTCGCTGAAACAAAGAACAGAGGTTAGCATATAAAAAGCAGGAAACATCATCTTAAACATGACAAAAGAACTATCATGTTGGATAATTTCTGAATTTTTTTATCCTTCAAGGATGACAAACTCAGAACCTCTAAGAGTAAAAACAAAAATGGGCGTTGTAAGAGGTAAAGAAAAGGACACAGGGAGGTAAATCTGACAATTTAAAGGCTTCTATTTCCAACCTGACATGGGTAAAGACCGAGAGGAAAGAAACCACTTTTTTATCAAGAAAACATAACAATGTAACAGAGAGGAAGAAACTACTTGTTCTGAGATTCAAAAATCTCCCACTATTCCAAAGAAAAAAGTTTATGAAGGTTAACTGTGGCATATGTCCTTTCTCTACTCAGAGAACTTTATGCCAGAATGAAAAGAAAAAACTTCTTGTTCTTTTCTGCCCAACAAATGATACACTTCCATTACATTCCCTTCCTCTTAATCTGAACACATGCTATATGTCATTGGAAGTCATCCAATGTGAGGTAAAATTCGTAAGGAATAGGATTTCGGTATTAGGAAACAAAAGAAAGTGGCCTGGGTTGATAAACAAATAGAGTAGTTCAAAAGGGCAAAAGCACATCATGCAAACATTTTTAGTCTGCCACATCTTATATTTTCACCTTGAATACAAGCTCTCAACAAGACTCCTAATTCAAATAATTTTCTAAGATAAGCAGGTCTTCATCACCCAAATTTTCCATTAAGCCAGCAACCATACGGGGAATGATAAAACAGAAGAACTAGCAGTCAGACAACTAAATACAGACAACTAATCACTTTTTTGGTGCCTACTGAATAAGATCCCATACAACAAAATCAGTTGCACAGCTACCTCACATCACGGATTGCTCAAACGAGTAAAAGCTGTGATCTATTGTGACTAGACTCTCATCAGACACAAATTAGGTGCAGCAAAGATAATAAATAAACAACGTTATATAGAAGTAGTCTCTTCAAGATATTTCAATTTTCAACAAACTAGTTGTTGGAAATTTACTAATGTGGGATTGAGTTTATCCCATCTTTAATGACTTAAACACGTGGGCCCCGCATGTCGGAAACATCGTTTCTTTGCACATGCCTAATCTACTAAGTAAGTAGATGATGTTAGTGCCACGTATCGTCAAATTTCGTTAAGAAATGAAAGAGATATTGGTACACAAAGTAAGGTGTTATGAAAAGATGGAGTGTTTTTGGCCAAAAATGACTAATCTCCCTCATTGGTAGAAGATGGAGAGTTTATGCAATAAATAAACTCTAAGTTTGAGTAGGGGTTTGGGACCCCAACCCATGTGTTTAGAAGGGAGAGGACCTAGGTGAGCTTGGGTTTGGGGCTAAGCCCCACACGCGGGCCGCCGCCCGCCCCTCCGGTCCGGGTTCGGGGCTCGGGTCACGGGGTGTGGGCTGTCTTCCGGATATTTTCTTTTTGGTCCCTGAAGTGTTTCCTATTTACACTTTGGTCCCTGAACATTTCCGAAACGTTGCAACGATTCGGAAAATTCTAGAAACGTTGCAATGGTCCTCCTCTTCAAATATAAATTGAAGAGTAATGTTCAGGAAAAAAAAACGCACAACACAAACACCTTTTTTCTATTTTATCAACAAGAATATACAAAAACAGAACCTTTTTCTTTTCTTCTGCTCTATTCAAAATATACAAAACAGAAAACCTCTTCTGTTTCGATATACAAATAACACAGAGACAGAAACGAAAAACTTATGTTTCGATATTCAGAGAAACAGAAACGATCATTTGTTCTGTGCTAAACACAGAAGCAGAATCAACAATCTGTTCTATATTTATTTCTTCGATAGAATCATCTATATTTGCTTTGTATAGTTGATTATTGTTGTTGTATCTTGGGAGACTATTGTCCATCATCGTAAAAACATCTATACGAGGCAATTTTGTCTTAAAGACAGAAAGTCATCTCTCGATTCAGCAAATCATTTATTTTGTTTAACCTTTCGAATACACCAATTTTTACCTACAATTTTAAGACAAAATTTTACTGAGTGTTCGAAAGATGTCTGTCAACGGTTCTATTTCCAGTTCTCGTTCTAATTCTAGGTTTGGCTTTGTTTCTGCCAACTGTTCTGTTGATAGTTCTGTTAACAATTCCGTTGGTAGTTCTGGTTCTACTCCTGTCAACAGTTTTGTTTTTGTTTCTGCTCTTTGTTGTTCAGCGCTGCTTTGTTGTTCAAGGCGATGTTGTTCAAAACCTGCTGCTTTGGTTATGTTGTTCTTGATCAAGAGCCGCCTGCAGCCTTTGCTCAAGGAAGTGATGTTGTCCCTACTCCTGACAGTTTTCAAAGCAAATGCCCAGGTAAGGTTCTGGATAACAATTACAACAAGAGAAGGAGACTAAAGATGTTCTATCTTACTACGTTCCTGTCACAATTTCAGACAGAAGATCCTCGTTTTGCTGGGGATGCAATGGACACTCAGTCTAATACAACGACTGAAGTGGCCCAGAATATCCAGGTCACAAATGACCTGAAGGCCAAGAACAAACGCAAGGCAGAGGCTAACATTGTACAAGACGAGGGTAATCCTCCGGATCTTGACGATAAGATTGTGGATTTCTCGGCAGTGGTGCTGGAGGCAAATCTGGTGGAGAACCCAAGGCAATGGTGGATAGACACGGGTGAAACTCGTAACATATGCTCTGACAAGAATGCATTCTCCTCTTACGCCCCAATCACGGGCAAGAAGTTGTTCATAGGCAATGTCGCCACCTCTAAAGTGCAAGGGGTTGGAAAGGTTGTCCTAAAAATGACTACAGGCAAAGAGATCACTCTAAAGGAAGTGATGCACGTCCCTGACATCCGCAAGAACTTGGTTTCAGGGCCACTGTTGGTCAAGGCTGGTTTTAGACTAGTTTGAGTCCAACAAGTTTGTAATAACTAAGAATGGTAATTTTGTAGGAAAAGGGCTTCGCATGTGACAGCCTCTTCAAAATGAATGTTATGTCTGTAATCCGTTCATCTAATGAAATAAAGCCTTCTACCTACTTGCTTGAGTCTTCTAATTTATGGCATCATAGATTAGGACAAGTTAACTACAAATTCATTCAAAAGTTAGTAAAGTTGGAATTGTTGCCTTCCTTCGACATAAACCCTCAACATAAATGTGAGGTGTGCGTAGAAGCAAAATTAACCAAAGCGTCTTTCCATTCAGTCGAAAGAAACACCGCTCATTTAGAACTTATTCACACCGACATATGTGATTTAAAGTTTGTGCAAACTAGAGGGGGGAACAAGTACTTTGTGACTTTCATTGATGATAGTACAGGGTATTGTTATGTTTACTTGTTAAAAAGTAAAGATGAAGCGTTTCAAGCATTTAAACGTTATAAAGCAGAAGTTGAAAATCAACTAAACCTACGGATTAAGGCAATTCGTACTGATAGAGGGGGAGAATACGTAGCACCGTTTGAAGAATACTGTGCTCAATTCGGCATTGTTCATCAAACGACCGCTCCTTACTCGCCTCAGTCTAACGGTGTTGCCGAGTGCAAAAACTGTACGTTAAAGAAAATGATGAATATTTTATTTATCAATTCCGGTTTAGCCCAAAACTTGTGGGGCAAAGCGATTCTTACTGCTAACACAATTCTCAATAGAGTTTCGCATAAGCGTAAGGATAAAACTCCATATCAAACATGGAAAGGAAAGAAACTCACTTACAAATATTTGAAAGTGTGGGGCTTTTGGCAAAGGTCGAAGTACCTAAACCAAAACAGGTCAAAATTGGAACTAAGACTGTAGATTGCATATTCATCGGATATGCAAATAACAGTAGTGTTTATCGCTTCTTAGTGTATAAGTCGGAGATACCTGATATCCACGACGGTACGATCATGGAATCAAGGAATGTTGAATTCTTTGAACAAATCTTTCCTAGAAAGGAAAAATAAAATCGCGCAAACGAAATTATGAACAAAGTTACTGATTATCCAGAACTAGACATTCCAGATCTACAGGACTCAGAAGTTACTGATTATCCGGAACTTAATGTTCCAGACCTACAGAACTTAGGGGTTCCAGAGGTTGAACCAAGACGGAGTAAAAGGGCCAAAAAGGACAAAACCTTTGGTCCAAACTTTCTAACCTATATGGTTGAAAATGAACCGAGGAAAATTAAGGAAGCATTGTCAACTCCAGAAGCATCGCTTTGGAAAGAAGCTATAGAAAGCGAAATAAATTACATCATGCAAAACTATACTTGGAAAATGGTTGATCTCCCTCCGGGAAGCAAACATTTGGGTTGTGTGGATACTCAAAACAAAGTACAAAGCAGCTGAAACTATTGACAAGTATAAGGTCAGATTAGTAGTCAAAGGCTACAGACAAAAGGAAGGCCTCGATTATTTCGACACATACTCCCCTGTGTCTAGACTAACGCCCATAAGGGTATTCATAGCCATTACAGCTTTGCGTGATCTTGAGATACATCAAATGGATGTTAAGACAGTCTTCCTAAACGGAGAGTTGGAAGAAAAAATATACATGGAACAACCCGAGGGGTATGTGGTTCCAGGACAAGAAAAGAAAGTACGTCGACTTATTAAGTCTCTGTACGGACTCAAACAAGCCTCGAAACAATTGCATGAAAAGATTGATAATACTTTATTATCAAAAGGTTTCTCCATAAATGAATGTGATAAATGTATCTATGTCAAAGAAAACCCTGACTCATTTGTCATGATATGCATTTACGTAGATGACATGCTCATCACCGGAAGTAGTCTAAACTTGATCTTGGAAACCAAGAATATGTTGAAACAACGTTTCGACATGAAAGATATGGGTATTGCAGATGTAATCTTAGGAATTAAGATTTCTAAGACAACTGACGGGCTGATCTTCTCTCAATCTCATTACATTGAAGATGTTTTGAGGAAATTTGATGTATTTGACAGTCCTCCTCTGAAGTCACCAATGGATATGAATCATAGAATTGATAAGAATCGTGGTGCACCCATAACCCAAGAGCGATATGCGCAGGTCATATGTAGCTTAAAAATTGCACCCGATTCGATATCGCATATCCAGTCAATAAGTTGGCTAGGTTTACTCGTAGTCCGGGAAATGATCACTGGAAGGCGCTAAATCAGATACTACGATATCTAAAATATTTGATGACTTACGGATTACACTATTCAAGATATCCAGCCGCACTGAAAGGATACAGTGATGCAAACTGGATATCGGACATAAAGAACACCAAATCCACCAGTAGGTATGTTTTTACAATTAGTGGTGGGGCTGTATCTTGGAAATCCTCTAAGCAAACATGCATCGCCTGATCCACGATGGAATCGAAGTTTATCGCTTTGGACAAAGCAGGAGAAGAAGCAGAGTGGCTTCACGACTTCTTAAAGGATATCCCTTGTTGGGATAAACCCGTACCTTCAGTGATGATTCATTGTGACAGCTAATCGACTTTAGGAAGTGCACGGAGTAATATGTACAACGGCAAGTCTAGACATATCCGTCGGAGGCATAAGACCGTTAGGCAGTTGATCACTACGAGTGTCATTTCCATTGATTACGTCAAATCAAAGGATAACTTAGCGGATTCATTAACTAAAGGTCTACCCAAAGATCAAATATTCTGTCTGTCTAGGAGAATGGGCTTAAAACCCAAACAATAAGAATCTTTATGGTGGTAACCCAACCTTACTGACTGGAGATCTCAGGAATTTGGTTCAATGGGAAAACTAAACTATAGAGGTTCAGTTTAGCGCTTCACTTGAAGTAAGAGCACTTCGGATTATCATTCTTTAAAGAAGTATAACTCCAAAGCCGCTCCCGCGATAGACATTAAGTGCTACCTGCATAATGGGTAAATGATAAGTTTCTGAAACTTTTAATGATTCCTAACACTTGCGAGTGGGGTAGAGCAATATACCTTATAGGAGATCACTTATTTAAGTGCGAAGACATGCCGCTTCAAATGTACGCACTTAAGAATCCAAGCGTTGTCCATGGCCACAACGGACAAAACAATAAGAAGAAATGAATAAGGAAAGTTATTGTGTTGATATCATTATCTTGGTTTACACTAAACACTGACAGTTCAAGACATCGCGTTCACCGCGCAGTAAGTAAATCCGATGGTAATCAACTAAGGAAGGTTTAAAGCCGAAAGCTACCTTTCCTGATGCAATATCTTTCTGCTGAAAGATTGCTGAACTTTGATACCCTGTGTGCACCAATTCTCTTTCAAAGGGGAATTGTTAAAAATTTACTAATGTGGGATTGAGTTTATCCCATCTTTAATGACTTAAACATGTGGGCCCCGCATGTCGAAAATATCGTTTCTTTGCACATGCCTAATCTACTAAGTAAGTAGATGATGTTAGTGCCAAGTATCGTCAAATTTCGTTAAGAAATGAAAGAGATATTGGTACAAAAAGTAAGGTGTTTGAGACATGAAAAGACGGAGTGTTTTTGGCAAAAAATGACTAATCTCCTTCATTGGTAGAAGATGGAGAGTTTATGCAATATATAAACTCTAAGTTTGACTAAGGGTTTGGGACCCCAAGGGGTAACACATGTATTTAGAAGGGAGAGGACCTAGGTGAGCTTAGGTTCGGGGCTAAGCCCCACACGTGCGCCGCCGCCGCCGCCCGCCCGTCCGGTCCGGGCTCGGTCACGGGTCACGGGTTGTCTTTCGGATATTTTCTCTTTGGTCCCTGAAGTGTTTCCTATTTACACTTTGGTCCCTGAAGATTTCTGAAACGTTGCAATGATTCAGAAAATTCCAGAAACATTGCAATGGTCCTCCTCTTCAAATATAAATTGAACAGTAATGTTCAGAAAAGAAAAACGTGGTCCCTGAAGTGTTTTCTATTTACACTTTGGTCCCAACGATTCGGAAAATTCAAGAAACATTGCAATGGTCCTCCTCTTCAAATATAAATTGAACAGTAATGTTTAGAAAAGAAAAAACGCACAACACAAACACCTTTCTTATGTTTTATCAACAAGAATATACAAAAACATAACCTTTTTCTTTTCTTCTGCTCTGTTCAAAATATACAAAACAAAAAACCTCTTCTGTTTCGATATACATATAACCTCTTCTGTTTCGATATACAGATAACACAGAGACAGAAACGGAAAACTTATGTTTCGATATTCAGAGAAACAGAAACGATCACCTGTTATGTGCTAAACACAGAAGCAGAATCATCAATCTGTTCTATATTTATTTCTTCGATAGAATCATCTATATTTGTTTTGTATAGTTGATTGTTGCTGTTGTATCTTGGGAGACTATTGTCCATCACCATAAAAGCATCTATACTGGGCAATTTTGTCTTAAAGACAGAGAGTCATCTCTCGATTCAACAAATCATTTGTTTTGTTTAACCTTTCGAATACACCAATTTTTACCTACACTAGAATCAAAAGCTCATTTTTGTCTTTTCATTTCATACATATAGGATATAGAATTTCTACAACTAAACTTCGATAACATTCAGTGCTTCAAGATCTACCAACGCCAATTGGCACAAGAATTAACTGGAAAGTACCAATATCATCCCCAAGAAAATGAACTCATACCCAGTAGCCCAAACTCTGATCTGGCCATCTTGGTGACAGTTGGGATGCAAAATTTATGTACATATTCTTTCAAACAAGACATCCATAAACTAGAAATTAAGCAAAAAAAGAACTTTACTCCACTGGAAATTCAGTACTGAACTCCATTTCACAAAACAAAAAAGTAAAAACCCATCTAGACCCACATATTCAAACAGCAAAATAAGCACACCCAGATAGAGGTAATCAGAGAACTTGTACTGATAAAATAAATCAAGATCAATGTAAAACCAACAAGTAGAGAGCAGAATTAGATACGTGGACACAGAGAGTCTTTGTCTAGGTTCAATAGGACTAGGTGCGGCACCAGCTAAGCCTCCTTTCATTTCAAAGATTCAAGAAAAGACCATCTAAAAATCAGTTCTTGATTCAGTTGACTATTTGGACAAGAAAGAAATAGTGTGATTTGGGTAGATTGGAAGTTGGAGAAAATGGCAAAGAATCAAGATTTGATTTTTGTCACTAAAACAGATCAAAAACAATTAGTAGTACTTAGTTAAGTATACTAAATTAGTAGGCACTTAAGGCTGCTTATATACTGTATATATGGAGTGTGTATAAGAAAATAATTTCTTCACGCTTTCTTGAGGGTAAGAATTTAGATGTATTTGGAAAAAATAAGTCAAATTAAAGGTCCACCAGACCAGGTGGTTCTTTTCCTTTTTCCTTTATAAGAATTTGCTTTTTTTACCGAAAATTGTTACCAATTGTATGGTTAAAGTATAATTTAGCTCTTTCCAAATTTGTGAATTCTGTTAAAAAGATGAGTAAAACAAAAAGACACTCTTGCTATCGTGTCAATGTAATTTCCTACTACAGTATAGTACATTATTTGTATTAATCCATTTCTTGAACAACCCCAAGGATACAGTTTTATGGCCTTCCTATAATAGGTGATATTATGTCTGAGTGATGATCGTAGCAATTTATTCTAGGTTGGTCAGCATTTTTTAGGGAACAGTAATTTGCTGTCGAATTTAATACAGTAGCAAATTGTTAAACTAAACAGGTAAATAAAAGTATAATTCCAAGACATTAACTCCGAGTTTAGAATAGTGGTATAATCAAATCTCTCTACCGTTGTCACATGCTCGGTTATTTTTTTGGGTGCTATAGCAAGATGTTGCCATAGAAGAACATATAATATAATATAATATCAAAGTACAATCTTTTCCGCACCTTTGAAACACCAAACATAAAGTATTGTTCACTTTATTATTGGCAATAGTATTTTTCAATTTGATTAATCAAATACAAATTATAATACTCTCAAAAATGATTTTTTTAAACACTTTTGACAAAAAACTCTTTTCAAAATTAGCAGATTTCAGAACTTGATCAAACATGATGTTAGTATGTTAATTAATTTGTTGGAAGACATTATCCTTTTGCAAACTTTTCACAAATATAACTATGACAGAGTTATTAGCGCCGCTTGCAACAGACATCGATATATACATGAATCCTTAAACATGCATTACAAATAATTCTAACAGAATAGAAATGTCCGATGGAATTTTTTCTTAGATGGACAATTTAGGAAGATGATAAATATCAAAATTTACTAGTATAAAAATGATAATGTTGAAGAATATATATACTTTATGTTTTTACTATGAATTCTTATGCTCACTTCACCTAAGGTTTTAGTGAATGAAAACGTCTCGAATTCCATGTATCATCTATGTACAAGTGTTAGAATTATTTATAGTTAGGTGTTAGGACCGGCCAGTAACCATTTTCCTTGTATCCCTAAATCCCTTGGAAGTTATGCATATCATGGATCATGTGAAAATGATTGGTGGATTGTGATTTGTGCAACTCTCTCGTTTATTTTAAGAGCCTCGTCTATTAATAACTGTCTTGATTTTTATCATATGCTTATCGATCCCATTATTTATGAAGTAGTCAATATTGACCGGTTCTTTTCAACTAAAACATATTCGTTTTGAGTCTAAGTAATAAACGTAAAATATTTTGCTACACTATTAGGTCATCTGAAGAGTATTTATAGGTAAACTTCTTTAAAATGTAAAATTTAAATTTTGAAAATAAAATAAGTAATTTATGCGTTACAATATATATAAGTGATATGATAGTATAAAAACTTTATATACTTGCAGTATATATAACGTAAACTCATTTCCTTAATGATGAAAAATTATGAGATCTATTTCCTTATCCCATTTGACATTACTTTATAATAAAATTCAGGCGATAATGTTAGAATTTGCA
Organism: Anisodus acutangulus; assembly: GCA_029783415.1. Classification (NCBI taxonomy): domain Eukaryota; kingdom Viridiplantae; phylum Streptophyta; class Magnoliopsida; order Solanales; family Solanaceae; genus Anisodus; species Anisodus acutangulus. The sequence continues at coordinate 15,150,778 of CM056503.1, read as the reverse complement.
ATAATTCCAATAAGTTTCTCCCAAAAGGAGAAGAAATGATGATCCACATTATATCTGGGAGATTAGAAGTGTAGCGATCTAAAAGTCCATTAGAGGTCTTACAAATCAAATTTGGAGCAATAAAAACAAATTCAAAGCTACTATACTATGTACGAACTGCTGACGAAGTAAAAGATGTCGATGCTTTACAAAAAATATATATTTCCCGTTGAGTCACAATATTTATTTTTGAGATTGTTAGACCGCAATAATTGTTACCATTTAATCAATTATATGATGAATAGGAAGAGGCTCTTTTGTTTGCATAATAATGTAGATTGTTTTTTCTTGATAATATGACTAAGCTTTACAACAACAAAAATTGCGTAGGTAATTAATCAAATATATACATAGTGATTAAGGAAATTAATCTAAATATTTTACCAGCTTCAAATGCGAGATTCATTTTTTCTCTCGACGTCGGGATATAATATTCACCTTGCTGAAAAAGAACTTCCAAATACAATATTGTACTACTATTCATAAAAACGTTATACATATGCTTATTTTCTAGTATTTTGTTATACTATATTTTTTCCTATTTTATTATATAGAGACTTTTTAAAAAAAATTAATTATATATATAGACATACAAACAACAACGTGCATACCTAGTGTAAGTGCACAAGTAGGGTCCCAGAGGGTAGGCAAATCATACACTGATGTAGAGATATTGTTTCCGATAGACCATCGGCATAAAAGAAATGTATCAATGCAGAATTGAAAGAAAATAAAACAGCAAGATACAGGACAAGTGCAACAACAAATTGTCATACACATTGAAAAATTAGAAACATGCGATAACTAAATGACATGATCACTTCTAAAAGGAAAAAGAGGAGAGGAGGGTGATAACCCCCTGCCTCTCCCACAAAGCGTGCAACAACACTTAGCTATCTACCCTAATAATCGACTTCCATACCTTCTTATCTAAGATCATGTCCTCAGTCAGCTGAAGATGCGTCATGTCCTGTCTAATCACATCTCCCCAATTCTTCTTCGGCCCACCTCTATCTCTCGTAACTCTTGATACAATCAACCTCTCTCACCTCCTCACTGATGCATCCTCTTCACATGCTCAAACCATCTCAACCTCGCTTCCCGCATTACTTTGTTCCTAATCCTATCTCTCCTAGTATGCCCACATATCCATCTGAGCACCCTCATCTAGATCTGCTACCTCCATCTTCTGAACGTGAGCAGTCTTAACAGGCTAACACTCAACCTCATACACAAATCTAGTCTAACCAAAATTTCGTAGAACTTGCTGAAAGAAATAATCCCTTGATTATTTTCATTAATGAAAGAGTATATATATACAATTTACAATTTCCATAATAGGAAAATCCTATTCCTATTCTACTTTCAAAATATTATTCTACTTGTACAATAATTATACAATTATGGTAAGTGTACAATTCTAATTATATACAAAATTGTCCTAAAAGCAATGCACCAAACTCTGATATACTTATGGTAAGTATATTACGGGTATATTATTTATCACACTCCGGCAGTCATTGCGTGTGGTCTTCGTACGCTGAGACTGTCCCTAAAATCTTCAAAAAGGACCGAGGGAAGACCTTTTGTAAAGATGTCTACAATTTAATACCTGGAAGCGACATGGCAGACGCGTACTTGTCCATGAGCTACCTTCTCGCGAACAAAGTGAATGTCTATTTTGATATGTTTAGTGCGTTTGTGCTGAACCGAATTACCAGAAAGGTAGATGACACTAACATTATCACAATACACCAAGGAAGCTTTCTGAATAGGGAAATGAAGCTCTAAAAGCAGATTACGTAACCAACATGATTCAGAGACCATATTGGAAATCCCTATATACTCGGCTTCTACACTGGAGCGGGACAAAGTCGACTGACGTTTTGCAGACTAGGAGACCAAGTTGTTACCAAGAAACATACAATAGCCAGACGTAGACCATTTTGTATCTGGACAGCTACCCCAATCAGCATATGTATACGAGATAAATGTAGACGTCGACGAAGGCTATAAAAGTAAGCCATAGTCAAGTGTCCCCTGGATGTATCGAATAATGCGTTTGAGCGCATTCATATGTTCAACCTTGGGATCATGCATAAACAAGTACACATGTTGTACGGCATACGTAATATCTAGTCTCATGAAAGTAAGATACTGAAGGCCCCCTGCAAGACTGCGATATCGGGTCGGATCCTACCCAGATAGACGAGGTACCAACTCCCACATCTTACTATCAATAAGAGCATTATATTCGTCGGTCATAGCAATTTTCCAATTCAGGTCATTTAAAGCAGACACAGGATTAAAGGGTAGGGGTGATTTAAGAACATTAGAATTTAAATTAAAATATATTTTTGGTTTAAAATACCTTGTTGACTACGAGTGACCGGTCTATGACTCGGGGGAGAATTGGACGAATTTTGAGAATTATCGGGACTTATGACGGACTGGCCAGCAGGCAGTGGGCCTGTTGGCCCAACACGGGAACTGGAAACAGTAGACGACGAAACTGGGCCAAAAACTGAAATAGGGATTGGTCCACTAGCAGAAACTGGGCCAGAACTTGGAGGCAGCCCAGTTTCTGGACCCACGATGGTGGTCTGTCCCGTTACTGGAAAACCAGCTGCCAGTGGGCCCGCTGGCAGATTCAGGGTGTGGGACAAGTCCGATAAATGGTGGATAATATATGGGGAGACACCGTCATCCAAAAAATTATACGAACTAGGCACAAGACTACTCACTTTACCAAACGGAAATTAGGACTCATAAAAAATAACATGGCGACTGATGATGATCTTATTAGACGATAAATCAAAACATTTGTAACCACGATGATTAGACGGATAACCCAAAGACACACAAGGGGTAGAACGGGCCTGAAGTTTGTTAATAGTGATGGACGGAAACAACGGATAACATAAGCACCCAAAGACCCTAAGATGTGAATATGAATGAGTCTTATTATATAAAATTTGAAGAGGGACGAATATGTCAAACCTTTGATAGGAAGAATATTCAGAAGATATGTAGTCATTTGTAGAGCATGATGTCAAAATAAAAAGGATACGGAAGCATGAATCAATAAAGTTCGGACAATGTTATTAATGATATGAATTTTGTGTTCGGCTTTCCCATTTTGTGAAGACGTATGAGGACAAGAAAACAAAAATTAATCTCATTATTAGCACAAAAATCTGAAACACCCCATTTTCATATTCTTTGCCATTATCACATTGAATAATTTTGATTTCCCGTTCGAATTGGGTTCTAATAAATGCTCTAAATCTTAAGAGAGTGGGAAAAACTTGAGATTTTTTCGCTATCGGAAAAGTCAATAAAAAAATTAGAATAATCATCGAGAAATAGAACATAACGATGTCCCAAAGAACTGAGAACAAGAGATGTTCATAAATCGCTATGAATAATATCAAATGACATTAAAGTATGAGAATTGGAGTCTACAAACGGCAATCTAACATTTTTTCCTAAAAAACAAGATTGACAATTCGGAGTACCACGCGTACCCTTACAAGAAATAAAATTCTTTTTATCTAAGGAAGACAAAATAGACGATCATGGATGACCTAGACGAGCATGCCACAAGGAAGGAGCAAGGGCTGCAAAAAGTTGATGGCAAGGCTGGACTCGATAGACTAGAACATGGCGTGATAGGATAAAGATCTCCCCTACTATCACACCTCATTAGAGGAATCCCCGTCTTGAAATCCTTCACATAAAACCCAAACGAATCAAATTCAACAGAAATAAAATTATCATTGGTAAATTTACGGACAGACACCAAATTTTTAATCAATTTAGCTGCATGAAGGGTATTTTTCAAAATAAAGAGTGGATGGGGGGGAGAGAGACAAAGTTTTATGACCGTAACCACGAATTGGAATTGAATTACCATTACCAATAATTATACCACGATTGTTGCTCAAACTGGAATAAGACGAGACAGTACCTGGGTCAGACGTCATGTGAGTAGTGGCGCCGGTGACCATGTACCAATTTGGGTCTGAGGGATTTATTCCAAGTGTGTGCATCGCGGCTTCAACGTCGGTAGGAGTAGGGCCCGCTGCATGATGAGCCTGGTGGGGCCCAGGTGCCTCCTGCCGACCCGTAACCCCATTTGTATCGCCGACCGGATCGGGCCGAAAGTGTGGTGGCGGGCCCACCACCGTAGGCTGAAGGCGCTGGAAAGTAAGGACTATTGGGCCACTACCCATTGGCTCAAGCCCATGGCCAGGGGGGCCAAGGCTTGGACCAGTTGGGTTGTGGCCCACTGTTGTTGGGGCGGGACTCACTGCCGCTGTTTTGGCCACCGTTGCCACTGCCGGAACCGCCGCATTTTCCCCCACGGTTTTTTCCATTATTTTCCTAGCATTCTTGTCGCCACCGTGAGCACGGTTTTGGCCCGAATTATCAACAAAACCCAGAGAATTTATGGAGGACGTCATTATGACTACGGGACTAGCACTGGTAGCCGCCTTCTTAGCCAAACCGGCTTCTTCTAAAGTAAGCATAAAGCGTGCTTGATAGAACTTTGGGAGAGGGTTACTTTGATGAATGAGAGTTCCAACGCCACTATAGGCCTCGAATAGGCCAGCAACCATCTATAGAACTAGACGATCTTTACTAACGAGCGCACCAACGTTGAGGAGTTGGTCTGCCAATTCTTTCAACCTTTTGCAATAAGCTGAAATTTTCCATGTTGACGTGGGAAAATTCCTGCTTAAGAGTAACAGCTCTGGAATTTTGATTATCTTGGAATATGTCACGCAACCTATTCCAAGCAGCCATCGTCGTAGCGTCCGATTCAATAATCGTCTGCAACAGGTCTGTAAAGATAGTGGAGTAAATCCACTGAAGGACTATGGCATCAAGAGTCGTCCACAACTTAGGATCATCCTCGCGTTTAGGCACCTCCGTATCCTCAGGAGCCGCGGGGATTATGTGATGGATAACTTGATGCGAGCGTGCGTGAATTTTGAACAGTTCGGCCCACGTTGCATATTAGACGTTTTCTATTTCAAGAATAAGATGGATGTGATTCTTGATGTTAGAAACAACTAGGGCATGGTGAAACGTGTTCTTGGGGGTAGACATAACGAAAGAAAGAATAGGTAATTTTGGAAGGGAAATCGCACGGAAACTGAGGGAAGGAGGTTCGGATCGAAGAAAATTTTAGAGAGGAAAATTTTCAACCTAGACTTCTGATACCATGAAATAAATAATCCCTTGATTATTTTCATTAATGAAAGAGTATATATACAATTTACAATTTTCATAATAGGAAAATCCTATTCCTATTCTACTTCAAAAACCTTATTCTACTTGTACAATAATTATACAATTATGGTAAGTGTACAATTCTAATTATATACAAAATTGTCCTAAAATCGATGCACCAAACCGTGATATACTTATGGTAAGTATATCACGGGTATACTATTTATCACTTGCCTTTAAGCCTTAGCGACACATTCTTATCGCACAGCAGCAACCTCCATTTCACCCACCCGCTCCAATCCGGTGAGCGACATCCTCATTAATCTCCCAGTCTCCTTGAATTATGGACCAAGATACTTGAAGTCTTCTCTCTTAGGTATGGTACTAGTGCATCGATCTTTACTTCCACCTCCACCTCCACCTCATGCGTTACGTCATTAAACTTGCTCTCAAGGTACTCTATTTAATTCATGCTAAACCTTTAGATTCTAAAATTTCTCTCCAAATTTCCAACATATTGTTAACTTCACTTTGCGTCTCCTCAATCACTACTATCTTATACTTTCTTAAAATATTTCAATTCTTTCCTTAACTTTCATCCAAAGTGTTTGGCCCAGTGGCCAATACATTAGGGTATTGCTGTCTGAGGTTCCGTGTTCGAGTCCTCTGATCAGCGAGAGTGGAACTGTGTTCCCCCAAAAAAATCCCTCCATACGCGTAGGGCCAAGCGGTGTATACTAATCCGTAGGGCCAGGCCGGAGGTGGGGTTTTCTGGGGTATGGGGCCGTAATGCGGTGGGACCAGTCACTTTAAAAAGTTTACCCTACCTTAGTTTTGTCCGCTTGGGCAGCTCAATTGGTTTCAAGGGGGATATTTGGAGCAAAGACCAAGGATCGAATCCCGTCAGCGGCAGTGTGGGGGTTTCTTCTTGAAATAAAGGAGGGCCCCTTGTGCGCAGCGTGGTAGTGGTCTAACCTTTGAAATCAATTGAGTCACCATGATTTACCTCCTTCACAGACCTGTCGGACCGGGGTGTGGGGGCTCCTGGGGTGGGAGATTCCACCTTTTGGAGCAAAGAAAGTAAGAAATGGGAAATACACTAAATCATTGAAAACATAAAACCAAACTGTCTCTAGATTTCAAGGTCAAATCAATTATCAATTCATCATATATTTCACTTGTATATATATGGAGTCCACGTTGTTTCAATTGATGCACTTGCATGTCCCTGTCCCCTAACAATTAGAAAGAACCCCAAGGAAAATTAGGTTTGACCAACCACCTAAATCATGGACTTTGTAGGTAGGGTACATTATGGGTACGAAATTATCTGGTTAACAAAGTATAGATGGGCTAATTAATTATGGCCTTTAACCCCTAGCCTTAGCCCCTCTGTGTCTATGTAACTCTGACAACGCATTAGGATGTCAAATAACCTTAACATTTTTTCTCTACTCTGATAAATGATCTGAAACGTCTGAACTGAGATTGTGACAATAAATTTAAGAAGACACACAATGTAATTACATTATGCAGGGGTGGTCAACCCCCAAGCCGTTCAAGCATATGTTTTAGGAGAATGATATTTGGACGGTAAGTCGTGAGCAGAATTTGAGCAGAAAAAGTGAAATGTCATAGATGTCCTTAACAATCAAAAATTAATTAAACAAATTGGTTAAGCTTAACTAAGCAAATGGTTATTAAGCTTAACTAAGCTTTTTAAGTACGCCGTCAGTTTGCATTGATCGAGGTTGACTTGTTCAATTAAAAAAAAATTATTTTTATTTTTTCTATACATATTACTTATTAATAATTTATTTTTCCTATACGTATATGTATTATACATTTCACTTTTTCTGCCCAATATATGTATTTTACATCAATATGTATACTCTATATTAGATTAAAAAATTTTCTCCATTTATTCACTTGACCTATAGATCTTCCTCACCTCATCATACAAACTCAGCCGCCATAAATCTATCTATTGTAATTAAGTTTGTGTTCTTACTTAAAAAATGAACCTCAATGATGATCATATTAGGACTGTATTATACGAGTCTCTAGGGTTGATGTCAGAAGACAGCTTGATGAACGAAAAAAATGAGTTCAATACTAATTTAGTTGGCAGCCACAATGGCGGGGAAGATACACACATGGATGGACAAGCTGAAGAGACTTCTGCTTATAGTAGAGAATCTGAGGAAGTGTACTATGATGAGCAAATATTAGCAGGTCCAATGACAGGTATGTTTTTCAAATCTACTGAATCGGTGTTTCATTTCTATAAAAGACATGCGAAAATGAGAGGATTTTGTGTGTCGAAAAGAACACTTTCAACCAATTATGCTTTTTTTGTTTGTGACAAGTCTAGAAAACCAACTAATAAAAAAATATTAAGAGGATTAGATTTGAGGCAAGAGTTAAATGTCATTGGGAAGCGAGATGGTTCATGGATGGTCACTAAGGTGCGTAGAGACCATATTAATCAATTGAACTCTAGTCTATCACGGCAGATGGCTAGACAAAGATCTATTAGTAAATCTGTGAAGAGGATTCTTGAAGCTAATGACAGAGCTGGCTTAAGACCTTGCAAGAGCGTGAGACATTTAGAGGTTCAATCTGTTGGGCCAGAAAATATGGGTTGTACCCTAAAAGACTGTAGAAATTCTATTGAACAACAAAGGAGGTTGCATATGCTAGGAGGTGACGCAAACACTTTATGCTAGTTCTTTAGTGACATGCAGACAAATGATAGTGAATTTTACTACTCCATGGACATGGATGGTGCTGGTAGGATTAAGAGTGTCGTATGAATTCACTCACACTGTAAATATGCATATGAAAAGTTCGGTGACCTAATATGTTTTGGTACAACTTATCTTATGAATATGTATAACATGCCATTTACTTCTTTTGTTGGTATTAATCATCACAATCAGTCTATACTTTTGGGATGTGCTCTTCTTACAAGTGAGGACGCTGAATAATACAAAATTATTTTCCGCAAATGGAAAAAGTTCATGAATAATGTTGCTCCAAAAGCTATCTTGACTGACCAATGTGAAAGCATTAAGTCTGGTGTTAGTGTGGTATTTGAAAACATAGTTCGCATATATTGTATTTGACATATATTCACTAAGTTGCCCATATGTCTAAAGGTGACGGATGATCGATATAAAGCGGCGAAGAATGAATTCAAGAGCATTGTCCTTGGTAGCATTACTACTGAAGAGTTTGAGCATAAGTGGGGTGAGTTTATTAAGAAGTATGGACAAAAATGAAGTGAATGATTCAGTAAATTGTATTCAGAAAGGGGAAAGTGAGCGCCAATATACCTGAATAACTACTTTTGGGCTGGGATGTTATCGACGCAAAGAAGTGAGGAAATGCATGACTTCTTCGATGGATTTATCAACAATAGGAGCACGCTGAAATAATTTGTTCAGTAGTATGAGTTAGCATTGAGAGATAAATATGAGAAAGAGTTGACAGTTGAGTACCGATTTCATTACACTAAAACAAGATGTGAGTGACAGTTCTTGTTTGAGGCACAGTTCCAAGCTGCTTTTACCCCAGAATGTTTAAAAATTTTCAATGTGAGTTAAAGAGGTACTTCACTGTGAGTTAAGCACAGTAAATAATGAGCTAACTGTGGACGGAGTGGAGAAGTACGACATAACAAATACCTCAATTAAAAATAATTTATATGAGAATGAATTTGTCTTCAAGGTTAAACACACTATAGACGACGAACATTTTTAGTACAATTGCAAATCCTTTGAATCAAGAGGGATTGTTTGTTGCCATATACTTAGGGTGATGGGACATAAGAAGATCAAACTGCTCAACGAGAGGTATGTTTAGACAAGGTAAAGAAAAGATGTTGTTCAACTCCACCTGAAAAAAATCTTTCTTTGAGGTTACCCATATATGACAGATGAGTACAAGAAGTATAAGGAGTTAATGACGTATTTTGACGATGCATGTAATATTGCATTGGACAGTGACATTATGGTACAATTTTCCAGGTCAAGACTATTAGATTTGGCTAATGATCTTTCTAATTTTGATCATGATATGATATAAGAAGTTACGTAAAACTGGGTGACTTTATCAGAAAATAGTGGAAATGATCATATACCAAATCCTGTACCAAATGGAGGAAATGATCATATACTAAATCGTACATCAAATCATGTACCAAATGGACCATTACCAAATTTTTTTGACCCTGAAGTGCATCGTTCACGTGGAAGGCCAAAGAAATCACGCTATAAACTACGAATTGAAGGCTTATATAGTTCTTTCGGAGGGAGGGTTGTGAGATACAATGCTAGTAGGGGTGGAGGCAAGGTTGTAGAAGGAAGAGAAACATCACAAGATGAAGGAAAAGGCAGAGAAAAAGGCAGAGGCAGGGGTAGAGGTGCAAATCAATAGCCCAACGGTTCAACCAGAGTAACAAATGAGGTATAGTTTTGCATTATCACTTTAATTTAGTTAATGTTATTGGATTACTTGGCTTAACTTTGAATTTCATCTAACTCGCACTGCAGCAAAATGATGATGGAATATCACAAGATGGAGGAAGAGGGAGAGAAAGAGTAGAGCAAGGGACCGTGCAATACCACAAGAGCAAGAAATGAGGTACTGCTTTGCATACTCAATTTTAATTAATTAACGTCATTGGATTTACTTGGATTAAGTTTGAGTTTTTCAAAGCTCTCATTTCAGGAAAATAATGATGGAATGTCACAACATGTGGGGTTGCCTGGTCCGAATCTCTGCAGCCAAGAAGACTCACTCTTTGAATACTAAATTTGTTTGGAAGAAATTGTTGAAAGAATGCTTTGGATCATATATTACAGTTCTAGAGGGTTATTCTTCTCAATTGTATTCTACATTCGTGTGTTTGATGGATGTTGTTCAATTCTCATTAGTATGTGAATGGAGTATGTGATGGATGTTGTTCGATTCTCAGTAGTATGTGATGAATGTTGTTTAATTCTACATTCCTATGCTTGATGGTGTTGTTCAATTATACAATGTCGTTAGTTGATGCGTCAGGCTGTACCGTTCGAATGATCAAATAACACAAATTAAATAAGCGAGGACATGGTTGATTCATATGTTACCTTGTGTGATGATCAACCAAAATAATTAGCATGATCAACTACTTAATTGATGAATTAGTAATTATTGTGATTAGATAAAAAAAGAAAAAACTCACGACCAAGGGCATGGTTGATCCATCATGAAATATTGTACGAAGTTTCAACCATATAATAATAGGGACATACCAACAAACTTCATAATTAATGTTGTTTCAAACAAATAAAATCAAACAAGACAGAAAATTTGATTACACAACATGAATATACCACTACAAACCCACAAATTGTAACAACTTCATTTGCAAACAGGCGTAGTATCAATCAACAACACATTTTGTTGCATCCACCCCAATACTAACAAGGACGCTTCAGGGGGATCATTTTCAACCTTGCAACAATTGCATTAAAAAGATAAAGTAGCATATCCTGACGCTTTTTGACTTCAAAGATCAGTCCCTCCAAAGTGGTCATACGTTTGTTAATGTCTTTCAGCCCTTCATCTAGACGAACGTTTAAACAATCAACACTGTTCACAGAACTCATGCGGCGCATAAACAATGTGTTGGTGTCATCAAAACGTGTGAGGATTTTTTTTTGTGACGGATAATGCGCTCCATATTGAACACACAAGTCTTCACACAAGATAAGAAAGAATGGAGAATGAGAAGAACAAAGGAAGAATGTGGACAACATATATAACTAAGAGAACTTTTTTCCTAAGCACCCTAGCCAATGGCCTTCAAGCATTGGTATATGTTTATTTTCTTGCTAGTCCGCATACTGACTAAATTCTTACATAGATTCAATAACACAATTAATAGAAAAGTCTGTTTAAATGCATCTACACATAATGTCGGTTGTTGATAAGGTTGTTTAGATTCATCTATAAGGTCCCTTAAATCCAGATTTATCCTCATTTTTTCAATTAAAATGATATAAGGTTTATGTCCCTTAAATCCAAAAATATTTATTTATTGGTTGACCCATAATTACATACAAAATGAAGGTTCAACCATCCAACATCAAGTTACTATCAAAATATTTGATTTTTCTAGCTTTGGCAGGGTTTCTTCCTTTAAAGAGATAAATATTACTAGCAGGACAAATATATAGGAACATGTGATTGCATAACTTTCCCTTATGAATATTAACATTCAAAATATATAAAGGGGTTGGGGGTTTCCAAAAGCACCAACAAAAATAAACATATCTACCATAAGAGAACTAATAAAGACAAGAACATCTACCATATGTCCATACTAGAAAAAGCACTAACTAGGACAAACATCTACCATACGTCCATACTAGAACACGCACTAACTAGAAAACAACAACAAAAATCCTAAAGCAAGATTGGTGGAGAATCACGAGGAGTGACATATTGATCAGCATCAATATGAAATGAGTCCAGGACACCACAGATCATTCTCTTCAGTCTCTGTTCCATAGCTTCCAGACGGTCACTCAACTATTGATGACGTTCCAGAAGATCTCTACATTGCGCGTCTATTATATTCACCTATTCAGTAATGGCATCAAAATGATCCTCGAAGCCCTCCATTATTTTGTTAGTGTGCCTAAGAATTGGCTCTATTTTTTCCCTATAGAATCAAATCAGAATAAAATTATGGATGCAACGAGTAATAAAATAAAAAGGAAGTTAGTATAAATAAAATTGTGAAGGAAACAAATGAAGTAGGATACCTGATTGAGTAGAGCTTTAACAGATCCTAGAGCACCAGTGTAAAGAGAGAGTCGGTGAACAAAGAAGATGGGAACAAGCCCACTATAAATAGGAATAAAAAGTAAAGTGTAACAGACAATTTAATCGACACAGCCGGTCACAATTAAGAAGCCTTTTCATTTCATTTGACAAGACAATTACTTAATGAATGAATTAATAATTATGGAGAAAGTTTTAAATAATACTAATAAAATATTTATGCAAAAAAATATAAAATATTATTTAAAAGATTCAAGTGTCCATACTAAATCAGAAATTTTATTAATTAACATTAAAAAAAATCAGTAATAGAACATCATAATACTTGGACATTACAAATCACATACTACTAAGGACTATGCAAAAACAACTAAACAATATCTTTCAAAATTCCAGATGCAGTTGAGGTTTGTGGACCAGTCTTGATCTAGATCCCACAGTTAGAGAAGATTCTCTCCAACCTAGTAGAAACACATTCCAACCTCAGCATTATTAACTCTTGGCTCTGGGATACCTGATCCACACGACGGTGAGTGTGACAAGGTCAATACGAAGATCTTGAATCTGCGTAACAAAGTTGTTCAGCGACATGTTGATGGGATAGATGTGCACTTGTCCTTGTGGTGATGCATGAATTTGGGGTATGGGTCGAGACATTGTATACCTTCAAAATGACAACAAATGGTATCATTACCAGAAAATTAGTAAGGATAATATAACTAGAAGATATCATTAGCAGAAAATTGCTACAAGTTACCCTTTGATTTGAAAAGACCTTCTGTCAATACTGAGAAGAAAATATCATGTTGAGATTTTGATGACCTCGTCATGATGATTATATACAATGACGGCGTAGATTAGGGTTGTGTATTTAATTTCGAGAACTGTTGATCATAATTGAGATCGATTAACGAAATCACGCATGGCCAATAAAAATTGAAGTCGTGCTTCAGAATTCTCGCATTGTTCTACATGACTGATACTGATTCTCATGAAACTAATTCAAGTGAATTAGTTTCCATCCCATCATATTCTAAGGTTAAGCCTTCATTTAGAGTGTCATGTGTAGCATATTGTGGAAAATATTAGTAACATGAACATATATGATTACCAGTATTAATTACTCTTTTGAATAAGTAATTCGTCAAAGAAAAATATTGTAGTGGCGATTATAAAATTTAATTGATTTCATAATAAAATCATCTAAATTATGAAATCCTTTTTGTTGTTGAATTAATCCTCATAAACAAACTTAGTGTGATGTAGTTATACCATCAAAAAGGTTAATAATATTATAAAAAATTTCCTTAGTAAAAGAATATCATAATACTTGGACATTACAAATCACATACTACTAAGGATAAATTGTTCATTGATCATCAGGTATAACGATTTCATGGATCATTCAAGATGTACTGATTATAACATGTGTTGGATTAAGTCCCACACCGATACTCATAACATAACATTTGAGTGTTTATAATGTCTAACTATCATTGTTGGGTTCAGTGATATAGCTTTGGGTGGTCTCATTGGTAAGAGAAAGAGATGGCTTGACAGAGCATCAAAGGGCGCCTTTGGGGCTAACCTAAATGCTCCATCACTGATTTTTTAGTTTTAACATTCAAATTTTTAGTTTTAACATTCAAAATTCTTTTTTCAAAAAATTAAACTCATGTGAGAACATCAGTAACAATAAGGCTGAACTCTTAATTGTCTAAATTTTTAAGGATAAATTGTCTTAATTGACCGTCAGATTTGACGAATCAACCAAGATGTACTTATTATAACATGTGTTGGATTAAGTCTCACACTGATGCTCACAACATAACATTTGAGTGTTTATAATGTCTAACTATCATTGTTGGATTTAGTGATGGAGCTTGGGGTGGTCTCATTGGTTAGAGAGATAGATGGCTTGACAAAGCATCAAAGGGCGCCTTCGGGGCTAACCCAAATGCTCCATCACAGCTTTTAGTTTTAATATTCATTTTTTTAAAATTAAGGTTGAACTCTTAATTCTCTAAATTTTCTAAGGACACATTGTCTTAGTTGACCGTCAGATTTGATGATTTGACGGATCAACCAAGATGTACTTATTATAGCAAGGGTTGGATTAAGTCTCATACCAATGCTCAGAACATAGTATTTGAGTATTTATAATGGCTAAGTATTATTGATGGATACAATGATGGAGCTTTGGGTGATCTCATTGGCTAGTGAGATGGCTTGTCAGAGCATATGGGGGCCCCTTTGGGTCTAACCCAAACGCTCCATCTCTGTTTTTAGTTTTAATATTCAAATTTCTTTTTTGAAAAAAATAAACTTATGTGAGAACAGCTGTAACAAAAAAGTTGAACTCTTAATTCTAGAAATTTTCTAAGGACAAATTCTCTAACATTCAAATTTCGTTTTTCAAAAAATTAAACTTAATTATGTGAGAACAGCTGTAACAAAAAGGTTGTGTTAAACAAGGCAATATACCCGTGATATACACTGAATATACAGAAGTGTATATCACAGGAATACAGTGGACTGTGGCCCAGCTCGGCAGATCACAAGGCCCAATAATCAGCAATCTGCCGAGCCCATCACGGGCAGATTGTAGGCATTGCAATCTTGTATATATGGTATATATATTTGTAGTATATTGTAGTGTAAAGGTTACCTTAATTAGTGTTATACACTTACCATAATTGTATAGTTAGAATTATGATAAAATAAGGTTTTAGGAATAGAATAGGAATATGATTCTCCTATTTTGTAACTTGTATATATGCTTTTCAATTAATGAAAATAATTTAGGGGATTATTTCTTTCATGGTATGAAGAGACTAGGTCTAACAAAAAATTTCTCTCCCAAATTTTGTACCATTCTCGGTCGACCCCCCCCTCGGGTTTCTCTTCCAAAATTTGTCTTCCGCTCTCAAAACCTCTCTTACTATTCGCAAATTTCCCCTCCTTCTTCGTTCTTTCAATATGTCTAAGAACAATTATCATCCTGCCCTCATGGTTTTTAACTTCAAGAACAGTATCCCTATTGTGCTTGAAATGGAAAATGTCCAATATGCGACGTGGGCAGAATTATTTAAAATTCACGCTATCTCCCATCAAGTTATCCATCACATAATTCCTCCCGCTACACCTCTTACCGCGGAGGATCCTCAGTTATGGATTACTCTCGATGCTACCGTTCTCCAGTGGATCTATTCCACTATTTCGGTTGACCTTTTACAAACGATTATTGAGACGGATACCACGGCTATGGCTACCTGAAATAGATTGCGTGACATATTTCAAGATAACCAACATTCACGTGCCGTCACACTCGAGCGGGAATTCTCTCTAGTTTGCATGGAAGAATTTCCAAACGTATCTGCATATTGCAAGAAACTCAAGGAGTTGGCGCACCTGTAACAAATAATCGTCTGGTTCTACAACTGGTTGCCGGTCTTTCTGAGGCCTATAATGGCGTTGGGACTCTCCTTCGTCAAAGCAACCCACTTCCCACTTTTTATCAAGCCCGCTCCATGCTTACTTTGGAAGAAGCCGGTTTGGCTAAAAAGGCAGCTACCGGAGCAAGCCCCGTCGTCATGATGGCATCCTCCACAAATTCTTCAGGTTTTGTTGATAATTCGGGTCAAAACTGTACTCATGGTGGCGGTAAAAATAATCGTAAGAATAATAACAAAAACCGTAGGGGGAAACGCGGCGGCTACGGTGGTGGTTCCGGCGGTCAGCAGGCCGGCAGTGGGCCCCATCCAGTGAACAGTGGCCCTCCACCCTACCGATCCCAGCAGTGGGGCCCATGGTAGGGGGGATGGGGAAATGGGCCATGGGCCAACAACCCCTATTTTCCAGCAGCGTCCAGCAGCCAGTGGGCTGGCCAGTCCTTCAGGCCCAACAGCCAGCTGTCACGGCCCACTGCCCACTAGCACAACAATTCCAGCATTTTCGGAAATTTCAGCAGTTACGACCCACAGCCCAGTTCTGGGATTCTTGGGACCCGGCCTCTGCAAGCTCACCACGCAGCGGGCCCCACTCCCACCGACATTGAGGCCGCAATGCACACACTTGGGTTGACGCAACCGGATCCAAATTGATACATGGACACCGGCGCAACGACACATATGACCTCTGATCAAGGTACTCTCTCGTCTTATTCTAATTTGAGCAACCCTCGTGGTATAATTGTCGGAAATGGTAACTCTATTCCAATTCAGGATTATGGTCATAAAACGTTGTCTCCCCCCAATCCACCCCTTATCCTGAAAAATACTTTGCATGCCCCAAATTGATTAAAAACTTAGTGTCTGTCCGCAAGTTCACCACTTACAATTCCATTTCTGTTGAATTTGATCCTTTTGGTTTCTCTGTGAAGGATTTCAAGACGGGGAGTCCTCTCATGAGGTGTGACAGTAGGGGAGATCTGTATCCTATCACACCCGATTTTAGTCCATCGAGTCAAGCCTTGCCATCAACTTTTGCAGCCATTTCTCCTTCCTTGTGGCATGCTCGCCTTGGTCATCCGAGATCTTCTATTTTATCAGTTTTAGATAAAAATGGCTTTAATTCTAGTAAGGGTACGAGTCGTACTCAAATTTGTCAATCTTGTTCGTTATGAAAAATTATTAAGTTGCCATTTGCGAACTCAAATTCTCATACTTCATTGCCATTTTATATTATTCATAGCGACCTATGGACGTTTCATGTACTAAGTTCGTTAGGTCATCGATATTATGTTCTTTTTTTGGATGATTATTCTAAATTTTTGTGGACGTTTTCAATTGTCAATAAATCACAAGTGTTTTCTGTCTTCATAAAATTTAGAGCATTCATTAGAACACAATTCGAAAGAGAAATAAAAAATATTCAGTGTGATAATGGAAAAGAGTATGACAATATGGTGTTTCAGGAGTTCTGTGATAATAATGGGATCAATTTTTGCTTTTTGTGCCCTCATACATCGTCTCAAAATGGGAAAGTCGAACGCAAAATTCGTTCCATAAATAAAACTGTCTGCACTCTCTTGCTTCATGCTTCCGTACCCCCATATTTTTGGCATCATGCTCTGCAAATGGCAACATATCTCATTAACATAATTCCGTCCAAAGGTCTGACATATTCTTTCCCCCTCCGAATCCTATATAATAAAAACCCTTCTTATTCTTCATCTTCGGGTTTTTGAGTGCTTGTGTTATTCGTTATTCCCATCCCCACAATTAACAAACTTCAGGCTCGGTCTACTCCGTGTGTATTTTTGGGTTATCCGTCTAATCATCGTGGTTACAAATGCTTTGATATATCCTCCAAGAAAATCATCATTAATCGCCATGTCATTTTTGATGAAACTCAATTTCCATTTACTAAAGTTCATACTCCTGAGCCTAGTTCGTATAATTTTTTAGATGATGGTATATCTTCGTATATTACTCATCATTTTTCGGACATGTCCCACACCCAAAATCCTCCAGCGGGCCCACTGCCCGCTGGATCCATTGTTCCGTCACAGTTTCCAGTAGCTGGAACTGTGACAGCGATTGGGCCAGTTCAGTCCAATTCTGGAACTGTTCCAGTTTTAGCCCCAGATTTCCGATTTGGGCCAGCAGGCCCACTGCCTGCTGGCCAGTCCGTCCCGAGCCCAGCAAATTCCCAAAATTCACTCAATTCTTCCTCGAGTCATAGACCGGTCATAGTCAGCGGGGTATTTTTACGCCTAAAAGTCATTTTAATTTACATTCTGATATCTCTAAATCCCTTTTGCCCCGTAATCCTGTGTCCGCATTAAATGATCCAAATTGGAAAATTGCTATGACTGATGAATATAATGCTCTTATTGATAATAAGACGTGGGAGTTGGTGCCCCGTCCTTCTGGTATTAATATTATTAGGTCTATGTGGATTTTTGCTCATAAGAAAAATTCAGATGGTTCATTTGCACGGCATAAGGCGCGGCTTGTGGGTGATGGTAAGACTCAGCAGGTTGGGGTGGATTGTGGTGAGACATTTAGCCCGGTGGTCAAGCCGGCTACCATTCGCATTGTACTCAGCTTGGCTCTCTTTAAAGCATGGCATATTCATCAGTTAGATGTAAAGAATGCTTTCCTACATGGTGATCTCAAGGAAACAGTTTATATGCATCAGCCGTTGGGATTCAGGGATCCCAAACATCCTCACCATGTCTGTTTGTTGAAGAAGTCCTTATATGAGCTTAAGCAGTCTTCACGGGCCTGGTATACAAGGTTTGCTGACTATGTTTCGACTATTGGGTTCACTCACAGCAGGTCGGATAATTCCGTGTTCATCTACCGTCGTGATTCGGCGTTGGCCTACATTCTGTTGTATGTGGATGACATCATTTGACTTCCTCTAGAGATGCCTTACGCCAGTCTATCATGACCATGCTCAGCTCTGAGTTTGCTATGAAAGACTTAGGGCCCTTGAGTTACTTTTTGGGGATTGCCGTTACTCGTCATTCCGATAGAATGTTCCTGCATCAACGAAAGTATGCAGCGGAGATCAACGAGAGGGCTGAGACATCATCATGTAAGTCCACTTCCACTCCAGTTGATATGAAACTCAAGCTTAGTGTCGCGGCCGGCGTACCCTACGAGGATCTGACCCGCTATCGCAGTCTTGCAGGGCCCTTCAGTATCTTACCTTTACGAGACTGGATATTACGTATGTTGTCCAGCATGTGTGTTTGTTCATGCATGATCCCAGAATTGAGCACATGAATGCACTCAAACGCATCATTCAGTTTTCAAGGTACACTTGACTATGGTTTGCTGACTATGTTTCGACTATTGGGTTCACTCACAGCAGGTCGGATAATTTCTTGTTCATCTACCGTTGCAGTTCATCCTTGGCCTACATTCTATTGTATGTGGATGATATCATTTTGACTGCCTCTTCCGATGCATTACGCCAGTCTATCATGGCCATGCTCAACTCTGAGTTTGCTATGAAATACTTAGGGCCCTTGAGTTACTTTTTGGGGATTGCCGTCAAGCGTCACTCAGATTGGTTGTTTTTGTCTCAACGAAAGTATGCAGCTGAGATCATCGAGAGAGCCGGGATGTCCTCCTGTAAGTCCACTTCCACTCCAGTTGATGTTAAGCCCAAGCTTGGGGCCGCGGCCGGCGTCCCTTACAAGGATCCGACCTGCTATCGCAGTCTTGCAGGGGCCCTCTAGTATCTTACCTTTACCAGATTGGATATTACGTATGATATTCAGCAGGTGTGTTTATTCATGCATGATCCCAGAGTTGAGCACATGAATGCAATCAAACGCATCATTCGGTATATTCATGGGACACTGGACTATGGTTTGCATTTGTATCCTTCATCTACATCCACACTTGTCGCATACACAGATGGTGATTGGGGTGGTTGTCCCGACACCAGACGGTCGACGTTCGGCTATTGTATGTTCCTTGACAATAACTTGGTCTCTTGGTCGGCGAAGCGTCAGGCAACTCTATCACGCTCAATTGCAAAGGTCGAATATCGAGAGGTAGCAAATGTGGTCTCCGAATCACGTTGGCTACGTAATTTGCTTTTAGAGCTTCATTGTCCAATTCAGAAGGCAACCTTGGTATATTGCGATAACATTAGTGTCCTCTACCTTTCAGGTAACCCGGTTCAGCACCAATGCACTAAGTATATTGAAATGGACATTCACTTTGTCCGTGAAAAGGTTGCTAGGGGTCACGTTCGCGTATGCCATGTCCCGTCTCGTTATCAAGTTGCAGACATCTTTACAAAGGGTCTACCCACAGTCCTTTTTGAAGATTTTAGGGATAGTCTCAGTGTTCGAAGACCGCCCGCTATGACTGCGGGGGTGTGTTAAATAAGGCAATACACCCATGATATACACTGAATATACAGAAGTGTATATCACAGGAATACAATGGACAATGGCCCAGCTCGGCAGATCACAAGGCCCAATAATCAGCAATCTGCCGAGCCCATCACGGGCAGATTGTAGGCATTGCAATCTTATATATATGATATATATATTTGTAGTATATTGTAGTGTAAAGGTTACCTTAATTAGTGTTATACACTTACCATAATTGTATAGTTAGAATTATGGTAGAATAAGATTTTAGGAATAGAATAGGAATAGGATTCTCCTATTTTGTAACTTTTATATATACCTTTCAATTAATGAAAATAATCAAGGGGATTATTTCTTTCAGGTTGAACTCTTAATTCTCTAAATTTTCTAAGGACAAATTGTCTTAGTTCACCATCAAATGTGAATAGTTAAAGGGACAGACTAAATAAATTAACATAATAAATAAATAGAGGCTTAACACAACTCATAAAATTAGAAAATTGTATGTGTTACACATTTTTGTATGTAAGAATTAGGGATTTGGTTAAACATATTGTAACTACATTACCACATAAAACACAAGTTACTACACGACAAGAAGTTCGTCCAATATAGGAGTTAGTTACGTAAGTGAGTAAGGTGGTTTAGTAGTCAATTTGTTGTTATGATTCAACAAAAACAATGTAGTTGTACATGTTATCATGTGTAATATGTTGTTATATAGTTTTATCATGAAAATAAGTTATTATTATAGTTTAAATTTTCTATTTTTTCCTACTTCATATGGTAACTTAGATGACCATAAAATGACTAAATTTGACGGATCCACCAAGTTCATGGGGAATATATAAAATCAAATAACCTTAGTTAGAAAATTTAATTTAACTCGTAATATTTTCCCATTAATTAAAACCTGTCCAATAAGACGTTCATCCGACTTCCCCACCCCACCCCCTACATGTTAGTCGTACTAATGAAGACAACTCTATCACCTTTCCCCTATAAAAAGGAGAGTGTATCAAGTGATTCTCCACACATAACCCCTCTGATTCAGAATACCAAAATCATGCCATCTTCTAGAATGAGAACCACCGGTCAAGCAATCAGCGACCTGGCTCATCAAATCGCCAATCTTAGGAATTGAGTTGATGAAATCATGGAACTGCTCTTGGATCACATGCAGCAGGTTCAGAGTGAAAACCAAAGGATTAAAAGGATGCTATGTAGTATCCTACTCAACCAAGGCAATGCTTATGAGTTCAACTCTCCCCCTGGATTCCCTGCACAGGACGATGACTAGATTTAAGGTATTGTTCATGTTATTTTCCATGTGTCTTTTATTTTAATGTGTGTTTTGCGGACTAAATTTAAGGTCTAGTTCTTGTTTTGTTGATGTTATTGTTCATGTGTCCTGTTCGTTTTTATTTAATGAATGTTTTGTTCATGTAATTCTAATGGATGTTTTGTTCATGTAATTTTAATGGATGTTTTGTTCATGTTACGTGATCTCTTTTATTACTGATATTATTAAAAGAATATTAAGCACAAAAATGAGAGTTAACAAATGTTTTTTAACCGCTCAGTACAAACGAGAAGGCACCTCTATAAATTATTATTTTTTCAAACGAGAAGGCACCTCCATAAATCTTATCTAACCGCACATTACAAACTACTCGTCATTTAAAAATGGAAGATAATATTTAAAAAAAGAATATTATGCACAAAAAAAAAAAAATTTAATCAAAAAATAATTTAAACTACATATAAAGAGGAATCGACAAGAGTCGTCTAACAAATTTGCACCGTATTAACTTGATTGATCCGTCACTTTATATCATTTGATGGTCAAGTAAGTCAGCCTTAGCAAATAGATGTCCAAAAGACACGTTGATCCGAAAATGCACCTCCGTAATATTAATTTAAATTAAAAAAAGATACTTATTATTTTATTTTCAACACTTGGAAATGCTCCTCCAAATTATTTGTTCAAAAGACACGTTAAAAGGTGCCTATTCACCAAAAGGGTTCATTTTCTCCAAGTTTATTAATTTAAATACACCAAAGTTTAGTCTATTAAAAAAATAATCAGCTTTCCTCAATTATATAATTAATCACGGACCTTGTCCAAGCAAATAGCATGGCAACTGGAATGGCAAATGGCATGGCAAATACCTTACCAAATGCAAATGCGAATGCATCAGCTGTGAATGAAGTTGATCAGGCAATAAGCCGATTGAGGTGGGATCTTGCATGCATTGAAACTAATATAAGGGGCGTGAAAGAAATGTGAATTGATGCAACATGGAACTGTGGGGAACTATGAGACGTTTTGCACGAGTCGATAAGTATAGAAGAAGGATAAAGAGGGTACTCGCAGTGCTTCTCGTTGATAGAGGAATGACAATTGAAAATTTTGACACACCTTCGGATTCTCCGCCTCTGGATTATTCCAGTCAAAATATCTAATCTCTTCATGTTATGTTTATTTTAGTATATTGATATCTTTGATATAGTGAACTCTTTAATTTTCAAGTTTCAAGTAATGATATAATTTATTCATTTTCAGTATACTACTCTTTTTTTCTTAATTTGTAAATTTTATTTGACTGAAAATGCTATAAAATAATAATTATCAAATTAAAATAGAAAAGGATAATGATTGTGGTAAAAAAAAGTGTAAGCAAAACGTTACAAGCAAAATTGTGAAAAGTAACATATTTAAATAAATAAAATTAGTTTGAGTAATATTAATTTGCATTTTTTTACGAAATGTATGCATGGTAGATCCATCATTCTAATGATTGAACAAATATTCTTGCATATGTTACTTGCAAGACAAAAACGGAGATTTTAAAAACGTCCAAGCAATCCCAATTTAGATTGATTATGGGTTTTGGGAAGACAACAAAGAGTTCCTTAGCCAATAAAAAAAAATTTAAAAAAACTGGAAAATAATTTTTACGTTTTTTTGAGAAGAAGTAATCAATTGCGAACTTTGGAAAGTAAAAGATACTAATAATGAAAATCTATTGGGAAGGTAAATATTTTGGAAAATCTTATTAACAAACTCTTCTTGCAAACGGAAAAATTCAGAATGATACCCAATCCTAATCTTTTTTTTTTCTGAAAAAATATTTTTAGAGAGGTTATTATGAAAAGTAACATATTTTTAAATAAAATTAGTTTGAATAATATTAATTTGTGATTTATTTTTTACGAAATGAATGCATGATAGATCCATCATTCGCATGGTTGAACCATCATTAACGAAGTCTAAAAAAACTATTGCAAGCCAAAACGGAAGATTTTGAAATCGTCCAAGCGATTAGGCTATTTGGGCAGACAAAAAGAATTCGTTGGGCTATCAGAAATTAAGAAAAATAAATAAAAAATGTTAATTTTAAAGAAGTAATCAATTGTTTTCTTTGGTAGGTAAAAGACAATGTAGGCGTGTCATTTAATAGACTCCTCCTTACCGATGTCGCGTGGAGCAACCACAAAAGCTAATTGGTTGAAGCGTTGATGGTGGGGCCCAAACGAGCAGTCCTCCACCAGTTTTCTTTCTCCATCGTCCTATATATTTGCATGCATTCACGTCCACAAAACACAAATATTTCCATACAAAACCCTAATCTCCTATTAAAATGGAAATTACTCCAACAAAAAAAATGAAGCTCAGTGGTGAGTCAACTCTTCCAGCATCGCCCTTTGCTATGAAACTCCTATATAACAAGTCCGACAAGAACATCAAAAACTTTAAGGGTGAAGTATACAAAATGCTTGCTAGAATTGTCTATGACATGGACAGAGACTACGTCAACAAAATCTTGTTGAATTCTACTCTACTCACCACCCTGTTCGCAATGCACAAGGATGGTCCCCCACCCAAGATCCCTGCCACCAAGCCAAAGAGGTCATCGAGATCTCTGATGACAACAATAACTCTATCCATTAATCGCAAGCCTCCAAATAGGTCGTCAAATTCCCGGACAGCTCCGCCACCTAATGTGATTGTGTTCGTGGTTCCATTAAAGATGTTTGTGTCACCCTATTTTGACCTTTTTGGTTGTAGATTTCATTGTTGGACTTCCTAATTTTGTGTAGGGTATAATTTATGTTTTTGTTGGAAGTCGGGTGGCATGTCAGTGAGTTGTATTTATCCTTGTTTTGTTTATTTAAATTAATGAAGTTCTAATTTACTTTAGCTTTTATTCGTTTCAAAGCTAATTTCAGCACATAATCAGTTACATATTTGGTTTAACTTCATTAATACACAAGGTAATAAGTTGAATCAAGTGAAAATATTTTTTAAAATCAAAAGGATTGATCGCACAATTATTGAAAGAATTTACCCGATTTTAATATTAAATATGTTTAAAAGTTAAGATACAAAATAATTAAACAAATAAATATATATTATAGTCTAAATAGATTTGTGAAAAGATCTGTGACTTGGTGAATCGTATTATCCCACAAAGCACAAGCTACTACACCACAAAAAAGTGAGTATTATTGTCTAAATCCTCTATTTCCTTCATTTTCCTATGATTCACTTAGTTGACCGTCAAATAACTTCACTTGACGGATCAACCAAGTTGTGAGTAATAATAAAACAAAAATAAGTGAGACTTGCCGGATTCGAACACGAGAACAAGTGGTCGCACAGATGACTCGTCATCACTTGGCTGAAATAACCACATCTATACAGTCATGTTAGTCCAAATATATTTGTCTAGTACATGTTGTGGGGGCATACCGAATAAATAAATTATTTTTTAAATTAATAAATGGCTCAAATCAACTTGTAATACACGCCACTAAATTACCTAAGATAATTTTATACAATTGCATGTGAAAAGATTTGTGACTTGGTAAATGGAACTATATCATAAAGCACAAGCTACAATACTACAACTATTTCGTCCAACGTAGGAGTTAGTTAACTAGGTGAGAAAATGTGTTTGAGTAGTGATTTTATTGTTAAAACTCAACCAAAACAACGTAGTTGTACATGTTATCACATATAATATCTTGTTATGTGTCTTGAACACCCCAAAAAGTGAGTATTATTGTCTGAATCTTCTATTTTCTTCCTTTTTCTATGATTCACTTAGATGACCGTCAAATAACTTCACTTGACGAATCAACCAAGTAGTGAATAATAATAAAAGAAAAATAAGTAAGACTCACCGGATTCAAACACGAGAACATGTGGTCGCACATATGACTCGTCACCACTCGGCTGGAATAGCCATATATGTTTAGTCATGTTAGTCCAAATGTATTTATCCATAACATGTTGTTGGGGCAGACCGAATAAATAAATTATTATTTAAATTAATAAATGACTCAAATCAACTCGTAATACACACCACTTAAGGACCTTAGATGCTTTTATACAATTGCATGTGAAAAGATTTGTGACTTGGTAAATGACACTATCCCGCAAAGCACAAACTACTACACCACAACTAGTTCGTCCAATGTGGAAGTTAGTTAAGTAAATGAGAAAATGTGTTTGAGTGGTGAATTTGTTGTTAAAACTCAACCAAAATAGCGTGGTTGTACATGTTATCACATATAATATCTTGTTATGTGGCGTACAATAGACCCTTGTGGTTCAACTATTCTCCGAACCTCGTACATAGCGGGAGCTTAGTGCACCGGACTATTCTTTTTATATAGCTTTAACACCCCAAAAAAGTGATTATTATAATCTAAATCCTCTATTTCCTTCTTTTTTGTATGATTCACTTAGATGACCGTCAGATAACTTCGCTTGACGGATCAACCAAGTTGTAAATAATAATAAAATAAAAATAAGTGAGACTCGCCGGATTCAAACACGAGAACAAGTGATCGCACAGATGACTCGTCACCACTCGACTGAAATAGCCACATATGTCCAGTCGTGTTAGTCCAAATATATTTGTCTAGTACATGTTGTTGGGACATACCGAATAAATACATTATTATTTAAATTAATAAATAGCTCAAATCAACTCATAATACACACCACTAAAGGACCTTAGATGCTTTTATACAATTGCATGTGAAAAGATTTATGACTTGTAAATGACACTATCCCGCAAAGCACAAGCTACTACACCACAACTAGTTCGCCCAACGTAAGAGTTAATTAAGTAAATGAGAAAATGTGTTTGAGTAGTGAATTTGTTGTTAAAACTCAACCAAAATAGGGTGGTTGTACATGTTATCACATATAATATGTTGTTATGTATCTTTTACACCCCCAAAAAGTGAGTATTATTGTCTAAATCCTCTATTTTCTTCCTTTTACTATGATTCACTTAGCTGACCGTCAGATAACTTCACTTGACGAATCAACAAAGTTGTGAATAATAATAAAACAAAAATAAATGAGACGCACCAGATTCGAACACGAGAACATGTAGTCGCACAGATGACTCGTCACCACTCGGCTGGAATAGCCATACTTGTACAGTCGTTTTAGTCTAAATGTATTTGTCCATAACATGTTGTGGGGGCAGACTGAATAAATACATTATTATTTAAATTAATAAATGGCTCAAATCAACTCATAATGCACACCACTAAAGGACCTTAAATGTTTTTATACAATTGCATGTGAAAAAGTTTGTGACTTGATAAATGGCACTATCCAGTAAAGCACAAGCTGCTACACCACAACTAGTTCGTCCAACGTAGGAGTTAGTTAAATAAATGAGGAAATGTGTTTGAGTAGTGAATTTGTTGTTAAAACTCAACCAAAATAGTGTGATTGTACATGTTATCACATATAAAATCTTGTTATGTGGCTTTAACACCAAAAAAAGTAAGTATTATTGTCTATTTCCTTCCTTTTCCTATGATTCACTTAGATGACCATCAGATAACTTCACTTGACGGATCAACCAAGTGGTGAATAATAATAAAATAAAAAGAAGTATGAAATTAAAAAAAAAAGATTTATTCCCACTGCTACATTAAAATACTAAAGTGTTTGATTTCAAATCCATTCATACTCCCCTCCCAATTTGGAACCCGACTTTCTCTCTTCCTTATCTGGTTTCTCTACCTGCTAAAATACAAAAGTTTAATATACTATAGCGAGACAAAGTTTAAAAACATCATACCAGGACAGAAACAAAATGGCGTTGCCGCAACGCATATCCAACACTAGTAGAAAACCCTCCAGAACCGGCACCAATAGAAAGCCCTCCACAACTAGGGATGACAGGTGGGTACTATTTCGCGAATTCCGCACTGCACCCGCCCCAATTGAGGCGGGTATGAGTATAACTTTGGCGGGTAGTAGGCGGGTATGCGTAGGTGGTGGATTTGCATTTATACCCGCCTCATTCTGCCCCGCCCCGCATTCAATCGCCCGCCCCAAATCCACCCGCCCTCTTTATACCCGCCAACTATAATTCTATTTGTACAATTTTAAATTTATCTAAAGCCCAAATAATTTGGCACACATAATTTTAGCAGCACATAAGCCCAATAATAATGAATTTTGTGGATATCCACTTGGGTGGTGGAGCGGGTGTGGATTTAGGAATATACCCCCTAGGCGGGTGTGGATGTTGAAAATATACCCGCTACGGATGACGGGTAGGTGACGGGTATAAAATTTTCTGGCGGGTACGGGTGCGGGAGAGGGGTACTCGCACCCGCCCCGCCCAATTGTCATCCCTGTCCACAACTACCAGTAAAACATCGTAGAACGAGATCTTCATCAGAAAAGGGGGACATGAATATCGTCGGTTAAGCATTGTTGAGGGTGTCCCACATGACAAAATATGTTAAGCATGTGGTATCTACTCATTGAAGTTTATTGAATTCATCATGGTTGGGCAAAGCATGGAGGATTTGCGCGCAAACAAGATACATGCTTTCAGAGAGAAATTTGCCATTGAAAATTTTCACGAGTGTATTAAACCACCCATCATATGATGAGCAATGTGTGCAGTTCTTGTACTTGGTTCTTGGAAATAATTGTTGGTTGTATTGGCGTTGCTAATGTTTTTTATTTTACAATGACTTCATTTTGTGATTGAATCAACAATGACATGAACATGTAATTCGAGGTAAATTATTCTCGCAAACAATTGTGGTTATTTCTTGGGAGATAATTTTGTGGTAGAATCATAGCATAACATAGTAAAATTCGATAATTGTTCAATGCTAACCAAATATCTAATTTGGTTAACCGGTCGAATGCATTCATCTGATGGTTCAACTAGATGTCATATTAGGCCCCCGTTCAGACTATTCACTTAGTTGGCTCGTCGAATGCATTCATATGATGGTTCAATTAAAAGTCATCTTAGGCAACATTTCAGGATATTCACTTAGCTGATCCGTCGAATGCATTCATCTGATGGTTCAATTAAAAGTCATATTAGGCCATCGTTCAGGATATTCACTTATTTGATCGATCATATTATACTACTTGAAGCTTCAACCATTTAATTAGCGGGACAAAAGATTTCCGAAAATTAGATCTTAATCATGAAAATCACAAAAAATTAGAGGAACAAACTATTCGTGATTTTGTTAGTAAATAAAAAATATACAAACTGGACAAGAGTTTTCCACAAACTAGATCTTAATCATGAACATCAAGATAATCTTAAACTAAATAAACAAAAAGCGAAATTGACCCTTCATTCATTTGTCTTCATACAAGCAGCCCAAAAAAACTATTCCAGCTATAAAAGCCTGTAAAATATGAATTGAGTCAGCTTTAACATTTTCAACAACATCAACTTTGGCAGCCTGCTCTTCAACAACATCATCCTTCCCTTGACTTCTATTAGATCCCTGGTAATCGTTGTAAGCTTCAAGGGCTTCCTCATAGGTTTTGTACGACTTGTAATGGTTTTGACTAAATCATTTAACCATTGATTCACACCCGCGCCATGTCGTGTATATACCAGATACCCTACCACAAAATACAACATAAAACTTCATATCCATTTTTTCCAGAAAATAATGAAAGGTACAGAAGAGGAAGAAGAAAATGACAAAAAATGAGATCCAAATAAAATAGGGTGTAATAATATAGTAGAATTTTATTCTACTATATATGGTAGGGGAAATACAGAGATGTATTTTTGGAGAAAGGAGAAAATACAGAGGTGTATTTTTGGATAAAGGAGAGACGTATATAATACATCATTGGAGAGAGAAGAGGCGTGCTGCGTTTTTTAAAACGTTGATCAGAGGAGTTAATTATTAGAAGGAGAGAGAAGACGACGTTAAGATGCCGTTATAACCCTCGTCTTTAACGCCCAACTTCAGCGTGGGGGTATAACTGGGATAAAAAGGTTACAACTTGTGTGAAATGACTTAAATGTCTTCGTTCTGCCCACAAGATTTATGTCCAACAATCATTTTTTTTATGTTTTAGACTTAAAAACTATGAGGTCTCAAAATCTAGTCCTATAATATTATAATATTAAGTTCAAATAAGTATTACTCCCTTGGTTTTAATTTATGTGCATTATTTTCTTGTCATGCCATTTAAAAAAGAATAACACATTTCTATATTTAAAAATAATTTACCTTTAAACTACTTATTTTATCGTTAATAAGTAATCTTTATAATCACAAATATCATGTCATTAAGTGTTATAGTTATATAAATACTATAGAATATTTTTTTTAAATTAAATTATGTGACATGAATTAAAACAAATCAGAACTATACTTATTGATGACAATGCGTGTTTCAAATTTTCAACTATTTGCTGCCAACTCATTTCCAATTATACTGGCACTTGAAGACTCGAAGTGACTTTGAAACTTATTATTAATCACAAATAAATCATAATAATAAAATGTACTATAAGACAAAAAATAAGCAGTTTCAAACAACAAAAGTATTAAAAGGATCGTTTTGAGTTGATTATTTCTATACATATAAGGATCAAGTCATACTTTCGTTTCAAAATGGATTTGAAAATTTCAAATTTATGAAAATATTTTTTATTTCTTATTTAATGATAAAAGTTTGAGATAAGTGGATGATGACAACAACAACATATCCAAATCACACAACGTAGAGTCTGAAGAGGGTAGAGTGTACGCAGACCTTACCTCTACCTTGGTAGGCAGAGCGACTGTTTTCGAGAGATCTCAGCTCAAAACAAAGCACAAGCAAAGTAAGACAAACAAAGCGATTAAACCATGCTAGCGATTTATGAAAAAGAATCAATAACTAATATAGGTAAATAAGATTAACAAAATACACATAGCAGCATAAATCAAACGACAATGGACTATAAAGTAATAATGTGTCTACTAGTATGGTAGGCTAAGCGAGTCTACAATAATAACACTACAACTACCTGTTTACAAGCGTAGATAGGACTACGTCGGACTATCTACTACCTTCTAACTCTAATATGTGTTCTCCATAACCCCTATCTAAGGTCATGTCCTCAGTGAGTTTCACTTGCACCATATTCCGTGTAATCACTTCTCCTCAATACTTATTTTTAACTTGAATAGTTCTTAAAACATAGTACTATTTACTATGATATTGACAACTTAAATTTATTGTAGTAATTAAAAGTATTAAAGATAATTCATGTAAGTAGATGTATTAAAGCATTAAAGTATTGAGAACTAAAATAATGTGAACAGTTCTTATAATTTTATTTTTATTAATATATGTATCAAAATCATAAACAACACTTATTAGTACACATTTTTTTAAAAATTCTATCATGAAAGGGAGGAAGTATGTTTTGGTCTTGAAAATGGGTATGAAAACGTACTAATTTCTTATTTTCCTAACATTTACATTTATTTATGCTTTCCTTGTTCTCGGGGAAAAAATCCTTCCGATCTACTGTTTGCTTTTTGAATTCCAACATTTCTAGAAACTTCTATTTTCTCTTCTCTCTCTTCGCCAATCGATCTGCTTCGGTGCATTTAGCAATCGATCGGCTCTAATCCAGGTACAAACTTTGCGCATAATCGTTTTTTTTTTGTTATTTGAATTAGGTAATTGGTCGTTGAAGTGATAATTTATGTTGATTTTGGCTTGGAAATGATGTTCCGATCGAATATGTTTGATGTGTGAGTGGAATTGCTGATATATTTGTTTTCCTGATCCTTTGATTTCTGATTAATTAATTCATTTATTGTTTGATGAATTTGAAATACGCAAGTGCTAATTGATCTCTGGGAGTTGTTAGATAGTATTATTGGAATTACTGTAAACTAAAGTGCTAGTCTGCTTATTGCTTCTGAAGTTGTTCAGCGTATTAATTTTGAATAAGCAAGATATTTGGAAATTTATGCATTATACGGAGTCTAAACTGTATCGCGTAGATCCTATTCTTTTTGTGTGCATTCTTCATTTATTTTGTATCTTGATATTTTGATGTCCTATTTTCCTTGCAATCTTGCATCCACTACTCTCCTCTTGAGCCGAGTGTCTATCGGAAACAGTCTTTACCCCTCAAAAGGTAAAGGTAAGGTCGGCATACATCCTACCCTCCCCATAACCCACTTTGTGGGATTACACTGGGTATGTGTATGTTGTTGTTGTAATACTCCATCCAATGTTGTACCAAATAATAGAAATTAGAAAGTCCTTCTGTGGAAGCAGAAAAAGTTTCAACTGAAGGAAGACTGGAAGAGAGAGAAACAGTGTTATGTGACGATGCTTAAACTGCATTCTTTTATCTGTAAAGTCAACTATATAGTGAATATTTAAGATAAGGCATAAGTTGAATTTTACTGATAGTGTTTAACGTGAACAGTATGGCTGCTAAATGGACATTGTATTTGTATCATTAATCAAATGATTTGACAGTGCTATTACTTTCTCTCTCACTCACTGCCTTTCTCCTTCAATCATTTGAATATATCTTCGATTTAATTTGTAGCAAATGGCTGCAGAGCCTTCAAAAGAAGATGTTGATGTTGTTGACTCTACTGATAATGAAGAAAAGACGAAAAAGAAGAAAAAGAAGGAAAAGAGGGGATTTTTATCAAGATTGTGGAATAGTTTATTTAGGTCCAAAAAAGATGATTTTGAGAAGAGATTGCAGAACATTTCCAAGGAGGAGGCTGCTGTTATTGCCAGAATAAATAAACGATCCCAAAATTGGAGAAGGATGACGAGGCATCTCATTATACTTTCTGTACTTTTTGAGGTAATATACAGGTTTCTAATGTATGTTGTGATGTTGAAAATTAGAGCATAGATCTTTTATCCTTAAATAGATTTACCTTTATTAGGTTGTTTTTATCTGTATGTTAATGGTCATTTGACTTTTGACATATTAAAGTTTGATTGAACACACTTCATCAAATAGTGAAGTGATTGAGTGGAGATCCATGACAATTTCTAGTTTATGGATCCCTAAGTGGCAGTTTTTGTGTGTTAAGGAAGAAACTACAACATCTTTCTTCTAGTTTAATTGCCACAACACGGTTACACTCCTTTTGTCTACTCCTTCTGCCTAGTACTTACCTTCTCAAATAAAAAAATGTTTACTCCTGTCCTAGTATGTTATTAAGCTCTTTATTTTTTTTCCGAGGGTCAATTTGACCAATATTTGGAGTGAAATAGAACATTGTTTATTTTGTCTTTCCAGAATTTTAGCTAGAAATTTTGGAGTTTTCTTTTTGATAAGTAGCTCAAAATTTAGGAATTACACAAGAAGCAGTAGAAGTTATAGAATGTTGCACGCAAAGGTGTGACCTAGTGGTCAGTGAATTGGAATTTGGGGGAGAATCATGAGGTCTCAAGTTCAAATTTCAGAGGCAAAAAACGCTCGGTGATTGAAAGAATTTCTTTCCATCTGTCTAAGCCTTGTGGACAGAGTTACCGGTACCTAAGCTGATGGTAGCTAGTAGGTACCCAATGGAATAGTCGAGGTGTGTGCAAGCTGGTTCGAACACCACTGTTGTTAAAAACATTTAAAAAAACATCTTTCTGTCGACTAGTAACATATATTAAAAGAATGTAATGCATAGAGTTGGTCTAAAGCAAATTCCTACTCTTTTGAAAATATATTATCTTGGGGCCAGGTTGGGGGAGGGTAATATGCTACTCCCTCTGGATTAAAAAGAGTGTCCACTTAGTCATTTGCACCCCCTTAAGAAAATACTAACTCTTAGGTAAAAATAGGTAATTTGACTAAAATGCCCCTAATTAAATAGGTATTGGGATTTGATCACCTAAACCTTAATAAGGGCAAGTCTGAAAAAATAAGGTTAATTCTTTCTTGATTTGATAAGTGGACACTCTTTTTGAACCAAAAAATATAGGCTAAGTGAACACTCTTTTTGATCCGGAGGGAATACTTCTCAATACTTGATCTAATCTGACGTACCTGTGCTGTTTTATTTTGGTTTATTCTTTCTTTTTCTTTTATTGGTTAAGCTTGTCGACTTCTCATTTCAATAAAATGATTTTTTTTCTTTCAAAAAAATGTAAGACTAGATTTGAGACAAGGGGGTAACCCTCTTAGAGTTGGCAGTGGACACAATGACATCCTAGAGCTGATTTTCGGCGTGCCTTGTTACTGAAATAATGCAGATGATACTGGGCTTCTTAGGGTTTAAAATAAGAGTAAGGGTGTCTGACTATTTGATTTTTTTTGTGAAAAGTGACTGAGAACAACTTTGTGGTTTTATACTGCAGTCTAATTTTATGTTGGTGATTGGGGGGGGGGGGGGGTACTTAATGGCAGTTGTGAACAGATAAAATATGTTCTAAGTGCAGAAATCTAATTGATGGTCTTTTCTTATTCAATTTATTTTTTTCCTAATTATATTGAGTATAGGTGAAGGGGAGCCTTGGAGTAACTGCCATGTGACCAGGAGGTCATGGGTTCAAGCCGTGGAAACAGCCTCTTGCAGAAATGTGAGGTAAGGCTGCGTACAATAGACCCTTGTGGTCCGGCCCTTCTCCGGACCCCGCACATAGCGGGAGCTTAGTGCACCGGGCTGCCTTTTTTTTTATATTGAGCATAGGTGAAAAACAATCTAGTTCTCTGTGAGCTATTTGATAATCACGTATAACACAATTACATAGTAACTACATCTGATAAAGCATTAGAAAAATGCCATTACAATCTGGTTGAATGTTTTTCAACTTTTTAACTATTTGAATGTGTAACTGAAAGCTGTAAATGGTTAGAGGATGTTACAATGCTTTTTTGAGCTAGAAATTTATTTTAAGTAGTTAAAACACACTGATAAGACAGGGCAGCTCTAGTTGACAGAACCCTTGACCTCCAACCTGGAGGGAGATTTGAGTCAAAAGAAAAAGAAGGGGGGAAGGGTCGTTGTTGACTCCTGGGGAAGGGGGTTCAAGGGATAAATTGAAACGAGTTAATGCATACATCTTTTTAGCTGAACGGGGTAATTTCCTTTTGAATTTCATTAGATGAATCTGACATGATATGAAGAAGTTAAAGCATACATCTTTTACTTTGTTAGGATACTTCTCCTTTGAATTTCAAAGGTGAATTTGACGTAATCAGTGTGTATCCTTTATGTATATGTGTGTCCAACTGCTGGAGCTGCTTCTTTTATCATCACATTTTACATACTTACATCATATGTTTACTTATCTTATGGGCGTTGGATTGCGGCTATTTCAATTTTCAGGTTATTGCGGTGGGTTATGCTATCATGACAACAAGATCCCTTGAGCTAAACTGGAAAATGAGGGCATTGCGAGTTTTACCAATGTTTTTGTTGCCTGGCTTATCCTTCATTACATATACATCGGTTGGAAGTTTCACAAGGATGTGTAAGTAATTCATGGTTATTAGCTAACCAAAGTTCTCATACTACTCATTTCATAGTCATATTGTCTGACATACTCATTTTTCCCTTTTCCTTACTTTCTAGTGCTGATTGTGAAGTAGGATTTTGATTTTTATGTCAAAATGGTAAATGCCCGAGAGATGACCAGGTTATTTTGTGTTCTCTAAGTAGAAGCTATAGTTCGTAACTTGTTTTAGCTGCCTTGGGATCTTTCTCTAGCGTTTGTGGGTGCTTAAACTTAGGCAACTAGATGTGGTATACATGCTAGAGCCAGTATCCTTCAAGTAACTAGTTAAGCTTGGAAAATTAATTCTCTGTTGCTAACATGTCAATGCCTTGACTAAGTAACATAACTTGGGGAAAAGAAATTTCATCAGAAGGCCATGGAATTTGGAAATTGTAAACAATATGTCATAACGTGTTAAAAATAACAGAAATAGAGCTCCTAGCTTGTAGCTTCATTATGTATATTTTTCATTGATTTGTGAGCAAGGTGGTTGCAAAAGGAGTCTCTCTCACAAATACACATGCACAAACACATTATTATAGTATATCTATGTTGTATGTTATGATATATGGATCTTCCACTTGCTGTGGTCGACCTACGGCAACACGACACTAGAGCGGGTGTAGGATCCCTGCTGGATTCGACCAGTCCAAGGAGGAGTTGTTGACTCGACAACAATATGAAAGAAGATAGAAGGAACCCCTGAAAACTGGGATTGACCGAAAAAGAGGGCAATAATACCAGTTCAAAGTTGTTCGGGGAGTCATAGGTCCCCGCAAAGTCAAGTGTCTTTTTGGACATCTGGGATTAGTTTAGGGGGGTTTATGTATTTTTCCAAAAAAAGAAAAAGGGTGAGATGGGAGGAGAAGGAAGCAAACAATAGAAAAGAAGGAAAAGGAATGAAAAAGGGAAGAAAACATATTGTGAAATTGAGAAGAGAGAAGCAGCTCTACGGCAGCTGCTGCTGTCGCCATCAGGTTACAATCCAAACAGCCCTTCGAACATAACAACAAGGTGGAAGCTAGAGTATCTTTTTCAAAGCTGCTTTCAGGTTTGACTTAATGAGCTGATGTTTTCAAGTAGTATTAAGTGGTCCAAGGTTAGTGCAAACCAAGAAAATGCACTGACTTAATTAAACCAAGTGTATTTTCTTATTTGGGCCAAACAAATTTATTTCTGCCACAAACAGGGTTTATCTTTTAGTTATTAATAAAGCCAAGAAGAATAAAATGAATTGGACTAAAGACCACTCAACACAATTTAAAAGAAATAAGTTTATATTTAACACCACTTAAAGTAATTAAATAGATAGATACTAGTCACATTGTTAACCAACAAACAACGTTTAAATAATTCTTAGTAGTTATATGTTCTTAACATTCATTTGCAGCAGCCCTACTACCGCACTTGCACTTATATTCATATTCTTTTTCCCCCCAAGATATCGGTATCTCCAAATCAAAAAATTTAAGCGATGACGAATCCAACCTCTAGATCCATACCCATATCAAATACTTGCACCTGTGTCCATGTAACATAGGCTTACATGTATTCATACATTGTGATCCACGTAGAATGCATGCTGGCATGTCATATATTTTTGGCTTAAGCTTGTACAGTATCAGATATTGCAGTTACGTGCTAACCCTATTTTCTGACCTACAGAGAGATTCTCTGATTAGACATTTCTTTTGGGGGTATGGACTACTATAGTTGAAGCAGGCATTGTAGTGAGGGAGATTATGACAATGAAAAGGAACCGTGAAGATACTGAATTGATTAGTGATTGGACTGTAGTAGAAAGCTAGTGGCTGTAGAAGCAGATGAAATTCTGTTTTTTGAGTTACTTCCAACCATCTAGAAAAGCTTGTGCAAAATTCAAACGAAAACCTGATAATTTTGATGAATCTATCATGACATATCAGAGCTCATTGTTTATCTTTCTCTCTTTTGATCTCTCAAGGACACATTGATTCGCACATGTTCAAATGGTTGAGAGTATATTTCAGTTCGCTCTCTGATTAATATCAGAATTTCAAACAGCATGAAAAGGTCTATGACCCATATTTTTAAATAACCTCGTACGATGTTATTGAAAATATTGTATAAAATTTAAATTTTACATTATTCCTTTGAAATTTTCCTTTTGTTTTTAGAATCTTCCTATTTATCTATTCAATCTTGCGGCTTTCTCTGAATTTGACACGTCGTCCTTGGTCATGAAGGCCTTAGAAGAATAATGTTTCTTGTCTTCCATTTTTATAGCTTATCCTTTATGTCTGTCCGTGCAGGTGAACGCAAGGACCAGAAAACTCTGGAAAAGCTACGAGCTGAAAGGCAAGCCAAGATTGAGGAACTCAAAGAGAAGACAAATTACTATACAACTCAACAGCTCATTCAGGTGATAGCTATTTGCAAGTTTTTGGGCTTATCCATGTTCTTCACATGTTATTAACCATGAAGATACTGTGATCAAAGAGTTTTTTCTTGTGTTTAAATTAAAGAACCCTGAAATTGCACTATGGGTGACTTGTTATTACTATTCAGTCTTTTGTCCTTGCCTCTGTCATCGTGATTTTCCCAAAAACCTTTCTCTGACAAATTCCAAGCATGAACGAGATGCATGGCCTCTCATTGTTGAATATTTTGTGCAGAGATATGACCCCGACCCAGCAGCTAAGGCAGCTGCAGCCACTGTGCTTGCATCCAAGCTTGGTATGGATACTGGCTTGAAAGTGTATGTGGGAGATGACACTAAGCATAATGCCCCTACTGGTAAGAGCAACGATGTTGAAGTTGTGCCATCCACTGGGCTGAGAAATAGGAAGCAGGCAAGATCTAGTAGTCCTGAGAGTGCTGTTATGGATCATCCTGAAGCGGAAATACTTCAACAGGCACAGCTTGAAGGTTCTGGTATGATGCAGCCTCAGCAAACTGTTGTTGAACATTACAATCCGACAGGTTCCAGCACACAAGATGGAGGATGGCTTGCACGAATTGCAGCGTTGCTTGTTGGAGAGGATCCAGCCCAGTCTTATGCACTCATCTGTGGCAATTGCCATATGCACAATGGTAAGAACACAATAATTCAATGATTATTAAGCCCAAAGTTGAGCAGATTCACTTGAAGCATGGTAAATAAGTAATGCCATCACTATCATTTGCAGGGCTGGCGAGGAAAGAGGACTTCCCTTACATAACCTACTATTGCCCTCACTGCCATGCCCTGAATAGGCCTAAGCAACTTGATGATCGTGTCTCTGGTACCACTACCCCTAACCTTGGTTCCGCAACTGCTGTGGCTGATGTTGATTTGGTCAAACAGATCGGTGCATCCACTCCAGATAAAATATCTACTTCAGCAAGTGGCAGTCCTGTAGCAGCTCCAGTGGAAACAGAAGGTAATAACAGTGTCCTGTGTTTCTAACAGCTAGTAGATGGCAAGTTTTTGAATAGAGTCGTGCAAGCGAGTGCTTTTTCTTCTTATGTGTAGCGGGTTTTTCTTCTTTTCTTGGTAATGTGTAACTGTCTGTTGTAAACATAGTAGAAAAGCATATTCAATGATTCATACGGCAGCTTCCCTGGAAACATTTCCACAAGCGTAATATACCTCAATTCCTCCATTTTGTTTTCTTTCGTTTGGGAAATATTTAGGCCATCAACGGAGCTTGAGATTTTCTGACTGAGGTGTTTGCAGTTCCTCTCACGTGTTTTCTCTTCTTGAGTCATTTGTGTTAACCTTCTCCTACATAAATGAGATAATATACTACCATGTTATCTTTCCGATTTAGGGCTTTCCCACTTCCTTTTTACTTGCTTGGTTATTTGATCTTGCCTTTTCATGTTCTCTTTTTTCTTATTGTTATGAATAATCATTGCCCTTCCCGGTCTTACTGTTTATGAGTATGTTGTGCTATCTAGAAGATGTATGATAAATACACAAAACAAGGAAATTGAGATAATGACAGCGTAATCACTTCTTAAGACATCATACGAGCGAAAACACAAACAATTTCATAAAATGGAGATTTGTAGTACAAGTACATATCAAAAACCAAAAATAAATAGATAAGAATTATAGAAGACTAGAGTAGTGAGTGAAGAGTTGTAGTGATTGGGATAAATTTACGAAATAGTGCAATATCTAAAAGAAATGCGGATTTTCCTGTCCTATAGATTAGGGTGTTGAACCATGCTAATATGCTATTACTTGGTTTACACTTCTAAATTCTTGCTGAGTGTTACAGTTCATCGTTGCGACTTTCTGGTCAGAGTATCCAATGACAGACATCAATTGAAAAAACTTTGGAAGCACGGAAGCACCATCTTTTAGTTGGAGGCACAAATTACATGTTTTAGTCCAACAAATGCTTAAGTTAAATGATTGAGTTTGTCTTAGTTTTATTTCTTTTGAAAAGCTTTAAGAACAATTTTGGAGATAAATTGTGTGGTTAGATTTTGTCTTTTGAAAAGAAATGTTGTTGGAAAAGACTTGTCGTTTCTTTTCCCCAAAAAATAATAAAGAGGAAAGTAGGGGTGGCCATTGGGCCGGGTTCGGGGCGGGACTGGGATTGGGTCGGGACCAGTCCTCCGGCGGGCTGGGACTGGCGGCGGGACAGGCCGATGTCCCGTCATGTCCTTCATCCTGCCGGAAAAGGGGATCGGTATTGGCGGGGTGGGGTCGGGTCCGAGTTTCCTTTTTTTTTTAGACACTTAATTTTAAAAAAGTTGTGAATATAAACACTTAAATAATTGAACAAGACAGTGTAATAAAAACATTCCAATGCTGTTTTTGTGCCTCGTATATTATTTAATAGAAATATGATTTTTTTTGTAATACAATTTCAAAATTGTAATCGTGGTGTTGTTCAAAAGTTGCAAATCACATAATAAAATTGCAATTAAAAAAATTACATAGTTATGAACACATTTTCTAATTTCTTCACAATGTCTTGTGGTTCTTCGGTTGAAATTGGAATTTGTTGGTCAAATTGATTGAAAAAACTTTGGAAGCATGGAAGCACCCTCTTTTAGTTGGAGGCACAAATTACATGTTTTAGTCCAACAAATGCTTAAGTTAACTGATTGAGTTTGTCTTAGTTTTATTTCTTTTGAAAAGCTTTAAGAACAATTTTGGAGATAAATTGTGTGGTTAGATTTTGTCTTTTGAAAAGAAATGTTGTTGGAAAAGACTTGTCGTTTCTTTTCCCCAAAAAATAATAAAGAGGAAAGTAGGGGTGGCCATTGGTAGGGTTGAGAGGGACTGGGATTGGGTCGGGACCAGTCCTCCAGCGGGCTGGGACT
The DNA here is from genome assembly GCA_029783415.1 of Anisodus acutangulus. Lineage (NCBI taxonomy): Eukaryota > Viridiplantae > Streptophyta > Magnoliopsida > Solanales > Solanaceae > Anisodus > Anisodus acutangulus. Next base: position 15,110,720 of record CM056503.1, on the reverse strand, counting down.
GGCGGCGGGACAGGCCGATGTCCCGTCATGTCCTTCATCCTACCGGAAAAGGGGATCGGTATTGGCGGGGTGGGGTCGGGTCCGAGTTTCCTTTTTTTTTTTTTTAGACACTTAATTTTAAAAAAATTGTGAATATAAACACTTAAATAATTGAACAAGACAGTGTAATAAAAACATTCCAATGTTGTTTTTGTGCCTCGTATATTATTTAATAGAAATATGATTTTTTTTTGTAATACAATTTCAAAATTGTAATTGTGGTGTTGTTCAAAAGTTGCAAATCACATAATAAAATTGCAATTAAAAACATTACATAGTTATGAACACATTTTCTAATTTCTTCACAATGTCTTGTGGTTCTTCGGTTGAAATTGGAATTTGTTGGTCAAATTGATTGAAAAAACTTTGGAAGCACCCTCTTTTAGTTGGAGGCACAAATTACATGTTTTAGTCCAACAAATGCTTAAGTTAAGTGATTGAGTTTGTCTTAGTTTTATTTCTTTTGAAAAGCTTTAAGAACAATTTTGGAGATAAATTGTGTGGTTAGATTTTGTCTTTTGAAAAGAAATGTTGTTGGAAAAGACTTGTCGTTTCTTTTCCCCAAAAAATAATAAAGAGGAAAGTAGGGGTGGCCATTGGGCCGGGTTCGGGGCGGGACTGGGATTGGGTCGGGACCAGTCCTCCGGCGGGCTGGGACTGGCGGCGGGACAGGCCGATGTCCCGTCATGTCCTTCATCCTACCGGAAAAGGGGATCGGTATTGGCGGGTGGGGTCGGGTCCGAGTTTCCTTTTTTTTTTAGACACTTAATTTTAAAAAAGTTGTGAATATAAACACTTAAATAATTGAACAAGACAGTGTAATAAAAACATTCCAATGCTGTTTTTGTGCCTCGTATATTATTTAATAGAAATATGATTTTTTTTGTAATACAATTTCAAAATTGTAATCGTGGTGTTGTTCAAAAGTTGCAAATCACATAATAAAATTGCAATTAAAAAAATTACATAGTTATGAACACATTTTCTAATTTCTTCACAATGTCTTGTGGTTCTTCGGTTGAAATTGGAATTTGTTGGTCAAATTGATTGAAAAAACTTTGGAAGCATGGAAGCACCCTCTTTTAGTTGGAGGCACAAATTACATGTTTTAGACTTTTAGTCCAACAAATGCTTAAGTTAAATGATTGAGTTTGTCTTAGTTTTATTTCTTTTGAAATGCTTTAAGAACAATTTTGGAGATAAATTGTGTGGTTAGATTTTGTCTTTTGAAAAGAAATGTTGTTGGAAAAGACTTGTCGTTTCTTTTCCCCAAAAAATAATAAAGAGGAAAGTAGGGGTGGCCATTGGGCCGTTCGAGGCGGGATCGGGATTGGGTCGGACCAGTCCTCGTGGCTGGGGAGCGGCGGGACAGGCCGATGTCCCGTCATGTCCTTCATCCTGCCGGAAAAGGGGATCGGTATTGGCGGGGTGGGGTCGGGTCCGAGTTTCCTTTTTTTTTAGACACTTAATTTTAAAAAAGTAGTGAATATAAACACTTAAATAATTGAACAAGACAGTGTAATAAAAATATTCCAATGTTGTTTTTGTGCCTCGTATATTATTTAATAGAAATATGATTTTTTTTTGTAATACAATTTCAAAATTGTAATCGTGGTGTTGTTCAAAAGTTGCAAATCACATAATAAAATTGCAATTAAAAAAATTACATAGTTATGAACACATTTTCTAATTTCTTTACAATGTCTTGTGGTTCTTCGGTTGAAATTGGAATTTGTTGGTCAAATTGATTGAAAAAACTTTGGAAGCATGGAAGCACCCTCTTTTAGTTGGAGGCACAAATTACATGTTTTAGTCCAACAAATGCTTAAGTTAAGTGATTGAGTTTGTCTTAGTTTTATTTCTTTTGAAAAGCTTTAAGAACAATTTTGGAGATAAATTGTGTGGTTAGATTTTGTCTTTTGAAAAGAAATGTTGTTGGAAAAGACTTGTCGTTTCTTTTCCCCAAAAAATAATAAAGAGGAAAGTATGGGTGGCCATTGGGCCGGGTTCGGGGCGGGACTGGGATTGGGTCGGGACCAGTCCTCCAATTTGGGGCTAGCGGCGGGACAGGCCGATGTCCCGTCATGTCCTTCATCCTGCCGGAAAAGGGGATCGGTATTGGCGGAGTGGGGTCGGGTCCGAGTTTCCTTTTTTTTTTAGACACTTAATTTTTAAAAAGTTGTGAATATAAACACTTAAATAATTGAACAAGACAGTGTAATAAAAACATTCCAATGCTGTTTTTGTGCCTCGTATATTATTTAATAGAAATATGATTTTTTTTGTAATACAATTTCAAAATTGTAATCGTGGTGTTGTTCAAAAGTTGCAAATCACATAATAAAATTGCAATTAAAAAAATTACATAGTTAAGAACACATTTTCTAATTTCTTCACAATGTCTTGTGGTTCTTCGGTTGAAATTGAAATTTGTTGGTCAAATTGATTGAAAAAACTTTGGAAGCACCCTCTTTTAGTTGGAGGCACAAATTACATGTTTTAGTCCAACAAATGCTTAAGTTAAGTGATTGAGTTTGTCTTAGTTTTATTTCTTTTGAAAAGCTTTAAGAACAATTTTGGAGATAAATTGTGTGGTTAGATTTTGTCTTTTGAAAAGAAATGTTGTTGGAAAAGACTTGTCGTTTCTTTTCCCCAAAAAATAATAAAGAGGAAAGTAGGGGTGGCCATTGGGCCGGGTTCGGGCGGGAGGGATTGGGTGGGACAGTCCTCCGTGGCTGGGCTGGCGGGACAGGCCGATGTCCCGTCATGTCCTTCATCCTGCCGGAAAAGAGGATCGGTATTGGCGGGGTGGGGTCGGGTCCGAGTTTCCTTTTTTTTTTAGACACTTAATTTTAAAAAAGTTGTGAATATAAACACTTAAATAATTGAACAAGACAGTGTAATAAAAACATTCCAATGCTGTTTTTGTGCCTCGTATATTATTTAATAGAAATATGATTTTTTTTGTAATACAATTTCAAAATTGTAATCGTGGTGTTGTTCAAAAGTTGCAAATCACATAATAAAATTGCAATTAAAAAAATTACATAGTTAAGAACACATTTTCTAATTTCTTCACAATGTCTTGTGGTTCTTCGGTTGAAATTGGAATTTGTTGGTCAAATTGATTGAAAAAACTTTGGAAGCACCCTCTTTTAGTTGGAGGCACAAATTACATGTTTTAGTCCAACAAATGCTTAAGTTAAGTGATTGAGTTTGTCTTAGTTTTATTTCTTTTGAAAAGCTTTAAGAACAATTTTGGAGATAAATTGTGTGGTTAGATTTTGTCTTTTGAAAAGAAATGTTGTTGGAAAAGACTTGTCGTTTCTTTTCCCCAAAAAATAATAAAGAGGAAAGTAGGGGTGGCCATTGGGCCGGGTTCGGGGCGGGACTGGGATTGGGTCGCGACCAGCCCTCCGTGGCTGGGATCAAGCTGGCGGACAGGCCGATGTCCGTCATGTCCTTCATCTGTAGGAAAAAGGGGATCGGTATTGGCGGGGTGGGGTCGGTCCGAGTTTCCTTTTTTTAGACACTTAATTTTAAAAAGTTGTGAATATAAACACTTAAATAATTGAACAAGGCGAGTGTAATAAAAACATTGAATCTTTGTTTTTGTGCCTCGTATATTATTTAATAGAAATATGATTTTTTTTGTAATACAATTTCAAAATTGTAATCGTGGTGTTGTTCAAAAGTTGCAAATCACATAATAAAATTGCAATTAAAAAAATTACATAGTTATGAACACATTTTCTAATTTCTTCACAATGTCTTGTGGTTCTTCGGTTGAAATTGGAATTTGTTGGTCAAATTGATTGAAAAAACTTTGGAAGCATGGAAGCACCCTCTTTTAGTTGGAGGCACAAATTACATGTTTTAGACTTTTAGTCCAACAAATGCTTAAGTTAACTGATTGAGTTTGTCTTAGTTTTATTTCTTTTGAAAAGCTTTAAGAACAATTTTGGAGATAAATTGTGTGGTTAGATTTTGTCTTTTGAAAAGAAATGTTGTTGGAAAAGACTTGTCGTTTCTTTTCCCCAAAAAATAATAAAGAGGAAAGTAGGGGTGGCCATTGGGCCGGGTTCGGGGCGGGACTGGGATTGGGTCGGGACCAGTCCTCCGGCGGGCTGGTACTGGCGGCGGGACAGGCCGATGTCCCGTCATGTCCTTCATCCTACCGGAAAAGGGGATCGGTATTGGCGGGGTCGGGTCGGGTCCGAGTTTCCTTTTTTTTTAGACACTTAATTTTAAAAAAGTTGTGAATATAAACACTTAAATAATTGAACAAGACAGTGTAATAAAAACATTCCAATGTTGTTTTTGTGCCTCGTATATTATTTAATAGAAATATAATTTTTTTTGTAATACAATTTCAAAATTGTAATCGTGGTGTTGTTCAAAAGTTGCAAATCACATAATAAAATTGCAATTAAAAAAATTACATAGTTATGAACACATTTTCTAATTTCTTCACAATGTCTTGTGGTTCTTCGGTTGAAATTGGAATTTGTTGGTCAAATTGATTGACGTCGCTTTCAGTTCCATCGGACAAGATTTCGTTGTAGTTTAAATTGTCTTCTTCGTTGATCTCTGGTTGACCACACCTTCTACGCTCCGCTCGTATCCAATATCTGAATAAAACTGCAATCTCCAAGTTGTCTCCCGCTAATGAGTGTCTGTGCTCTTCTATTTGAAATCTTCTGGCAGAAAAAGCGCTTTCAGACGTTGTTGATGACGCTTGAATGTTCAACACATCTCGGGCCATCTTTGCTAGTATCAGAAATGTCTTCTCATTTTCCTCCAGTATTTAAGCAAGTTTTCACGTCCTTCTTCATTGAGAACTGTTTGGTACAGTACAACACCCTGCAAGAGAAAAACATCAAACTCGCTAACTTGATTAGTAGTGGTACCACTAAACATTCTATTTCTAAAACTTTCAATACTAGTCGCAGAAACAACATGTCTTTTATAAGGTTGTATTGAAAAAGAAGAAGAAGATGGTATAGAAGACGGTTGGTTGTTAGCACTTCTTGTTGGTAATGCATATATACTTTTTTGCATTTATCGTGTATGCTAGACAAAACTTCTTCTTTAGTTGGTTCATTAGGTGGTTGTTCATTTGTTTTTTTTTGGAATTGGAGGTGGAAGTATTGCTATACAATTATAAATAGTTTCAATAAGTTCTTTACAACCATCTATTTTAATAGTCGTATTTAATACAACACCAATAATATAAATAGTGGAAATAGGAAAAAAGTATTTTTTAAATTTGATAAACATTTTTTTAATAGGTGTCTTGTAAGATGATTTTTCATATATTCACTAAGTAACAAAAATATTAGAGTTATATAAAATAACATAGTTGAAATAGTAGAACAATAAATACCAGAAAATTCTTTAGTTGTTTGAAAAAAATCTTATAAAAATTCAATAAGTTCTGAAATTTTTTTCCAATCATAATCTATAAGCATATCAGTTGGATTTCGATTATGGGTGTTAAAAAATAAAGTTATAGGTCTTCTATAATCGTAAGCAACAAGTACTGTTCATATAGAGAATTTCACCTACTCGCTACTTCTTCGTGAATTTTTCTAAAAGTTAATCCACAATCGTTACAAGTTTTTTTTCTTTCTTTGTATTATATTACTTCTAAAAAATAAAGTTTATAGCAAATTGTAATTTATTAAGAATGTCTTCAAAAAGTGATAGACCATCCTTTACAACTAAGTTATAAATATTGCACACACATTTTATATGAAAATGATTAGGAAAATATGTAGTTAATTGATCTTTTAAAAGTCTCACGACATAATTATTAGAAGAAGCATTATCTAACGTAACAATCATTATTTTGTCAGTTATACCATAATAATCGCAAACTTGATGAATATTTTCTGCAATAAAATTTCCAATGTGTCTATCATCAATATATCTATATGCTAAAATACGTTTTTGCATAGACCAATTATGATCTATCCAATGACATGTTACAGTTAAATAATCATTGTCGTTAGTACTACGGCCTATATTAAACTGATAGATACTTTGCCAGGAAAATGATATAATGCATAATGTAAATATTGTTGATATTCATTTGCAAATTTAACGTCTTTCCTAACAGTTGATTTATGAAAACCGTTAAAAGCAGGATTATACATTTCTCTAACGTAATGAATAAAATCAAGAGATGAAAGAAATGAAAAAGGCAAACCCTCTACCACAACTAATTTTGCTATTGCTTTCATATCTTTGTATTTATCGTATTTAGGACCTACAATTCCCCCGTCATCAGGTTAATTTGACATTGTACTTGATCCGGGACACTATGTGAACCTTGTCCCGACGGAGAGCGCATTGGCGCACCCCACTCTGTAACCTCGTATTCATCCCACCTAGCTTTGTGAAAGCCTTATGCATGTCTCAATAAACCTCCCGTCCCACCCTGACCTCTTCCCATTTTAAATTTATAAACATTTTTACAAATTTTATATATAACTACTTAATTCTCTTGGTCCCTATAAAAAAACCATGCAACTGATTTTAATTTTCGTTGTGTGGGCCTCGTCTCATACTATGGGAATAAGAGGCGTTCCAGTTTCAGTTTGAGGTTGAGACTCAGTCCGAGGTTGAGGTTGTTAAGGTACACTAGTGGGTGTGTCTAAATTATCGTCTAAATTATAGTCTGGTTTAGTTGCAGAATATATCTCATCATCTAATGATATATCATTAAAAAAATCAGTTTCATCTATAAGAGTGTAATCAATCAAATCATCCTGTCTAGGAATAGGATGACTAGAAGAAGTACCTCTACCCTTGTTACCCCTACTAGAAGAAACACCATTACCCATACCCATAATCGTATGTTTAAATCCTCCATTTTAATTATGCAAACAAATAATTAAAGATACTGAAATTAAGTGCAATAACTAAAATAAAGTAACAATAATAATTTAAAGAATAAATGAAGGTACCAAACGTCGACGTGTAATTGAGGTTGAAAATTGAAACTTTGCTTGATGGATGATCCTCAAGCTAGTTGCCAACTTCAGTCTCAATTTTTGAACTTTGATACAATTATACAAATGAGCAAATAAAATAAAATATTTAGTAGGCAATGTAATTGTAGAATTGTAGAGATAGATTGAGAGATTGTACAAAGATTTGTGAGATAAAATAAAGTATTTATAGTTGGAAATTTGGGTTAAAGTGTAAAATATACTAACTTAGGGATTAAAAATAAATATTAATGGGGTAGGGGGCCAAAAATGGTCGTTTGGACTGTTGCACAGCGGCCAAAATCAAAATTTGAATGATGTTGCAACGGTTAGTTTTGCAAAGGGGGAGGGGGGACCGGGATCGGGGCGAGATCGGGGCGGGATCATGACGAGATCGGGGCGGGTCGAGCCCGAGCGGGACGAGCCCAGGTCCCATCCTGATTTTGAGTCCCTACACCGTTAATTTTTTTTTAGAGGGATCGGGGCGGGGTCGGATCGGGATCCGCTTTCGAATCCGCTTATGTAAAGAAAGGAGAAGAGAAAGGCGTCGGCTAAGTAAGGACGACGATGGGGGCCTTACACACGGGGACACTGGCTGGGCCGACCCGGCCCATTGGCCAGCCTTAGGAAAGCATGGTTTTTGTGAAATAGAGATATTCAGTGGAAGCATCCCTCAAACTTCGAGGGTTACACCAAAAAACTAAGCATAAGAGAGAGAGCTAAGCTAGGCTTTAAACAATGTAATTAATGAAGAAGAATTCAAAGCAGGAAAGTTCTTGTTCAACTTGGATTGCCTGTTGAAGGTGATTTTGATCTCTTTCCCGGCTGACAATTGACAAGAGCCATACTGTGAGTAGTCGCGCCTTGCCGCGCCACATTTGATGAAGTTTAATTTAGTCTCAACAGGGTCAAGTGGCTGAGAATTGTCAAGAGCCATATTACGAGTACGTGCCACGCCAAGTTCGCTAAGGTTTGATTTAATCTCGATTAATCTAAACTCACGTTGCAAAAGCTCACGGAAGGGCAAACACTCTACACTAATAATTTTTCATTTATATGGATTAAACACGAGACTTCTAAGCACTCTATCTATTTGCAATTGCCTTAAATAGAAGCTTCAATTTTCTTTTTTCATGAGTATTACTTGGACATTCAATAAGTACATTTACCGTATTTTCACTACTTGTAAATGTCATCACTTCTTCGGTTTAATATAGAGGTGGCCAGTGGGCCGGGCTCGGGTCTGGCGGGGTCGGGTCTGGCGGGACTTGCTCCAGTCCCATCCCGATCTCGATCCCGTCGGAATCGGGTCAGGGCGGGGGCGGGGTCGGAATCGGGATCGGGGCGGGTTCCGGCTGGTTTTCCTTTTTTTAAAAAAAATTTTAAATAACATATGTATAAAAAACTCAATAAACAAGACAAGATAGTGTAATAAAAACATTCCATGGCTGTTTTTGTGCCTCTTATATTATTTAATAGACATATGATTTTTTTGTAATACAAATACAATTGTCTAAAATCTAAATTGCAATTTTGTGGTGTTGTCCAGAAGTTGCAAATTACATAATAAAATTGCAATTAAAAAAATTACATTCTCAAAAAAAACTGTTCTAATTGCTTGACAATTTCCTGTGGTTCTTCGGTTGGAATTGGTACTTGATTCTCTACGTCCCTATAGCTACTTGATTCTCTACGTCCCTATCAAAAAATGTCAATGCATCTGATTTTAATGGTCGTTTTGCTGGACCTCGTCTCATACTAGGGGGAATAGGAGGTATTTTAGTTGAAGGTGCACTAGTGGGTGTGTTGTCATCAACATTAGTGGGTGTATCATCTAGATCATCGTCTAAATTAAAGTCTTTTTGAGTTCCAGAAAATAGCTCCTCGTCTAAATCTAATGGTATTGTAGGAAAATGTTGAGTATCAACAAAATCATTCTGTGTAGGAATAAGATGACTAGAAGAATTACCCTTGCCCTGGTTGCCCCTACTAGAAGAAGCACCCTTACCCTTACCCTTAAACATACATCTTAATCCTTCCATTTTAATTATGATAATAAATAATTAAAGATAATAAAATTAAGTGCGCTAAATAAAATAAACAGACAATAATAATTTAATGAAGGAACGAATGTACCAAACGCCGATGTAACGTCGACGTGTAATCGAGATGTTGAAAATTGAAACTTTGCTCGATGGAAGATCCTCAAGCTAGTTGCCAACTTCACTCCCAATTTCCAAATGAATAAGTAAAATTGAATATTTAGTAAACAATGTAGACTTGTAGAGATATATATTGAGAGATTGTAGGAAGATTTGTGAGAAAGATGAAGAGAAAATGAGTTATTTATAGTTGGAAAATTAGGTTAAAGTGTAAATATAATAACGTATGGGTTAAAAATAAATATTAAGGGGTAGGGGGGTTGGGGGAGGGGGGAGACCTAAAATGGCCGTTGCCCAACGGTCAAAATCTAAAATGGTCGTTGGTGCAACGGTTATATTTGCAAAGGGGGCGCTCTCGGGGCGGGACCGGGGCGGGCTCGGGACAGGGTCGGGCCGTCCCGGCCCACTGACCAGCCTTAGTTTAATATATGATAAGCGTCAGTAGATAATTTTTGCGCAACTAATTATTTGAAGCGTCTAAATTTTCAGTAAATTTAATCGTTTAATAAGACCGTCACCAATCATTAATCTCATAAACTCTGTAATTTATGCCTCTCCAATCAAACTTCGTATGCTCGCTATAACTGAATTTGTTTGCAAATATGAATTTATGGATATTCTTTTCACGTTCTACCGCTAATAAGCATCTTGGATTTCCATAAAACAATGTTCATTGTGTTCTTGATACCATATAAGTTAACTCTTCATATATTTTCAAATGTTTTTCAAACGTGAAAATTCTATAGTTAATTGTAAGCCTTCAAAAGCAACAAATTTGATAAGAGTAATTTTTACCCTGACCAATAAGTAAACAAAACAAAAGGAAATAGAATCAAATATAGCACACACAGTAAAACAACAATAACATACCCAGTAAAACCTCACACCGTGGAGTCTGGAGAAGATAGAGTGTACACAGATCTTACCTCCACCTTGATAGTTAGAGCGGCTGTTTTCGGGAGACCTTCGGCTATAGCACACACACAGTCTGACTAATTAAAACCCCGTTTGATTTGCTGAATTGAAAAAAATGAAGCATAAAATCCAATAATAATAAGGAGTTAATTCTTTAAAAGGTCACTCATGTTTCGAGAATTGACTTCTAATATCACTTTTATTTCTTTTAAGACTAGAATATTACTTAATTATTA